>CANTUQ010000058.1:4325000-4925000 GCA_947683425.1 Excoecaria cochinchinensis
TATTCCGCCTGATCAAGTCGAGAAGCTCATTAAGGGATATGCAAATCTCATCAATCTTATTGAACCCATGAAAGCTTTTCACTGGTAATTCCTCAGTTCTAGGCTTACTCTGGCTTTATTAATTGATCTGTTGTGGTTCTGGGATACCTAGTTACAAAATAATTGTTTTTTTTTTTATCAAATTGATGGGCTATTACTTTTGATTCTCAGTTATTTTCTTATTTCAAATTGATGGGCTATTACTTTTGATATAAGGTTGTAAGAAATTCCCTAATTTCAATCAAATTGATGGGCTATTACTCATATGTATCTTGTAATTAGGGATGGTAGCGGATGTCAACAATCCAAATCCAATTATAATTAACCGAATACTATCTGAACCCATTTAAATACTCAATTAACCTATAAAATTTAATATATTTGATATTAGAATTTAGTATATTATATGATCCATGCTTATTATAAATTTTATATGGTATTTGAGTAATTCCCCAGCAATGAGATTGCGAATTAGCTTGTTAATTTCTCCATTATTTGTACTTTAAATGGTTGAATTGATTAGTCACTTTGGAACCTAAAAGTGGAGCAGAGAAGGTGAATCTATCATTTGTGTCATTTGTGTATTTATCATTGCATTTTTTGAAATTACGCAAAGGTGTTGGTTTGTTGTTTCATGAGTTTGTTGGAGTGTAATATTAAAAGAAAAATCATAGAATTTGACTGATAAATTTTTATTCAGCAATATTATTATGATAATTAAGATGGTGCTCTGTTCCTGTATGTTGCTCTGTTTTCATCTCTTTTTTATGTTTTTTTTTCATGAACACTTTTAGTTCAATTTAACTGTTTTGTTTCTGGCTTTGTAGGTGTTGGCTCTTCTTCCAATTTGATTTGCAGTTTTCATGGTTCACTTGGCCATAATTTCAGTTACTGAAATTGGGATCAACTCAGTTAAGAGTTAATTGGGCTTGAATTCTATGCACCGTGGAACCTTGAATTTTATGTAAATTATTATGTTTATGTAGTTGGTGAGAATTTTCTCAATTGTAACTTACAATTTATACTATAATCTGTTATTGGTACGTTTCCATTGTGTAGGCATTGATATAAAAATGAGAGAGGGTGAGAATCAACTTTTTTTTTTATATATATTGAAAAAAAAAAGAAAATTTGGAGTTTTTTAAAATAAAATGCAATTTATAATTTAATATAATTATTGTTTTGTTTGTTATTTTATTTTATAACAAATTTAAAGAGTTGGTTTGAAAAAAAATAGTTAGATATAGTATTTTTACTTCAAACCGTCTTTGAACCATTTCAAACCGCCTATAAACCGCACCAAACCATTATAATCTTCAGTGGGTTGGGTTGGTTTTTAATGAAAAAACCATTCATTTCACACATGTTGGGTTGGGTTGGGTTCATTTCATTTTTTACCCAATCCAACCCATGAAAAGCCCTATACAACACTGCTAGACTAACTAAAATATCAATGTTAATATCATTCATGATCACTAAATTTACACTATTTTATCAAATTAGTCATAAGAGAAATTTTTGTATAATAAAAATACCTAAATTTAGATAATTTATCTTAGAAAGTCACTTTGATCGAAAAACAACTCAAACCCTATTGGAATACACACGTGGCATGACAGCTCAGCAATATCATGGACACGAGATGACACTTGGGATGCCACATGTGTATACGTGGGCATGACTCTTGGCCATCCCATCATACCAAAATTCCATGTTAGTGGATCTATATGTCCAGGGGCGTAACTAGAAATTCGATTTAGTTGGATCAAAAATTATAATAATTTATAAAAACTTTATTTCATAAAAATATGAATAAGTGAATTTTTTTTTCAAAATATTAAAATCGATATAAATTTGTTATTTAAATTTAAATTTTTAAATATATTAAAATATTAAAAATTGTACGTATTTACTTTTATGAAAGCAAATCTGAATATTTTTATTATTGATAATATAAAAATATGGTTCGTATTTATCTCAAATTATTGAAATGTTCTATATTTGCCACTCAAAGTATTGAATAAGAACAAATTTGTAATATTTTAATATTTTGAGGGGCTTTTAAAAAAATAAAATTTAAGGACAAATGTGTACTATTTTTAATAATTTAATGGCAAATTTAGACTTTATCACTAAAAAATAAGAAACTCATTTAAATATTTAAGTGGGGTCAATTTAAAAATTAAACTTATAAAATAATTTTTAATTTTCTTATAATTAAATGAGATCATTTTAAAAAAATTTGAAATTATATTGATTATTTTATAATTTTTTATAGTTGAGTTGGGTTAGTTATATGAATTATTTTGAATTTTTTTATAGTTGAGCGGGGTCAAACAAAGGGGGCTTTTTTTGAAAGTGGGGCAGAAATGAACAAAAATTAGGAGAGTAGTGCAACAGTAAACTTAATTGGGCTTTTGGGGTGACGGAAATCGGCATAAAGGGACGCCGGTATCCATCAGCCAGAAATCGGCGCGTACTTGCGCTGGTTTCTGACAGAAAGTGCCAGCAACCGGCTGCACAATAAGCCGGTTTCTGGCACTTTCTTTCTTACAGCACTGCTGTTTAGCAGTGCTGTATGTGCCAGAAACCGGCGCCGGAGAGCGCCGGTTTCTGGCACATTTGTGTCAGAAACCGGTTCCTAGTGGAGCCGGTTTCTGGTGACAAATTGCCCACCCGCCATTCAAATCAACCCTCTCTTCATTCAAATCAACCCTCCCTTCATACTTGCAGGTCTCGAGAAAAAATTACAAATCTAATCCTATCTTCCTCTCCTTCAAACGCCATTTAAAATAACTCATTACAAGATATTGCAGATCAAATTTTAATATAGAACGCGTTGCATTAAAGGTAATGTATTAATTTATCATTCCGTGAAGAAAATTCGTTAGTTATATTATATAAATGTTAATGTGCTGGTATGAGTAATTGTGAAAGTTATATAACTATTTCGACAAAGATATGTAATAATTAATATTTATTTTGTGAAAAAAGTTTGGAATTTAAGTGTAATTGTATGTTATAAGTGTTCGTTAATTTAAATAAACAATGTATTTAAGTATTTTTAAGATTAGATAATAAATATGGCAATAAGAATTCATGATATGTGTGCATATGATGCAAGAAAAATGTCAATTCCAATAACTTTTATAATTCATACCGGAGGGCAATCGACGTTTGGCGCATCTGGGTTTAATTATGATGCTTCAAGCCCTTCAGCTAGATTGAGAAGGATGAAATTAAGGTATAAACCGACATTTGCAGAACTTCTTCACAAATTGTCAGTTAAATTGGAATTGGCTGCAGAAGTGAGAATCTGTAGGGTGATATATAAGTGTCCAGTTTACAGTCAGGGAGCGATTTTCTGGGCAACAATGGATATATTGGATGATGATGATATTGAGCAAATTTATGAAAATTTTAATAATTTTCCTGGATACAGTATTGTGGAGGTAATAGTCATGACGGAAGAAATAGCAATTGGCGATCCCGAAAATGAATTGAATAATTTTAATCAAATGGGAAGTGGAGGAGAAATAGGGGATGGACCATCTATGGACGAAGTAAACGAGTTGGGTGGTAATACACAGTATCCAACTGTTAGTCAGTCCGAGTTCTGTACACAGTTTGAGGTGGCAACAGAATTTGAAAATATTGATGAAACTGGGACAATAGATGCAAGTCCGATTAGAGAGTTAAGGGTTCCAAATGAAGTAAATTTTGGGCAGTTTGATTGTGTTGCTCGTACAGAAACAGCAGGTCAAAATACAGATGGACATATCGCCGAAACGACCACTAACGGTTATTTATCTCCAAGTTCCGATCCTGAAAATGATGATGAAGAAATAGATTTAAATGAAGTTGATCAAGGCAATGGGGTCGAAGGAGATGACGACATTATTCTAAGCAGTTCAATACATGTGACGGAACGCATAAAGAATCTGCAATTAAATGAACAACGTGGGCGGGTAAGTGGGCAGTCAAACCTTGCACAGTTTCAGTTTTCATCAGTTCACCACGCGTCCGTTAATTTTGATGAAGCGGAGATTAACATGTATGGCGATTTTCCAATGATAAGATGGGATGGTGTTTCAGAGTTATGCAAAGGATTGGCCTTCACGTCGAAAGACGAAGTGAAGGCATGTGCGAAAAAGTTCTCAATTCTTAATAATGTGTCGTACAAAGTGGTAGAGTCGAAGCCAACGTACTGGGCGGTATGCTGTACACGCGCTGAAGTAGGTTGTCCGTGGAGATTGCGAGCAATTAAAAAAAGGACCTGTCCCTATTGGACCATTAGTGTTTATAAGGGACCTCATAACTGTAATGCTTCAGCGGTGTCACAACACCATAGACAGCTTGATTCGCAAATTATTTGTGATTGTATACTTGAAATGGTTAGTGCTGCACCTGATCTTAGGGTCAGCGTAATAATTGCTGATATGAGAAATCGATTCAACTATGATATATCTTACAGTAAAGCCTGGTATGCAGAAACTAAGGCTTTGGAGGAGATTTTCGGTAATTATATATGAGGGTTCTTATGGTAGGTTGTCGGGATACATGAAAGCAATGGAGACATACAATCCTGGAATTGCATATGACTTTATTGTTGACGAAAGTATGAGGCCCAATTGCAAACAATTCAAAAGGCTTTTCTGGGTGTTCAAGCCATGCATTGAGGGACTACCTCACTGTAAGCCAGTGTTACTAATTGATGGAACCTTTTTGACAGGAAAGTTTCATCAAACTTTGTTGATTGCAACGTCCGTGGATGGCAATAATTTCTTATACCCAGTAGCGTTTGCTATTGTCGAGAGCGAGAATAAGTCGAGCTGGTCTTGGTTCATGACGTGCATTAGGCGATACGTGACAAGGCAGTCAGGGATAACTGTTATATCCGACCGGCATACAGGGATAATGGCCTTATTTCACGACGATAGTAGCGGTTGGAAGGAGCCATTAGCTTTTCACAGATTTTGTCTCCGTCATTTCGTAAGCAATTACAACACTGCTCACCGGAATTCAGCAATTAAGGACATGTTATATAAGGCCGGTATGTATAAGATATATTTATTAATTATTACATAATTATGAAATGCTAAGTTAATTGTTAAATTTATTAATATATAATTATTAAATGGATAGTGAATATATGAAAAAAATTTATATATATATATATATAGAATTGTGGAGGAACACCTGACGCTGGGTGTTCCTCCACAACTTTATATATATATATATATATATAAAGTTGTGGAGGAACACCCAGCTTCAGGTGTTCCTCCACAATTATATATAGGTGTTCCTCCACAATTATATATATATATATATATATATATATACACATATATATATATATATATATATATATATACACATATATATATATATATATATATACACATATATATATATATATATATATATATACACACACATATATATATATATATATATATATATAGTTGTGGAGGAACACCGCGTCAGGTGTTCCTCCACAACTATATATATATATATATATATATATATATATACAAATAATTTTTTTTCCTAACAAATATTTTTTTATTAATTTGTAAATTAATAATAACATGTTATGTAATATCATTTTCTTACATATTTATATATACTTATGTTTTTATATATTGTAATGTTCAAGTATAATATTGGGCTGGTCACTAATATTTGTCATCCGCAATGTAGGCAATAATTTTTAACCAAGAAAATTTACAAAAAAGATGGATGAGATAAAAGCGCTTGACATCGACTCTTACAACTGGGCAATGCAAAACTCATTAGACAAGTGGACTCTATCCCATGATAATGGACACAGGTATGGCGACACCACGACGAACATTGCAGAGAGTGTAAATAGCGCGTTAAAAGGTGTAAGGATGATGCCCGTTTCTTGTATTGTTGAGCACGTATTTGCCAGACTTGTCAAGTTTTTTGATGACAGAAGGTGCATGTATCGCGCTCAAATTGCAGCAGGCAGTACGTACACCCAGAATTGTTTGGAGGAGATGGAAAAACGCGCTCAAAAAGCTAGTGGCCACAGAGTTCAGAGTTTTGATAGGCGAATGGGGATTTTCACAATTAGGACCAGAAATCAGAAAAGTAAAAGGAAAGGCAATAACACGCAATCTGTTAATTTGGATTGTCGTCATTGTGAATGTGGTAAATTTCAAGGGACCAAAATGCCGTGTTCACATGCTATAGCAGCTTGTATGCATGTACGTGTCGACATGTGGTCATATGTCGACAAATGTTATAAACTAACAGAAGCATTGAGCTGTTACAGTGCACACTTTCAACCGCTTGCACACCGTGATTACTGGCCATCATATGTTGGTCCAACTATTGTGCCTGATCCAGAGCTGATACGGAAGAAAGGGAGACCAAGAACTTCGCGCTATCGGAATGAAATGGATAGGAGAGATCGATCAAGGCCTAACCGATATACTTTCTATATATGTACATATATGTTTCAAAAACAATTATACATTTCTGCACGTCTAATTAATGAAATGTGACCCTGTGCCACATCTCGTCGGCCTTCTATTTCGGCCGGGATAACGCCGTTGCCCTTCCCCTTGCTGTGCATCACCCTCTTATGCATTACTTGGCCCAACATCACCTCCCATCATATCATTATGGACATTACCGAATAAAGGTCCTTCAGAACTTGATTAAGGATTGACCTATTCTGGTGTTCCAAATAATTGCTGGAATAATTCATTTCCATAGACATCTTGAGTTGGGGTGGACTGCGTATTAAATGCAGGAAGTGTGAATGCATGCGGTGTTTCCTCTATCGGAACGGACATTGGTATCCCATGGTATGAGCTACTGGGACCAGCGGTATCTCCAGGTGTGTAACTGGTTCCACCCATTTCAAAATGATGAGCAACTCCTGAGTCTTGATAAGGCCACGCCATGGGTGGTGGAATTTGCGTTACCTGTGCATCATAATAAGTTTGCTCAACATTTCTTCGCCTGTCAATCATTCCAGTCCGATGTCGTCGGGTACGGAAATCTTGGAATTGTTGTTCCATAGGGGCAACAGTCACAGGTTGTGGACACGGTTGTCGCTGATATTCATTCGAGATCCTATCCTCATAACCAACTGCACCCAGGATGCTTTCAAATATCCCATTGTTATCCACATATCCGGGGTGTTCGTGGTAGACTCTCTCAAGACCATCAGCCTATATAGTGTAAATATTTTTGTCAATATATTTATACAACATTTACCCAATTATTAATTAAAAATCTTGTAAAAATAGAAGATTATATATATATATATATAAACAAATGGAGGGAGACCTGACGCAGGTCTCCCTCCATTTACACACACATATATATATGTGTGTGTAAATGGAGGGAGACCTGCGTCAGGTCTCCCTCCATATTTATACATATATATGTATAAATGGAGGAGCACCTGCGTCAGGTGCTCCTCCATTTATATATATATATATATATATATATATATATATATATATATATATATATATATATATATATATATATATATATCTTTATTAATATTTGTTAATATTTATTAAATAACTTGTAATATATAGTTATAGATAACGCCGTTGCACATCAAAAATCGGTACCATAAATATATAGTAATTGTGTAATATAAAATAAAGAAGAAAACTTACTGTAGCTCCTCGTCTCGCACCATTTGGGCTTATCCACCGTCTAGTTCTTTGCACGTACCATTGCATGTATTCAGATCGAAAATGCAATGGTCGTCTTCGAAGTTGGCCAACAACAACACAACCATGCCGGTTATTCCATTCATTTATAAAGGCTGCAAACTGTATCGCCCAATTCACCTGAGTTTGTCCACGCATATCAATTGTATGCAGATTGTCTTGTATAAGTGGGGGCGATGGGATTTGCTGGTCGAAACCGAATTGACGCATGACCCTGTCAGGATGGTGCCACTCTATGATATAGAAACATATCAACGGAACGACAGCCATCCAACTTTGTTGGCCACTCCTACATACATCGAGAAGCAGTTGAATTACATTATGGTACGGCTCCCATTCAAACTGCATAGCAAATTATCACATGTCATCTTAAATATTCATTAAAATTAATTTTTAAGTATAATTTAATCTACCAACATATATACAAAAATTGCACAAAGTACCTCTTTTAGTCCTTGCGTATCAAATATTTCGCGGTATGTCCATATATCCCTTCTATATGTGACATTCCGATCCAATGCGCCACTCCACCTAATCAAATAAGGTCATCACATATCATATCGCATAATTCAAACAAATATTATTTAAACTTTAATAACACTAAAAATCATAAAAATATTTTTACCTAATTCAGTAAGGTAAAGCTGTGTTTAAAGTTTGAGGCTGTAAATGTTCCGGCCTAAACTGATGAAGTCGCTCCCACGCCCATATCTGAAGAAGTTGTAAATATCCAGCAACTCCTTTAGCATCTGGACGGGTTGCCCGACATAATTCTCTATATAACCAGCCTAAACAAGCCGATCCCCAACTATATTGCCCTACTGAGTCCAAATCCTCCAACAAAGGTAGGAACATTAAGTGCACCGTGCTGGATGATTGAGATGAAAATAACAAACCTCCAAAACACCGTAGTATCCAAGCACGAGCATGTTGTTGCAATAACTTATGTGTGGCATTTTCGGGAATTTCGCCAAACACACTATCCAACCAAGTCATTTTTATTTTTCCACCACGCATATCTCCAGCGGGAGGAACTACTCCAAGTAAATTATAACATAAAGTCCCCCAATCAAGATTAGTCCTTCCCGTTACAGGCCTACCCTCTATTGGTAACCCTATCAACACTCCTACATCCTGAAGGGTTATTGTCGTCTCACCACATGCGAGGTGAAATGTGTGAGTTTCCGGTCTCCACCTCTCAATAAGTGCAGTAATAAAATTCCAATCAACATTTATCAATCCAATACGGGCTATTCCTAACAATCCTGCTGATGTTATATAGGGTAAAATTCTAGGATTAATCTATCGGTAATGCTCAAATACACTTCCTTTACGTGTCCTCAAAACGTCTCTTTCAACCTTTGAATTAATTTCAAACACATACCATTAAAGATAATAAAAAATTAATCATTAATCTACACAATATATAAAATAAAAATTAAAAATTACCGAATTATTCCATATGGCATCCGATCGATGCTTTCCTTGTAATGATAGTAACTCTCCATTAATCGGACCAGGATTTATTCGTGTAGCTCCTAAATGATATGGATCCATGTTCGAACTTGCAATTCAAAAAAAAAAAACTAACCGTTACCAAATATTTATGCTAAATAATTTTATTTACATAATTCTTTTCACAATAACTTATACATGTAAACTAATAAACAAATAAATAATAACTGCAAAATTTTACTATTACCATAAAAATTTCCAAACTAATCATTATATACAACATGAAACTATTTGCTTGTAATTAATTTTTTTCCTAACAAATAACGATTACAAATTTGCTATTGTTAAATTTATTTAAATTAACTTAAAAATTTTCAAAAAGAATTTAAGTAGCAATATCATACCTATAATGTTGACAATTGGTAATTTTCAGAAATTCCAACACCTAAAATTAACATATAATATCTAATTAATAATAATAATATAAATTTTTAATTAATATTAAATATAATAATAAATAATATTATCTTACCTGATTGTATTATGTCAAAAAGAAGCCGGCACGATTTTTGTTCCTTGGATGCAAAATACACTTCCACAGATTGATACAAACAATGCAAATGAAAGAGGTAAAGAAATAGAGAGAAAAGAGCAAAAACTGATACAAACAATGCAGATATGAAGCTCAAACAATGCAAATGAAAGAGGTAAAGAAAAAAATGGCTCAATTATGCTCTCCCTGCAACTCCACGTGAAGCTGCAGGGGGCTGCAGTTTTGCTGGAAACCGGCGCCAGGTGGCACCGGTTTCCAGCTCTCCCCTGCAGCTCCACGTGAAGCTGCAGGGGGCTGCAGCCTTGCTGGAAACCGGCGCCACATGGCGCCGGTTTCCAGCTCTCCCCTACAGCTCCACGTGAAGCTGCAGGGGGCTGCAGCCTTGCTGGAAACCGGCGCCACATGGCGCCGGTTTCCAGCAAATCTGCTCCTATACCGGCACCAACAGGTGCCGGTTTTTAGCACCCCAGCCGGCTGAACCGGCTGGGCCCACCCCTGTCAGAAACCGGCGCACTGTTGTGCCGGTTTCTGGCACCCCATTTCCCTAAATTCTTTTACTGTAGCCCCTTTTCCCTAAATACTTTATAATTTCACCCCATTTAAAAAAAAAAACCCAAACAAAGGCAGGCTACGCCCCGGCATATATCACTATACTGCACCATATAGAAAGACCAATAAAAATGCGACACATGTAAAGTTATATAGCTGTAACCCTAAATAGATGTAACCTAACTGCAGTGAAGTTTGCTGAATTCAAAATTTTTGAAAAAATGAAAAAGGAAAATATCTCTCTATTTCAATCTCATCACCTACCTGCACTATCTCTCTTTAATAATCTGATAGTAAAAACACTTGCTCTTACTAACCTTTCTCTAAATCAAGAAGAAAATGACTTAGGATAAGGGCTGAAGAATTTTATAGCAACTAAAAAACAAAGGCAGGAAAATTTCAAAAGTTTCAAAATAGTGAAAACTAAATCAAAAAGGGAGAGGAACACATCTTTATTAGAAACAATCTGATGGTTCCAGAATATTAAAAGATAGCGAGTGGTGGGGCTTTAGCTCCAAAAAGAAGATTCCAATATGGTCTACACCATCATTAGGTGTTCATCTGTGTGAAAACTGATGACAGGGGAATAAATTAATGGAAAATAATTATTTTATATTCACACATAAAATCTATCAGCCCCCAAGGTTTATATAGAACTGATAGTGGTTTAACAAAATAGAGTTGCAATGACAGCAGAAACTTGTTGGAGATAAATACAAATAATTACATATATTTACAAGATAAATATGAAAACAGAGTAGTGATCCGAAACAAGAGTGTTTCCCTAACACCCCCCCTCAAGCTGATGGTGGAAGGGATTGGAGACGAAGCTTGTCACGCAGAGAACGAAAAGCAGCAGTACCCAAAGGTTTCGTTAAAATATCAGCAAGCTGGTCAGCTGAAGAAATGTACTTGACAGATAAGTGACCCATATTGACCTGCTCCCTTACGAAATGATAATCTAGTTCTACATGCTTAGTGCGGCCGTGGAAAATAGGATTAGAAGATAAATATACAGCACCAATGTTATCACACCATAGGGTAGCAGGAGCTGAAGAGAGGAAGCCCAATTCTCTTAGTAATGAACGCAACCATAAAACTTCAGCAGTAACATTTGCTAAGGCCTTGTACTCACTTTCAGTGGAGGACCGGGCAACAGTGGGCTGTTTTTTTGATGACCAAGAGATGAGATTGGAGCCAAGATAAACCAGATATCCACCAGTGGAACGCCGGTCATCAGGACAACCTGCCCAATCACTGTCAGAGAAGCTGTGTAGGGTCAAATCTGTATTTTTAGAGATGAAGAGACCATGAGAGCAAGTGCCATACAAATAGCGAAGAAGTCTCTTGATGGCTTGCCAGTGAACATCTGTTGGGCAGTGCATAAACTGAGCCAATTTATTGACAGAGAAGGAGATATCAGGACGAGTGAGTGTCAAGTATTGAAGAGCACCAATGACTTGTCGATACTGCTCAGGTTGAGACAAAGGGACACCCGTCGCTTTGCTGAGAGTGGGAGTGGTAACCATGGGCGTAGAGCAAGGCTTCGAATGAAGCATATGTGTTTCATTAAGCAGACCTTCAAGATATTTTTGTTGCGTAAGCAAAATGCCAGAGGGATGAGGAACCACCTGAATTCCCAAGAAAAAATGAAGGGACCCAAGGTCTTTGACAGGAAAAACCTCCCTTAGACAATTGATAAACCAATCCAACTTTGACGGATCTGAACAAGTCACTAAGATGTCATCAACATATATCAAAAGAAAGAACTTGAAGGTGCCTTGACAAAGGATGAAGAGTGAGCTATCAGCCTTGGAAGCAATGAACCCCAGATGAATTAAAAACTCAGAGAGGCGAGTAAACCATTGGCGAGGTGCCTGCTTGAGACCATAAAGGGACTTGTGAAGTCTGCAAACATGATTTGGGAAAGCAGAATGGGTGTAGCCAGCGGGCTGTTCCATGTATATTTCATCATCAAGAAAACCATGAAGGAAGGCATTGGAAATGTCAAGTTGTCGAATAGGCCATTTGTGGACAGTGGCAATAGAAAGCACAGTTCGGACAGTGGTGAACTTAACCACAGGAGAAAAGTCTCTTGATAATCAACACCAGATTGCTGGGCATACCCCTTTGCCACCAGGCGTGCCTTATACCTATCAATACTACCATCAGTTTTTCGTTTGATACGAAATATCCATTTATTTCCAATGATGTTTTTATCTGCAGGTCGGGGCACCAAAGTCCAAGTCCCATTGGTAATGAGTGCATTTAATTCATCAGTCATTGCAGACCTCCATTCTGGAAAAGGTCTGGCTTGGTTGAATGTTTTGGGTTCAGTGAGGAGGTAGTTGGGTTTGGTGTGAGCTAAATGGGCCTGGCGTTTGGACATAGTAGTGGGCCGAAGTTGCATTTGATGGAGACGAGAAGGAGAAGATTGAGAGGACTGAGATGGAGGGAGAGAGTATTGGGTGAGATCAACAACTAGATTAAGGCCCAGTGGTTTGGTTGGAATGGGAGACACGGGTTGGGTTGAGGCAGGGGAAGATAGATTGGGGTTAAATGAAGATGAGGATAAAGATGAGTTTTTGGATGAGGAAGGACTGTGAGGCAGTAAAGGATATCGAGAAGAAGGAGAAGATGAGGATGAGGGAAGAGGTTTAGATGAGCTAGAATTTATAGATGAAGAAGGAACAAAAGATAGAGATGGAAGGGAAGTGGAAGACATACCAGGAGAAGGTGCTGAAGTGGAGACCACAGGTGAGTGTGAGCTGGTGATGACGTGGAGCCAAGGAGCTGGATCAACGGCTCTTGATGAAACAGAAAGTGGGTCTGAATAAGGAAAAAGACTATCAAGAATTCTTACATGACGAGCCAAGTAAATGCGACCCGTAGACTTATCAAGACACCGGTATGCAGCATGAGATGGACTAAGACCCAAATTGATGCAGGGAGTGGTGCGAAAGGAAAATTGATGGGCATTATAGGGTCGGAGAAGTGGGAAAATAGCACAGCCAAATGGTTTGATTGCAAGGAAATTGGGGTCTGTGTTAAATAACAGCTGAAAGGGAGAAGTTTTGTGAAGAACATGGCTGGGCAAAAGATTAATTAAATAAGCACTTTGTTCAACAGCAAAATTCCAGAATTTAAGAGGGAGTTTGGCATGAGCAAGAAGTGTTAAAGTAGTGTCAACAAGATGACGTATTTTTCTTTCGGAAGTACCGTTTTGTTCATGAGTGTGTGGGCAAGCAATTCGATGAAGAATGCCAACAGAACGAAAATAATGATGGAGTTTTTGATACTCCCCACCCCAATCAGAGTGAAAAGCCCGAATTTTCTTATTAAATTGGCGAACAATTAATTTTTCAAATTGCAAGAAAGTATGATAAACATCACTTTTATTTTTTAAAAAGTATACCCAAGTAAACCGGGTAAAGTCATCAATAAACAAGACAAAATATCGATGTCCATAATGAGAGAGCACAGGGGCAGGACCCCAAACATCAGAATATATAATATCAAAAGGAGCAGTGCTTTTATGTTCAACGGCTACAAGAGGAATGCGAGCCAATTTACCTAAGAGACAACTAGAACAAGGTGACAAATGAGATGAAGAACTTGAAAGTAAATTTGATTGGGATAAAAGTTGAAGTGTTTTGCGGTTGGGATGACCAAGACGCACATGCCATTCATCAAAGGTCGGTAATTGAGCTACCAAGGCTTGCTTTGGAGAGCGAAGGGTATACATGCCCGACTCACTGGGTCCTCGCATCAGCACCTTCTTTGTTCGCTGATCCTTAATCAAGAAAAAATCAGGCCAAAATTCAAAGAAACAAGAGTTGTCAGAAGAGAATTTTTGAACAGACAAGAGATTTTTTATGATAGAAGGAACACATAAAACATTATTTAACTTTAAAGGACCTTGAGAGGAAGAGAATGAAGTAGTACCAGTGTGGGTAATTGGTAAGCCATGACCATTACCTACTTGAAGCATATCATTACCCGTGTAAGCGGTGGCACCACTAAGAGACTGAACATCAGGAGTAATGTGGTAGTTGGCGGCAGTGTCAGGATACCAATTGATGGGATGATTTTGGTGGGGATCTAAAATAGTATAATTGGCCATTGGATGGAAAGGACGAGTGGAGGTTGGAGAAGGGTGAGGCGAGTAAGAAGGAAAGGGCTGATGACCAGAGGGATTTTGATTTTTTGGGGAATAGCGATGGCGACAAGTAAGGGCTGTAGCACCCTATACCCGTATGTGATATGGATATCGGATGCTACTACACTGAACTAATATACACTCTAATACTTTGTTATCTGATTAAATAAATGTTCCTTTTAATCCGGTTAACCTACTTAAACTATTCAGGTTATTAAATAGACCATTAATTAAAACCGGTAAATTTTTGTTTTAAATAGTACCGTATACGTGAATAGTACAGTATACGTGAATAGTATCGTATATACGAATAGTATCGTATGTATAATACTATATGAATATTCAACTTACTTAAGTCTATTCATACTTATTAATTAATTATCAAACTTAATATTTACTATTTTTAATTCACCAATAACCCAAACGTAGTAATATTATAAGACACATACATGCCAAAATCTTAACATACTTAATTATTCCAAATAATACTCTTCAATATCACTTTCCAAGTGTGAGGTATGCACTGCTCCAAAATCTCTTACGGAGTACCTACACGCAGTCAAATAAAACTACGTGCTGAGCATTAAATATGCCCAGTGGTGATTGCAATTCCATAAATTTCCACTTAATTTAATTTTCATGCATAATAATATTCACATAAATAATATCAATTAATATTCATAAATAAACATTTTTAATTAAATTTCCAACTAGGCATGCAATATTACATGTAATTATTTTTCAACTTCATAATTGGGCAATTACACAATTAATTCACATAAATAATCTTATTACCATTTTACCCTTAGCTTATGGTAATAATTCATTTATACCCTTAAACTTTTTCAAATTAACAAAAGTGCCATTAGTTCAATTATACTTCACCAAAATTACATTTATGCCATTAGTTCATTTTAACTTCATTATATTACCATTATGCCACTAGTTCATTCTAATTTCAATAATATTACAATTATGCCACTATTTTAATTAATTTTACTAACCTTACAATTTTATCATTAATTTACATGCCAAATTACAGTTTTACCCTCCAATTAATATTTTTGTGCCAAATTACATTTTTACCCATATAAAGTGGCCAATTTTCATATTTAACCACTTATTTATATTTTTAGTCTTATTAATTATTCTTAACACACATATACACAAAATTACAATTTTGCCCTCAAACCTTTTATTTAATAATATTTATGCCATTTTTCCACATAAATATTATTTTAATCACATTTTAACCATTTTAATCTTATTTTTATAATTATGCCCCTGTAACACACTGGCAGACTCTATATACAGGATAAACGAGACGTGAACTCCAGAAGTTCACACAGAAATACCAGCGGAGTCCTGTGGGACCACCACTGTCTTTTAATACAGAACAGTACACTTCAGATATTAAGATACAGATATTCAGATATTCAGATTTTCAGATACAGAAGTAGGACCATCATTGGCCTACTAAAAAGTGATATTCAGATACAGAAGTAGGACCATCATTGGCCTACTAAAAAGTGAGACGCCATGCTCACACCCGCAGTCTTATGTCCCTATGGCATGCCAACATATCCTGAACTAGACTTGACTACCAGATTACTACACAGGGCAATATTATTTTATTTTTCACCTTATTAATATAATATACCTATATTTTTTTTTATTTTTCTTTTCATGGTATATCATCATAATATTTTATTCTTTTTCATGCCATTTCATCATTTCACATGTGATTATCATCATCATATCATCACATGCCATGTAAATTTATTATTTCATCATGGTACACATGCATACATACATACATACATGTATACGGCCCACATACCAATTTATTCATATTAATTCTTTTTATCAATTTTATCATTTATTTAGGCCAATTTCATGATGTATAACATCACTATGCCATCAATTACCATGAAAACACATTAAAATCATGACTTTACACATGATATACATTCGGCCATACATACATCACATACCATATGATGTTTTCACATGCTCCAACACATACCATTCATTATTTCACATGCCGAATACCATAGATCCATCATAATTATGCATAAAACATCATGTAAACACATAAAATTCACATGAATACCATTCGGCCAAAGAAAGAACTTTTCACACAAAATTTATTTCTTCAATTTAATCACCCATACCATCATTTTTAACATCCCTAAGCATGAATATCATGTTAATTTTAATTAAACATGCATAAATTACATACTTTCTTCACAAACATAACTTAAATTCATGCTTTTACCATGGAATTAAATGGAATTTGCAATCACAAACCTCAAATCCGTGTATTATACTTCTCAATTAACCTTTTCCTTGCCTTTAGCTTGCTTAGAAGTTCCTTCACCTATTGGACATAATTATGTCCAAACACAAAATTTAAGATTTAATCAAATCCAAGGTTCCTTTCAAAAATAAAACTTCATAAACGTCTTATTAACATCCTAGAGTACCCTTAGGAACCTTAAAACCAAATTAAAATCACTTAAATCACTTACCTCAATTTTACACCTAAACTTCAAGTCTAGATTTCACCAAGATTTACACCTCCAAACGAAATTTTGAGACCACCAATGGATTCTAGAGGGGCTTTATTATGTTAGAGAGGCTTGATCTTGAGGTGAGATGAAGAAAAATTGAAAGAAAAATGGTGAGAAAGAGAGAGGAGTGTATTCGGCCAAGAGAGGAAGAAGAGGGAGGCTGAAATAAAAGGGAATCCAAGGGATTTCCAGAATTTTAAGTCTATTTTAATGGGTCCAATCGGACCCAACCAGGTCCAACCAAAGTGGTTGAGCCGATTTGGTTCGATTTTCACTTTTCGGGTCATTTTTCACTGTTTTGGTAAAATTAAATGTTCCCGAATTCATTTTCACTCCAAACTACATCCATAATTCTTATAATATTAAAATTAGTCTCCCTTCAAAATTTCAACTCAATCGGAATCCGTTTGGGGTCCGGTTCACTTAAACCGGTCTAATTCGGTTCAATCCAGTACTGCCGTAAAATACAATTCTAATACTGTGAAAAATTTCTAAAAATTATTCTAAGACTTTTATACTCTTAGAGTAGACCATTTTATCCACTCTAACTATTTTTAAAAATTCGGTCAAAGTTAAGTCAACCTTGGTTCAATTGAACCGAACCAAAGAAACTTCAGACTGAATTTCGGAAGCCTATTTGATCTCGTTTTTACACCAAAATTACACCATTATACTACATTTTTCATTCTCTTTCTGATGGTGAAATAAAAATTTTTCGGGTACTATTCATCCCGTAGTCCCGATTTTTGTGGGCCCTACAGTTACTATTCACGAACCCACGGTTACTATTTACAGATCTGGTCAAAGATGCCATTACTATTCAATGGGACCTAGTGATGATGATGTTTCCAACATAATTATGATGTTTCCAACACAATTATGATGTTATACTTTAGAAAGACATAGTTACTATTCATCATCATAATATTGCTGATGTCATCGCTGATGTCATCATGGTCCCACGTTTACTATTCAGTGGACCCCACCTGGGCCCACTTTTACTGTTCAGTGGGTCCCACCTGGGCCCACTTTTACTGTTCAGTGAGTCCCACCTGGGCCCACCTTTTACTTTTAAGTGGGTCTCACTTGGGCCCACTTTTCATTCGAAGAAAATACTTTTATTTACTGTTTCAACCATTCCGGACTCGTTTGACCTCCGATTGACACGAAATTTACTCCTACGGACTCGTATTGACGAGCTCTATCGAATGGTCTAATAAAATATTTTTCGATTCCGAAAAATACTATTCACCTCGGAAGTACTATTCACTCTAGAAAAATACTATTTACGACTAACCCGGTATTGGGGCTATTACAAGGGCTGTATGGTTACGGTAACCACATATTTGGCAAGGACCACCACGAGAGCGTTGGTTATGGCCATTAGGATGACGAGGAGTGAATCCATTTGAACTCTTTGGACGAAAAGTGGAGTTTGGTGGTGTTGGAGAATGGGATTGGAGTTTTTAAGAACCATATTTTCTTGAGGAACAAGGGCACTCTGGATAAGGATTTCATGTGCTACTAATTGTCCATGTAACTCATAAAAGGAAACAGGTTCAGTACGGAGATTAAGAGCAGTAATGATGCTATGAAACTCTGATCCAATGTTGCGATAAATAATTGCATTGAATTCAACAGGAGAAAGTGGCTTACCAGCTGCTTTAAGTTCATCTGCAAGAGCTTTGGCCTTTTGTAAGTATTGGGAGACAGACAAGTCATTCCTTTTGAGTTCCTGAAGTTCAATGTGGAGCTGAAGTTGACGATTTTGAGATATTGAACCGAAGGCATTTTCTAGTGCCAACCAGACCTCACGTGATGATGTGAGTCCTATAACATATGGAAAGATATCTTCAGTAAGGGAGGAGAACAACCAAGAGAGAAGCATCTGATCCTTTTTGAACCATAAGGCATAGGCGGGATTAGGAACTTGAATTGTGTTATCATCAGTAGATGGAATAGTTTTTGCTGGTGGGAAAGAAGAGCCATCAATAATACTATGTAAATCTTGATAGTTTAAGATGGGAATGAATTGAGTTTTCCAGGCCAAATAATTTTTTGTGTTTAGCTTGACAGAGAATGAATGGCTTGAGGAGACAGTAGAGGAAGTAGTAGAAGAAGTGAAGGGAACCACAGGATTTGCCATTTGGAGAGAGTGGCTCTGATACCATGTGAAAACTGATGACAGGGGAATAAATTAATGGAAAATAATTATTTTATATTCACACATAAAATCTATCAGCCCCCAAGGTTTATATAGAACTGATAGTGGTTTAACAAAATAGAGTTACAATGACAGCAGGAACTTGTTGGAGATAAATACAAATAATTACATATATTTACAAGATAAATATGAAAACAGAGTAGTGATCCGAAACAAGAGTGTTTCCCTAACAATCTGATGGTCCTCCAACATATGGTAAGCAGTAAATTATATGTGGTTTCTTGTGAAATCTTGCAATTTTATATTATTTAGGGTTTGTCTTTATTCTGTGGTTGAACATTATATATAAGGTGGTATTGAAAGTAATTTACATATAAAGTCATGAGTAGTATGAAATTATTGTTTAGGGTTGTCAATTTATATTTAAATATTTAAATATTATTAGGCTTTAGGTTTTGGGTTAAATGTTTGCAAGTTAATATAATATTTGTTTATTATGGTGTTTCATTGATTCCGACTAGCCATGGATAATTTGGTGGTGCTGATTGGTATATATTCATAATTTCTTTTTTTTTTTGCTTAATATATTTATAATTCTTTTTGATGAAAAATATATTCATAATTTTTTTTTTAAAAGTATATTCATAAATTTAAATTATATTAGTTTATGGGAATGATGGTGATATTATTTTTCCCCGAAGACTATAATGGTGTTGATGATGTTGATGAAGTGGATGTGAATGATAGTGATATTGATTTTACTGATGACTTTAATGGTGATTATGGTTATTTTGAAACTCATGGGGCTGCTGATATTGCTAAAAAAGATGATCAAGAACAAATTGATAGTAGGATTGACAGTGAAAATGGTCAAGAAAGTGTTGATTGTCAAGTTAATAAAGAAGCACATGAAGTCTTTAGGGATCCGAATTACAATCTGCCTGAAAGAGAAGAAGATTACCAAGAAAACATTGCACGACAAAATAGTAATTGTAATGACCCGAAATCCACTCTAGTAGTATTGTGCATGATTAGGATGATTTGATGAGTTTAATTTAGAGTTTATAAATTTCGGACTAAAGTGTAATTCAGAATTAATGACCTAATTACATGAAATAAATAAGTTAAGTGACTAAAGTGTAATTTATATGATTAGTGTTAAGTGAGAGTTAATTAAGTTAAGTTGGGTTAATTAGCTTTAATTATGGTGGAAGTAAAATCCATGTGTCAAGCTTGTTTTTTGACACCTAGCAATTTGCATGCATATATATTGAGTGAGTGGAGAGGCAAAAATTGTCTTCTCCTTGCATGTGATCGGCCACTCCCTGGTACCAATTTCTGTTCTCTCACTTGTTCTTCATTCCTTCTTCATCTTCTTCTTGCTTCTTCTTCTTCTTCTTCTTCTTCTTCTTCTTCGTTTGAATTTTCAAGAGTTCTGGATTGATTTGAAGAGGTTAAGTGATAAGTTGGAAGGTAAGTTTGCTATGTTTTCCTTTTTTCTTTTTCCTTTTCTTTTAGTTGAGTTCATCTGCAAGTTAGTTGTTGGAATTCTTTCTTTGATCTTCATTTTATTCAAAGGTTTTACTGGTTTGAAGTTGGAGAATCAAGTAGGAGATCAAAGGGAAAAGAGAAGGTTACTTGATTTGTGAAGTTGAAGGAGATAGCTTCTAAAGGTCTGGGATTTTAAATTTCTAGTAGTTGCATGTTTGATCAAGTTGGGAAATTTTAGGCATTGAAAGAGTTCAACAGCTCTTTTAATTGTTAATTTTGAGTTTGGAATTTTATTTGATTTCTTTTAGTAGATGCATGCATGATTAGATTGGGGGAAATTATGAGTTAATATTATTGAGTTGATAATGTTCTAGTGATCACTTGTAGTTGTATTATGAATTGTTGAGTTGATGATATTTTTATTGTCAACTTGAAGAGGTATTGAGTTTTGGTTATTTGCATGTTGATTAAATATTGTTACAAATTATGCATGAGAAAGTTATTTGTATGTGAACACTTGTTTAGAAGGCTATTTCGGCTGGAATTGGTATTTTATTGATGGTTGAAGTCATTCATGTGAGTATAGGTAAGTATGTGTTAGACATATGTGAAGTTAGAAGTTTGAACATCAAATTCAGGCTCTGTCGCGAAGGCGACAAGGGTCGCGAGCCAGACAGAGTGCTCCGTAGGCAAAGGTTTGCCAGCCGTGTTCTGTCGCGGGCGCGAGAATTATTGCGAGCGCGACAGAAGTGTTTTGGTGTCCCGTCGTGTGTGCGAACTCTACTGTGAGCGCAACAGAAGGTATATATGTGGTCTGTCACGAGCGCGACATAATATAAGTGCATGGATGCAAGTTAGTTGCCCTAATTTGTATGCAATATTGCATTGAGCTATGAATGATTATGCATATGGTAATGATAAATGTATTTATTCATGTGAATTAATTATTTAGCCTGTAATCGAGTCTTGAATAAGTAGGCATGCGTATAAGAGTTAGTGTCCATAGCTGTCAGTGTTGATACCCGTTTGGTATCTAGTGTTAATGCCATTTGGTATCTAGTGATTTAAAATTTGCATATCTCCAGTGTTGATACTGTTTTTCCCCAGTATTAAGTGATCGATACCCGAGTGGTATTCAGTGTTCCTGTTATCCATAGCTATATTGATTCAGGCTATATTAAAATTGTTATTTCATTGATTGATTATAGTTCTGTGTTATCGAAAAGATGTAACCGTATATATTAAACTATGGATTTGAAAAATATAAATTTTAATTAAGTAAAGTAAATGATAATTTTTGGATAAGTATTTTTTTTAAGATTTCCCTTTAATTAGTATGTATGTTATAGTTCTATAAGTAGAAGTTGTGTAACGCTCCCTTGTTCTTTCAAGGGACAAAGGCGCGTTACAGTAATCCAACTACAGGAAGGCCCAAAAAGAATAAGGACAGTCCAGCAATTGTGATTGATATTTCCATACCAAACTTGGAAGAAGAAGACTCATATAATTATAATGATTTATATTATATTGATTCTAGTGATGATGATTTTGAAAATAAGGGAAGAAAAGCATATGAGAAATCTAGTGTTAGTGCATGGCATGAAAATCAAAAGTTTGAAACAATTTAAGGAAACATGTAGGAACTAGAGTATTAGGAACAGATTTTCACTTCACTTCTCTATGAATAACAAGAAATGAGTGCAATACAGATGTTGTACCCCATCTTATCCTTTTAGGTTATAGGCTAGTAGGGTTAGTGGTGACCCTACTGTTCAAGTTAAGTCATCCAATTTCTGTCACACATGATTTAAAGAATTTGAACAATGGATTGCTAGTAAGTATTATAATAGGTTTAGAGAAGATCCAGTTTGGAGTCTAGTTGGAATCATCATTAATGTTAAGGATGATATGGGGTACATAATAAAAAAAATGAAAGCATAGAGTGTAAAGAATATTGCATTGAAGTGGATTTTTCGTTATGAGACATTTCATTGTACAAAATTCCTAGATTATAGAGCATAGTTAATACAAAGCAACCCTGGGATGACCTACCACATTTGGAGAGATTAAGGGAGATTCTTGGGTTTCTATGTATGTTTGGGCCCCCTGAACAAGCATTTAAGGTAGGTTACAGAATAATTGTAGGCATTGATGGGACGTGGCGCAAGGGAACATTTGGTGGTTTGTTATATATAGCTATAAGTATTGATCCGAATGTATCTTCCCAATAGCCTATGCTGTGATAATGGCTAATGAGGGTATTGAAACTTGGAGTTGGTTTCTTCAACATTTAGGAGAAAACCTTGAGATATGACACAATCAACACATAATTTGGATGTCTGACAGACAAAAAGTGAGTCATTATTGCCATCTTTCAAATATTTATACACAATAATATTTATGTGCTTCATATTTTTTTGTGTATTGATATGACCATTATGTATTGCCTCAGGGATTAATTAATGCTGCTAGAGACATATTTCCTAATTTTGAGCACAAAAATTGTGTGCAACATATGCACCCAAAACTTTAAAGAGAAACACAAAGGGAAAGCCCTTAAAGATATCCTTTGGAATGCTATTAGAGTGTCATATGATATCAAATTCCCAAAATGTCTTGATGATATTGAGAAAGAGGATCCTGATGCTAGAAAATGGTTTAACCATCTTGACATACCATACAATTCATGGACGATGTCTTTATTTAGCACACACACAAAGTGTGATATATTGCTATAACCTTTGTGAATGTTTCAATAGGTAAAAACTCAAACTGTGATTTATTACTATTTAAAATCAAGGAATAATGTTTGCTTAATAAATGGGTTTCTTACTTTAGCTTACAAGTACATTTTGGATGCAAGAGATAAACTTATAATAATAATGTCGGAGATGATAAAGACTAAGCTTATGAGGAGATTATACAAAAAAAAAAGGAGATGATGAAGAGGTAGAATGGAAATATTTGTCCTAAAGTGGTAAAGAAGTTGTTGAAATTAAGAGATGAGGCAGCATACTATCAATTAGATTATTCTGGTGGTGCAAAATAGAGGTTAACGGACCAAAGGCCACTTTTATAGTTGATATGGTATCCAAAACATGCACTTGTAGAAGATGGGATCTAAATGGACTACCATGTATTCATGCCATATCTAGCATTGTTCACAACAATGAAAATGTAGAAGATTATGTGCATTAGTACTATCATATGGATAAATTTTTATTGTAGGGTTTTATCGCAGAAAATCAAAATTAAACACAGCGGAATAAGATCAAAAGCCAAATAGGATTCATGCGATCCAATTGATTAAAGAGAAAGATTATCGAACACCAACTTTTTGATGCACAGAATTACAAATTAACACCTTAATTTGATCGGACTGTAGGTGCTGCTCTAAGAACGAATGCCATCTATGGTATCCACACTCACGAATGAATGAACGGATTAATGCAGGGGTGCTAGCTCCCTTCAAGTGCAACTGGATTTTAGTTATTTTTCTGTGTTTTCTTTCTCAAAGAAAAGGTCGCGGCTAGGGTTTTATTTTTGTAAATTCTAAGAGGCAGTCACTTGTAGACACTTGATCCTAAAGTGGCAAATAAAAAAATAAAAAATAAAAAATATAAATAAAAAGGAAAAAGAGGTTAGCACTTTAAGAGCAGAAGGGGCAACAAATGAAGAAAAAGAAAGATAGAAACCAAAGGAGTAGAGGTTGGATTTTGAGGAGAATAAGGTTGGACCAAAATAAGAAAAAATAAGGAAAAAAAAAAGGAAAACCAAGGGGAGGAGATAATAACAGGAAGAGGACGACGCAAACTGAAAGAAAGAAAGGAAAAAAGGGACAACGGAGAAAACACAGAGACCGAAAGGAAAAAAAGGAAAAGAGAGGGAGAAAAAGAAGGAGGCGGCGGCACTGGCCACCTCCGGCGATTAATCGCCGCACCGAACGACAGAAGGGAGCTAGGCGAGCTGATTGGTGGGGGTTGACCACTCCCACTTTCTTGCGAAGTGCGGATCGGGGAAGAGAAAGGCGCTATTGTTCCGTTTCATTTTTAGCGAGCCACGGCTTCGTACGACATCACGACTAATGGCAAAGAGTTCCCGGTAATGAGACGATCATTTCGACACCAACCGATTGTCCCCACTCGCCGGCGGCAAGGACATCGGAGGAAGTAGACCGCGAACTTTCGGCGCCGTTTTCGGCCAAACGGTGCCTCCTTCAGGCCTGTGATCACTAGTAGAAGGCCCCGAGCGACCCGATCTACACTCCGATAGGGGCAGTGTTGTCAGCGGTGGAGATCCGGTGAGACTCCAACAGGGAAATTCGATGAGTATTATTATTATTATTATTATTATTATTATTGTTGTTGTTGTTGTTGGTTATTGTTATTGTTATTGTTATTGTTATTATTATTATAATTATGTCATTTATGCTATATATTTGTTAATTTGTTAATTATATTATTTTATTCTATTTCTATTGTATTAGATCAATTATTTTTCCAATTTATTTGATTTAATTATTTATTCATTTATCATTTTGTTTAATTTAATCCATTCCTGACCAATATCGTTTTCTGTTATGACTGTGACGTACGCGAACCCTGGACGGCATCCAAGTCGCTCTTGATTGTCCACTTTTAGGACCCGAGACCAGATGGAGATTCATTAAATTGGTGAAAGCTAGTTGATTCCCAGTGGATAGGGAATCATCCCTATTCCATTATTGGCGATCAATTTACGAAGACGTTTGTTAGACAACACAAGGTAAGTATCACGGAGTCGCCATCCAATAAAAGATTGAGAAATGAGTTCTAATCTTATGAGGCTAAAACTAGAGAGAGTTCAAGACTTCACTCTTATTGATACCTTTGGTTAATATTATGTGACTGGATTTTAGAGTTAATTATTTTATCTTAACGGGAGGGGACAACAGCAGGTAGAGGACGATGTAAACCAAAAGAAAGAAAGGAAAAAAAGGGACAACAAAACAAAAACACAAAGGCCAAAAGGAAAAAAAAAGGAAAAGAGAGGGAGAAGAAGAATGAGGTGGTGTCGGGTATCTCTGGCAACGGACCGCCGCATGCACCACACCGGACGACAGAGAGGAGCAAGGCGAGTTGATCGGTAGAGGCCGACCACTCCCACTCGCCTACGAAACGCGGATTGGGGAAGAGAAAGGAGCTACTGTTCGGTGCCATTTTCAGCGAGCCACGGCTTCGGATGGAGTCACGACCAGCGGCGGAGAGTTCCTGGTAGCGAGACGATCATTCCGACACCAAGCAATTATCCCCACTCGCCGGTGGCAAAGAGATAGGAGGAAGTAGACCGCGAGCTTCCGACTCCATTTTTAGCCAAAAGGCACTTCCTTAGGCCCGTGATCATCGGCAGAAGGCCCCAGGCAACCCGATCTACACTCCGGCAGGGCCGATGTTGTTGACGGCAGAGATCTGGTGAGACTCCAACAGGGAAATCCGGTGAGTACTATTTTTTTGTATTATTATTATTATTGTTATTATTATTATTGTGGTGTGAATATTATTATTATTATTATTATTATTATTATTATTATTATTATTATTATTATTATTATTATTATTATTATTATTATTATTATTATTATTATCGTTGTTATTTGTTATTATTATTATAATTATGTCATATATTTGTTAATTTTTTAATTATGTTAGTTTATTCTATTTATATTGTATTAGATTAATTATTTTTCCAATTTATTTGATTCAATTATTTATTCATTTTATCATTTTGTTTAATTTAATCTATTACTGACCAATATCGTTTTCTGTCATGACTGTGATCGCGACCGCAAGGAGCATACGGTTCGTCTTTGGGCTAGGTAAAGCATGGTCGAGGTGAATAGTTAGGATATATGTACTATTCGTTTATTTGAGACATGTATAATTATTATTTCATTTTCTTTTATTTCCTTTGAGATATTTAATAATAAAGTTTTTCGACTGCATTAAAAAGAACCACCATACAAAATATTTATACTAATAAAACTGGACCATGTCTTGGTTTTCTCCATAAAACTCACACTTGAGTTAATGACCTTTCCTCATAAGATCATATTTTATAATAATTGCATGTGAGAATCAGTGTTTCCATCTAAACAAATACCTCGATTTATATATGTACACTACAAGAAAATATGAAATTTACGACGAAAATTTAGCGACGAAAATTATTCAGTCACTAAATAGAGATGGAATTGCTTTTTTAGCAACGAAAAAAATAAACCGTCGCTATTTAGTGGCAGAAAAAAATTTCTGTAGCCACTAGTGAGTGGCATGACAAATTCGCACCAAATTTAGCGACGAAAATCAGCGACGGAAAAAATTTTCATCGCTAAATGTGTCACCAAAGGACGAAATTTAGTGACGAAATATAAATACCATCGCGAAAAAATTATTGATTTAATTTAGCGACTGAATATTTTTTCGTTGCTCTATTTAGCGACGAAAAAATTGATTTCGTCACTATATTTAGCGACAGAATTAATTTTTCGTCGCAAAAAAAAATGAAAATATTTTAAATTAATTTAGCGACGAAAAATATTTTTGTCGCTAAATATAGCGACTGAATCAATTTTTTGGTTGCTAAAAGTTTTCAAAAAATATATATTTTTATTTTAGCGATGGAAATATAATATAGTGACGGAAAATTTAATTCTGTCGCTATATTTAGCGACGAAAATATTTTTCGTCGCTAAATATTTTATATAAATACTCTCTCCTCCCCTTTTCTCTCTCCTCTCTCTTCTCTATTTTCTCTTCTCTCCCACGTGCCAACTCCGGCGTGACTCTCTCCCTCCGCCGATATAACCTTCCCCCTCCCCCCTCCAGCGCCGATCTGCCCTCCCCCTCTCCCAGCACCGTTCTCCCCTACCCCATTTCCTCCCTTTTCCCCCGATTTTCCTCCTTCCCTTTCCTCCATTTCCCCCCATCTCCCTCCTCCGATCTGCCTTTCTCAGGCGTCACCGGTGTGCTTGCGGTGGATCTCCGCCTAGCTGCCGTCCCGCCGCTGCTCCTCGGCTCCGCCTCCTTCTGCCGGCGATCCTCCTTGGTTGCCGTGGTACTCCCTACCGTGAGGTAACGTTTTACATTTATTATTATTATTATTATTATTATTATTATTATTATTATTATTATTATTATTAAATATTAATTTTAATTATTATTATTATTAAATAATAACCTGAATTATTAGTATTATTATTATTAAGTGGTTATGTTAATTGTTATTATTATTAAATATTAATTTTAATTAATATTATTATTAAATGGTTATGTTAATTATTAATAATATTAAATATTAATTTTAATTAATATTATTATTATTATTAAACGGTTATATTAATTATTGTTATTATTATTAAATAATAATGTTAATAATAATAATAATAATAATTATAATTATTATTATTATTATTATTATTAAATGGTTATGTTAATTATTGTTATTATTATTAAATGATAATGTTAATAATAATAATAATAATAATAATTAACATAACCATAACCATTATTATTATTATTATTATTATTATTATTATTATTATTATTATTATTATTATTATTATTATTATTATTATTATTATTATTATTATTATTAAACTGCTATGTTAATTATTGTTATTATTATTAAATAATAATGTTAATAATAATAATTATTATTATTAAATGGTTATGTTAATTATTGTTATTATTATTAAATAATAATGTTAATTATTATTATTATTATTATTATTATTATTATTATTATTATTATTATTATTATTATTATTAAATAATAATCTAAATTTTTTTATTATTATTAAATAGTTATGTTAATTATTATTAGTATTATTATTGTTTAACAATGTTAACTAATTTTATAAAATAATAATATGAATAATTTTATGAAATTATTTTATTGACGCAGCGGAAGTATATATTTTTATTTAAATTCCAAAACTCCCTTACGAAAATGCGAAAGTAGGGAAACAAATAATTTATTTGAAAAAAATTAATAAAATTTCAACTGAAAAAATAAAAGTCTAAATGTCAAATTTTAAGGCCCGAAATGGCTGGTATGAGGGGCTATGCCCCCATAAAATACGACCGGCTCGAAACGTATTTTCCGAAAACATATTATAATAACTAATCGGATGCCTATAACAAAAGTTATGGCTGAAAAATCCGTTCGGCCCGCTCCAAATACTGGAGAGCCAACTCGTCCGCATGAATTATTATTATTATTCAGATTATTTTTAAATAATAATCTGATAAATTTATTACTGTTATTATTATTAAAATATAATAATCTTAATAAATTTGTTTAAGAATATTATTGCTATTATTATTATTAATCAATAATAAAACTGCATATTTAAGGAACTAAATTTTGCATTATTATTATAATTATGATTATTATTATTATTATTGTAATGATGATAATTATTATAATTAGTATTGGATTGAATCTAAATTAATAAATTGGTATTACGTTAGGATTTTATTGGTACCTGATATTGTATCTTATATGTCATTTTTTTTATTTTTGACTAGATATAGTTAATTCTAATTACGTAGTCACTTTGTTCATATAACAGATTTGCAATAATTATGAGTAACATTGATAGATCTTGTATTTATATAAGAAAAACACTCGATTGTTATATTAATCCTGAATTTGTGGAAGGGGTTCAGTTCTTTATAGAATATACAAGTTCTCAACCTGTATACATGGACGGTCCAAAAATTAGATGTCCATGCAAAAAGTGCAAACACATTAGTTATCTTCCTGTTGATGAAGTGTATTTCCATTTGTTAAGAAAAGGATTTGTTCCAAATTATTTTGAGTGGACACGTCATGCGGAACCATCAATTTGTAGCACTTTGATGGGTAATGTGGGTAACATGTCAGTAAATGTGGGTGAAGTTGATGGAGGCGGTGAATTTGTGACATATGATGTAGGTGTTACTGATAATCCATATGTCCAAATGGTATATAATGCAGCTGGACCTAATTTTAGGAAAAATATACCTCATGTCAAAGAACCCAACGCAAATACGATAAAATTCTATGACTTACTAAATTCAGCTGACCAAGAATTATGGCCAGGCTGTGATAGTCTGACTCGGTTATCTTCGGTCGCTCGAATATTAAACATAAAATCTGAACGTCATATTTCTGATCAAAGTTTTGATAAAATTCTTGCTTGGTATAATGAATCGTTCCCTCTTGACCATAAAATGGTGGATAATTTTTACAATATGAAGAAATTGATTAGAGATCTAGGTTTGCACGTTGAGAAAATTGATCGTTGCAGGTTGAAATGTATGTTGTTTTGGGGAGATGATATGAATTTACAAGAATGCAAATTTTGTAGTCAACCTAGGTACAAATCCAGAAATTAGTACCTTGAAAGCGTATGTACTATTTTTCGCTAACCCCGAGACTGCAGAGACTATATGCATCTGAGATTACTACACCTCACATGAGATGGCATGATGAACATGAACACATAGATGGAACAATGAACCATCCATCGGATGCAGTTGCATGGAAATATTTCAATAACATCCATTCTGGTTTTGGTGTTGAACCTCGAAATGTTTGACTGTGTTTGAGCACTGACGGATTTCAACCTTTTGGTCAATCAGGCCAATAATATTCGTCATGGCCAATCATAATTACTCCTTATAATTTGCCCCCATGGATGTGTATGAAGGAGGCATATATGTTCTTGACAGTGATAGTTCCAGGGCCTAGGAATCCAAAGCATAAAATTGATGTTTACTTACAGCCATTGATATCTGAATTGCAACAGCTATGGGATATCAGTATTAAAACATATGATGCATCTCTATAACAGAATTTTGTGATGAAAGCAGTGTTAATGTGGACAGTCAGTGACTTTCCTACCTATGCTATGTTGCATGGTTAGAGCACGGTTGGAAAATTAGCTTGTCCTTACTATGGCGATCATTCAGATGCTTTTTATCTTCAAAATGGATGCAAAACATCTTGGTTTGACAGCCATAGCAAATTCCTTCCACTTGATCACCCTTTTCGATGCAATAAGCAAAAGTTTATTAAGAATTGAGTAGTACAAGCACCACCTCCTGTTATTAGAGGTAGTGAGGAAATCTTGCAAGAGATTGATGAGTTAGGTTTGCTTAAAGTTATAGAACTTAATGCTGAAGAAGTTAATGGCAGAATCAACAAAAACTTTGGTTCGAGAAAAAGAAGCATCTTTCGGGATTTGCTATACTGCAAGTCTAATTTGTTACGGTATAATCTAGATGTGATGCATATAGAAAAAAATATTTTTGACAATGTGTTCAACACAATTATGAACATAGAAGGGAAGACAAAGCACAATGCAAAATCCTGGGCAGATTTAAAGTTGTTTTGTAGGAGGACTGAGTTAGAAAAAGATGCTTGAACGGGAAGATATCCAAAAGCATGCTATACTTTGGACAAAAAATAAAAGGAAGTCCTATGTGAGTGGTTAAAAAGACTAAAGTTTCCAGATGGTTATGTTTCAAACTTGGCAAGGTGCGTCGACATGAGAAAGTACAATTATTTGGAATGAAAAGGCATGACTGTCACGTTTTCATGAAAAGGCTAATCCCAATTGCATTTCGAGAGTTATTGTCGACTAAAGTGTGGAAAGCTATAACCGAGTTAAGTTTTTCTTCAAAACCGTAACATCATCTGAGATAAAGTTGACAGACATGGCAAGATTAGAATTGGAAATTCCGATAATACTATGCAAATTAGAATCAATTTTTCCTCCAAACTTCTTTGACTGTATGGAGCATCTACCAGTGCATTTAACATATGAGGCGAAACTTGCTGGTCCTGTTCAATATCGATGGATGTATCCATTTGAGAGATATACATCTGAGAGGTAATTAGCTATAATACGCAATCTATATTAAATTATAATTTGTTATGGTAATTAATGTGAAAAAGAAAATTCATGTAGGTATTTGTTTCACTTGAAAAAAAATGTAAAAAACAAAGCTAGAGTTGAAGGTTCAATATATAATGTGTATCTGGTCGAGAAAGCAAGTACATTTTGTTCGTATTATTTTGAACCGCATGTACATATAAGACAGAGGAAACTACCTCGTAATAATGATAGGGTGAAACAAGTAATCAGGATAGAAACTTATCGATATTTACATATCCTGGGCATTTACATGGAAGCTCAATAAGGAGAATGCTATCAAAGGAAGAATTAGAAGCTGCCCATAGTTGCATTTTATTGAACTGCCAAGAAGTTCAACCTTTCGTGCAGTAAGTTTAATTTATACATAAAATTTGATAATTTAGTAACTATATGAAGGGTGTAATATCAACTTATATGGTGATTGTAGATTATTTGAGGAATGGGTACGGGAGCTAATGCATGAAATAACTAAAATGACATGAACAAGGAAGTCAAAAAGCATTTTCATCATTGGTTCAAGATATATGTAAGTATTGACTTCCAATATGCATAAAGATTTATACAATTATGCAATATTCATTTAAATGACGTTAGAGTATTTCAATCTATAGGCATCAACAAATTCAATTGAGAATAAGTTCATCATGGATCTTGCAAAATGACCTTTACGATATGTTAAATCATATCCGGTATATTTCGTTAATGGATACAAATTTCATACACAAAGCCATGGTCATGATAAGGCAACAGTAAACAGTGGTGTTTGCATATACAAGGGGAATTTATGGATTATTATGGCCAAATTATTGAGATACTTGAAGTTGAGTATCCTGCATTGCCAATAAAATGCTGTGCATTATTTAAGTACGAATGGTTTGATCCAACTATTAATATTGGAACGAAACTGCATAGCAGATACAATTTAGTTGATATCAACCAGCGAAGAATATTTAGTAATTTTGAAACTTTTGTATGCAAGTGATTCAGGTATATTATGTCCCTTACCGAAACTTAAAACGAGATAAATCGAATTGGTTGTCAGCTTGCAAGGTAAAGCCAAGAGGCATATTTGAAATGAAAGCTACAGGACAAAGTGAACGATATGAAAATAACAATGCTTTTCAAGAGGAACAACCGGACATTCATGAAATCAATGAAACTCTGACTTATGATGATAATGGAACTTTGAACAATGCAGACAATAAATATGTGGACATTTCATGTGGGGAAGATGATGAATCTTTGGCGGGCGAGGGATCAGATGACGAGGCTGAATTTGAATCTTATTCTTCGAAAAATGAGGATGATTGTGATTATGATTTAGAGCTAAATGATGATAGCGAATAATTAGTTTAACTAATTTCATATCATGTGAGAAGAGTTATTATTGCACCAATTTTTTTTAGTTGATATGTTTTTTATACAATTGAAAATATATATTTGTTGACTAATAAATTATTTTTAATGTTAGGTTTAAAAAATGCATAAGAGACAGAAGAGTAATATGAATCCACCACGGCTCAGGTTGCCACCAGATGAGACTATTGGTGAGGTATCAACCCCATCCACCGATGCGTCGCCTGTGTTCAACACTAGACTCCGGCTGTTGCATCACCAAGCATCCATTCTAGCACTCCGGCACAGACATCACCGACCATCCCTTCTACCACTCAGAATACTAGATCTACTCTAATTGCAAACACTGAAGGTATGCCATCTCAGTTTTCGCAAAAGCAGCGGAATAGCCTATGCCTAGCTCAGTTGGGGTTGATGGAAGAATTTATATCACCATTACAGCTAAGGAGTAAGTGATTACAATTTAAGTTTTTTTGATTTTAATGATAGAGATTACTTTTTGTGACTTTGTGAAAATTGTTGTATATTAGTTTGAATCCTTCAGGAAAGTGCTCACGCTCAATGATGATGACACTCAAGAACAGAATAGATTGCGATGGTTATGTCTGGAAGAAGGTGTCCCAAGAAACAAAGAATTTTTATTTTGAAGAATTTAAGGTAATAAATTATGATAATAGTAATTACATAACAAATTGTTGTTTATACTTACAATATGTTTTTATGTTTCATTTTTCATAAGAAATAATTTTTCTGGGATGAGAAATTTGATCACATCATGTATCCTGTGTGGAAGATTCATGCTCGAGCACGTTATAGAGACTTAGTGTGCGGGTTACATAATGATGGTGTACGACCCCATTACATAACTGAAGATATATGAGCACACTAGTAACAGTATTGGACGACACCCGAGACACTTTCCATTTCAGAGCAAAATTCTAATAATAGACGGAGAGAACCTATGGAGTCAGTTCATGCCTGTATACTGGAGGATCAATGTCCCATCGGGAGCATGCACAAAGACTTGTAAGTAATAAAATACATTACTGTTTTACATAAGAGTTCTCTTATTACAATATATACAACCTGTTGATAATTTATATAATGCCTGATTGAATAAAGGTGGATGGGAAAGGCAAAATTGTGTTACGAGTTTGAATTATTGTTGGATGCCAGTAAAAAAATGATATAGAAGTGTTTTTTTTTTTACTTTGTGTACAGGAGGTTTGTTCAAAATTTAGGGAAAACTCTGCCAAAATTTTAGTAAGAACTTATAGAACTAGTCAATAAAAATGACTTCAATTATGATTTTTTATTTATTTGCAGGAAATATCGATGGCTAGACCGCCTACACCAGGTGAGGTCTTTTTACACACCCACACAAAAAATCATGATGGTCAAACATTCATCAATTCACGAGCCAGACATTTATACATATGTTAAAATTATTATATTTTACTAATACTTTAATGATATTAGTTATTAGTTGTCATTAATTAATAATAAACCTTTGTTTTACGATAGGAACAAGTGCAAGAGACACTTCAGCAATGTTCACAAAGTTCTGAAAATGTTCATGAGACTCAGATTTATTTTGACATGGTTGGTGGAAGAGACCAGCGAGGACGAGTATTTGGCTTAGGTTCTTTTGCCAACATCTGTTACTCGCATTCCTCTAGCTCAAGTACAGCGGCATCTAATAGACGGTCTGCTTCTAGAGAAGTATATGAAGTTCGAAATACTGTACGTGAACTACAATTTGAATTACAACAATCACAGGCTCAATGGCAAGGTGCACTCAACTTTATTTCTGAACTACGCAATGAGATGGCTAATTTGAGGGGTATAGTCGAATCATCATCGCACCAGTCTGATCATGCACATCCGCCGCCAGCTTCAACTTAGTTAGGATTTTGTAATAGATATACATTATTACTATTATGTCCTTTAAATAATTATTAACTATATACTTGGTACAATTTAAATTATATTATTATTACAATTTAAATTATATTATATTATTTTCAGATATTAAAATTTTAATATTATCTTTATATTTTCATTATTCGGATATTAATATTACAGGTTATAATGTTATAGGTTTCAAAAGTTAATTAAAAAAATAATAATTTTACCGACAAAAATATTAATTCCGTAGGCAAATTTGCCAATGAAAATTTGAATTCCATCGGCAAATTTGCCTATGGAAATTTGATTTTCGTCAGCAAAATTGCCTACGAAAATCACATTTTCGTTGGCAAATTTGCCGATAGAATTCAAATTTTCGTCGGTAAATTTGCCTACGGAATTCAAATTTTTGTCGGCAAATTTTTTCCATCAGTAATTTTTGCCTACATCTCAATTACCGATGGAATTATTTTCCGTTGGTAATTGAATTTCCCAACAAAAATTCTTTACTTTCCATCGGGATTTTTCGTCGGGAAATTCTGATTTTCTTGTAGTGGTATTTCGTTTCCTCTTTGGTATGGACTTTGTATTTATTTTTTGGGACGGTTGTAATATTATTTATCGCTTTATTTATTGCTTTTCTATGTGCTTGTAATACGCTTTAATTTGCTTGCATGAATTGTGTGAGAAGAGAGATAAAATAATTAACTCTAAAATCTAGTCATATAACATTAACCAAAGGTATCAATAAGAGTGAGGTTCCAAACTCTATCTGATTTTGGCCTCATAAGATTAGAACTCATTTCCCAATATTTTATTGGGTGGTGACTCCGTGATACTTACCTTGTGTTGTCCAGCAGACATCTTCGTAGGTTGATCGCCAACAATAGAATAGGGACGATTTCCTGTCCATTGGAAAGCGACTAGCCTTCATGAATTTAATGAACCTCTATCCAGTCTCGAGTCCTAAAAGCGGACTCTAAAGAGCAACCCAGATGCCGACTGGGGTTCGCGCGCATCATAGTGGCACTAGGGACCCATGAGATTTTGCTCCGAAAGCACCTTTGGTTAATCTAATATAAATGGGTTTAAGACTAAGAAATTTTATCTTTTTTCAAAAAAATTACATTGCATTCATGTTAGGGCCTTAGAATTAAGTTAAGTGTCCCTCTTGTGACCCCAGTGCATTCCCGAAAATACGACTCTACGTTCACTCAATATAGGGAAGTAATTAGGAAAAATTACCAGCCCAGACCTCATGCCTTTTAGTATATTAAATATGACCCGATGAGTCGCTATACTCAAGATGAGCTAGACTAAAGCTATTTCACCAGACCGAAAGCCTATGTAATGGCATAGATACTTCCACTAGGGGGCATGCACCATAATACATGCTTGTGAAGTGGGTTTTTGTTTATTGAATAAATCCAAATAAATTTGGATGTTCACCCATCAAAGGCTTTCATGCCCCGATGCGCGTATTTTGGTTTACTTAGATTGTTTAAATACATGATGGCCAAAAATTCATCCACATGCGCTTTCAATAAAGAGAAATTATGATGTCAGCTTTCCATCGTGCACCATACGCATCCATTGGGTTCCCCGTTGATCCATGGACTAAGCCCACCTAGGTAAGAGACTGCCGACCTCTTGTGTGGGAGAAATAAGGTTGGAAGGATTTTCTTTTTTCTTGCATGTGTTTGTTCATACTGCTAACATGTTTTTCATGCTGGGAAGGATTTAGTTAGTTTTGAAACAACAATAATGAATAAAGCACATACATATTGTATTGTGTGTAATTTTTTTCATACAATCAATAATAAAACATGTGCATTCTGTATAAAAATTCTTGTATCATAATGTGTGAATATTAATGTAACATGTACTATGGCATGAAGTATAGCATAGACACATCAACACAAATAATAACATGTACAAATAAACATATATCATACACATATAAATATATACTATTGCCTGTACATAGCGATGCATGTTGCAACATGTACATATTAGCATACATTATGACATCTATAACATCCATCGTGCACCATAATCAATACATACAATGCACATCACAGAAGGCACATACTGACATGCATCATGGCATGCATGGACAAACTTCCACCATAACGTGTACAAAAAAAAAACACTCACTATGTCTCATAGCATGTGCATATTAACATACATCTTGGTATGTGTACACTGCATGCACAGGTAAACATCGTGTGCGGGAGCATATATATATGGCCTCATATCATGGCATGTACATATTAACATACATTACTAAGTCGTGTGTTGCACTCGTTGTCATGCACCTTGCACATTTTCACATTGTATGCCATATCGTGCATATGCATTATCATGCATGAGTTGTGCCATGTACATACGAGTCCTACATCATGTATGCCAGTCATTATATATACCTTGCCACATTCTATATATGTATATCATGTTCATACACATGCATCATATATACCATTTATCACATGCGATCATTTTCACACCATCTCTTGTGTCGTATGCATATATCGTTCACTGTATACACTAATTCTTATACTATGTCCCATGTTGTGTGCATTATTTGTATATATTTTATACTTCTATGTATGTGATTTTAGCCATACCTTACAACTCATTAATACACATTATTGTGCTAGATCTTATTCATCTTACATCACATACGTACCCCCATCATAACTAAGTCATGCCATGTGTACATTCACCATACATCATGAACATTTATTCTCATGTTGTGCCATATTTTGTACTTATGCCTTCATTATACGTTGTTTGCATGCACGCTGCAAATTTATATATGTACATCATTTATCATGCAGTGTTTACACACCCTCTCATAATTTTGTGTATGTGTTTCACACACATACATTTTTGCACATATTTCATGTACGCATTTCTATACAATATGTTTTCACACATGTTTCACATACATAATTCCTTACGCGTCTTAGTAATATACATGATACTATTGCATGCATCTTTCCCTATACATGATTCTTAGCATATATTTTGCACATATTTTACAAACAATTATTTGTATGCTCACACAATTCTTGTGTATATAAATTTTGATCGAGTGAAAATTTTCATATCAAGTTGTACCTAAAATATTGACATGATTGCACCTAATTATGGTACCCTTGATTCAAAGTTTGACTTTTGCCTAAGTAGTTCTTAACTATAAATGGCATTGATCTCCATTCTAAAAATCTGCGTTTCATTCCATTTTGAATTAAGAAAAGCATAAATATGTTTGGTCTCTGATTGCTGAATCACATGAAAACTTTGCCTATACCATGTAATTTCTAAATTTAGAGCACTGTCGGCCCGTTTTGATAACAAACTGTGAAAAACTAGTTATAATTAGGTGATTAGATGAAAACTCATTATTTCGATTACCCATCAAAGCGACCCTTGGATAAGACAGAACCTAGAAAATGATTTAGGCAGCCATTTCTTTGTATAACTCTCTAAATGGCTGTTTCATGCCCTTATTTTGCAATTACTTACTAGCCCATTGAGCTTTTATTTTGGTATGCTAAATGCGTACCGATTTTTTTATTACACATGTTAAAACTACCCTTCAACTAAAATAATTTTTGACTCTCCTTAGAACAATGGCCCCTTGTAGACACTAGATCCCGAGATAGTCTAGACTAGGATTATCTAGTGATTAAATTAGCACCTGTTGTTCACAGGAAAAGAGATTAGAAGTAATGGTTTCATTGTCCAAATTGATTTTTAAAAAATAAAAATATATTAAAAAAATAAAATAAAATAAGTTGGAAGTGATAGTTTTTTATTAAAATTGCTTTTAAAAAAAAATTGGAGGCTTGCGGCCTCCGACTCGCGAGGGCAAGAGCGCATTGGCGCGTCCCACCCCTCGCCAGGAGTGGACGCTCCTTGTGTGCGCGCTGATGTGCGGCCAGGCCGCCCCTCACCGTTTTTTGCCCCCAGACGTGTTTTTGGCGTGAGTTTTGGCCCCAACTTGATTTTTTATCCATTTTTTTCAGGATTTTAAGGTTTTTTTTTCATATTTTAAACTTAAATAAGGAATATTTTGATTTAAATGAGGATTATTTCCCTAAATTAACTAGGTTTTTTTAATGATATAAATAGAAAAATTTAAGAGAAAAAATGGGAGACCTTTTTTGGTGAAATATTTTCTTTTGTTTTTCAAGGGAATATTTTTCTATATTTTTCTTTGAGTTTTCTTCTTTTTTAAAGAGATTTTTTTAAGGTATCCAAAATTAATTCTTAATAAAAAAATTATTTTTGAGACAAAAATAATAATTTCTTTTTCTTGAAATCCAAATTTTCTTCCATATTTTTCTTTGAACAATATGTTTTGCAATTTTTTTTTCTAAAGAAAAATTTAAATTTTTATTTTTCTAATCCTATTTTCGCGAATCAAGATAAAGAAATCAACCATTTTCCTTCTGCAATCAAATTCAATTCTGAGGGTAAATATTTTGGGCTCGATCTTATATATTTATTTTATTTATTTTTATTTCTTGTTTATAATCAATTAATTATCATGTAAATTTTTAAATCTATTATGTATTTATTTGTTTTATGTGATTTTAGTCATAGATTTAACATTCTTTAACAATTTTTTTATTTTATTTTTTTATATTTTTTACTTGATTGTTCATCCTCCATTTTGTTGTTGTTGTTATTATTATTATTATTATTATTTATGTTTTTATGTGTGTTAATTTATTTGTTTCATTATGTCATTTAATTTATTTGTCATTCATAATGTATTTTATTTTATTTTTTATTTGTTTTAATTCATTTTTATTATTTTATATGTTTAATTGATTTTGTGATTCAATTATTAACGTTAATTTTATTTGTATTTATTTTTTGTTTTAATACTTGCTTCTTCCATGTTTGAGTACTCTTGTAAGCGAATGAGTGGATTCAGGAGATTTATTTTAGTTGATTTAATATTTTTACTATTTTTTTCTTTATTTTTATTTTTAATTAATTTGTAATAAATTTATTTACTTTATGCACATTAAAAAAATCACAAAAATACTTTTATTAATAAATTTGGAATTTTTTCTAATAAAATTAAACCAATGTTCTAATTTTAACCAATAAAATATCACTTTCAAACTAAAAGTTAGTTTTCTTAAAATGAGATTACTCATTCCCGTTTTCTCAATAACACCCAAAAATAACTCTTCAATTTTTAAGTGAGTATAAAGGAACCAAAGTTCGTATTCCTAAATAAATGCTTCGATTTATGTATGCTTATTTATTTAATTGATTTTGTCATTTATTTATTTATTTTATATTTTGGGGGATTGAATTTTTGTCCTAGATTTTCATCTTGTAATTTAATTTTGTAGTTTATTTTTATTTTATTTATTTATCACTTTTTACCATTTTCCTCAGTGCTTGATATGCGCTTTAATTAAATTGTATGATATGTGAGAAGAGAGATTGGAAAATTAATTATTAAAAATTCTGTAATAATTAACCAAAGCATTAATAAGAGTGAAGTTCCGAATTTTTCTCTGCTTTAGACCCCGAGGTTAGACGAATTTTTTCAATTTTTTGTAAATTGGGTGGCAACTCCAAAATACCTCAAAGGTGCCTAAAGGTTTCATGAAATTAGAAAAACTTTCTCAATATTCTATTGGGTAGGAATTCTACAATATCTCATGTTACTCAAAATCTAGACACAAACCCCTTTCGAACACTAAAAGCGGGCCGTCCGAAAAAATTACTAAGCAAGTTCGGTACACGTCACACCGCTCTAGTAAGGATAGGTGTACACTATGGGGACACAAAGAAAAGAGTTTAATCCTTGACAATTCTTTTTATAATCAAAGACAGAGGATTAGGCTATAAAAAATCACCCTAGTAAGGATGGGTTTATATTTCAGAAAAAGGGTTTAATCATTGACAACTCTTTATGTAGTTACAAACATAAGCTTGTGAAAAAGAAAAAGAACGGTAATAGAACAAAAAAAAAAAGAAAGATGAAGAAGAAAATAAAAGGGCAGCCCAAGCTAGTACCCTTTTATGAGCTTTAATGGTTATCTTTTAATCCCTAATTGTTATTCCGAGTTTGGTGAGCCAAAGTATTACCAAGCCTAAATTCAAGTTACCTTGACAGTATGCAATTGGGCTAGGAATGATCCTCCTTTCAATTAAGTGAATATTACAACCATTTTTCTCTAGAAACCGGATCCTTCTTTGGTAGCCATCTACTTAAGCCTAACGTTACAACCGAAGTAAGGCCTTTTGATTCTTGGTTCAATCTTATTTAATTAGTGGAGATGACCTTCTAATAAGGTTTGGTACGTACGAAGAGGAATATGCTATTTCTTGAGCTTTAAGCGGAAAGCTACGAGTGCATTTATGCATTCGAGTTGAGTCTTGTCCCTAACGTTGCATCTAAAATTTGCTTTCAAATGGTGAAAAATTTTGTTTTGGCCTTTTGTACACACGCACAGAGATTGCATGGTAAACTTGTGTTTATATGTTGGTTTAGTAAACCTTAATATTTACATATTTATCTTTTTGTCCTTCATTGCGAATGACTCCTTAATTTTTTTCGCTGAGATTGAATCAGTTGAGAATGTGGTTCATTCAGTGAGTTCAAGGGTAGGTAGAAACTTAAGTTTAGGGCACCTAATAGTTTGCAATCATTTAAAAACCTTAGCATATTTCTTATCATTAGTCATGCAAGTGATACTTTGCATATACACCCAACAATATTCTTTGCACATATGCTTCCTGCAAATATTTTTGCACATGATTATAGCAAATATTCTTATAAATAGTTTTACACGTATAACTTTTGATGCATGTCTTTTTGCATAAAATCTTTAGCAAGCATCTTTCACCATATAAGTGTCTGTAGATACTTTTTCTCACATAGCTCTTTAAAGTTCATTTTTTATAATCACTTATTTTCACGCATTTCGTGGGCACACTTTGCATGTATTTCACGTGCACATTCTTCGCATGCATTCTGTACACCCATATGTACGATTTTTTCTGCATGTGTTTCACGTGCATAGTTATCCATGTACATATCACACAAGTATGATTCTTTGTGTATATTCATACACGTAATTTTGTGCACATCACACACACTTAATTCTTTTCATAGCCTTTATTTATATAATGATTTTTTGCCTATTTCTGCATATGACTCTTCACGTCTATAACGGTGCACAATTCTTTACCCTCATCACATGCATGATCATTTGCATATATTTCGCATACATAATCCCCTTTCATATATTTCTCATGTCTGATCCTTTATATATATTTCTCATGCATGATCATTTACAAACATTTTAGAGAATATGATTCTTTGCACACATTTTATAATCCTTTACATGTACGCAAGCCATGTATATAGTATGTACATCCCGTGCATGTAGTTGCGGCATACATGTCATATATATAATTCTTTGCATGCATTTCATGTTCGTAGTCCGTTGCATGTACGTCACATGCATGGTACACAATTCCTTGCAATTGTCTCGTGTTGCATTTCTGTGCGTTCCACATGCATAATCTTTTGCATATGTCTAATCTTTCATATGTATAATTTTGTGCATAAATTTCACACGTACATAACTTTGCACGTCATTTCACACATGCATAACTTTTCGCATCATTCCATGCATACATGGTGCCCTATAGGCATCCACACATGAGTGATCTCTTGTATGTATCTTGCATGTGCAATCCTCTGCATATATTCCATGCATACATGTCATACACATAAGTCATATATTCTGTGTATATAATTTCTGCATACATGAAACGCATATGGTTCTTTATGCATATTTCGTATGCTTAACTTTATGCATATATCACACGCATAAAATTCTTCACACATATAGTAGTGTGCAAATAATTCACGTAGATAGCCCTTTGCTTGTGTTTCATATATATGGCTTTGCGCATACATCTCACACACACGATTCTTTATGCACACACAATCTCTTGTATACATTTTTGTGCATATAATTTTTCTGGAAATGTCTGAATAAACCTCACAAGAAAAAGTAGGCCAAGGGTCAACTTTAGCTCAACATTGGAGCTCATCTAAACTAGACAGTCATATCAAGATGAAATCCCCATAGAGCTGAAATCGTGTGCACCATGCTGGGGGAAATAAGGCAAAAAAAAAACCCTTCACCAAAATATCAAAGTCCTTTCAACAAGCATAGTCATCAAATCCTAATAGTTTAATAAGCCGACAAGCTGGTGTTAACCAATCAACAACTGTGGTTTCACATGTCGACAAGCCGATATTTATCAATCATGCAATTCTAGACGAACAAGGCCTTAGGCCTTCACAATAAAAAAAAAAATAAACCCTTCGCCGAGACCTCAAAGTCCTTTCAACAGGCACAATCATCAAATCCCGATAGTTTAACATGCCAACAAGCTGGCGTTAACCAATCACCAACTGTGGTTTCACACGTCGATACGTCGACATTTATCAATCACGTAATTCAACTGTGGTTTCACATGTCGACAAACGTCGTTAATCATACAAACTCAACTGTGGTTTCACACATCGACAAGCTGACATTTATCAATCACAGGATCTCAACTGTGATTTCACATGTCGACAAGCCGACGTTTATCAATCATGCAATGCAACCATGATTTCACATGTCAACAACCCGACATTTATCTATCATGCAACTCAACCGTGGTTTCACATGTCAACAAGCTCGCGTTTATCAATCACATCAACTCAACCATGATTTCGCACGTCCACAAGCTGACGTTTATCAATCACACAAACTCAACTATGGTTCACATGTCGATAAGCTGACGTTCATCAATCACACAAACTCAACTGTGGTTTCACACGTCGACAAGATGACATTCATTAATCACAAAATCTCAACTGTGCTTTCACACGTCGACAAGCTGAGGTTCATCAATCATAAAATCTCAACTGTGGTTTCACATGTCGAGAAGCTGACATTTATCAATCACACAAACACAACTGTGGTTTCACACGTCGACAAGCTGACGTTCATCAATCACAAATTCTCAACTGTGCTTTAATACATCAATAAGCTGAGATTCATCAATCACACAATCTCAACTGTGGTTTCACACGTCGATAAACTGACGTTTATCAATCACATCAACTCAACTGTGGTTTTACACGTCGATAAACTGATGTTTATCAATCACAAAATCTCAACTGTGATTTCACACATCGATAAACTGACGTTCATCAATCACACAATCTTAACTGTGGTTTCAAATGTTGATAAGCTGACGTTTATCAATCACATTAACTCAAACTTTGGTTTCACATGTCGATAAGTTGGCATTTATCAATCACAAAATCTCAACTATGGTTTCACATGTTGACTTCAACTACACCAACTCAACTATTATTTCACACGTCAACAAGATGACATTTATCAACCACACCCCAACCTAATCATGTTCACCAAATCCCGGTGGTTTAACATGCTGACAAACTGGCATTAACCAATCACCAACCCTGGTTTAACACGTCGATAAATTGACGTTAAATAATCGTGTTCATCATCTCCATGTGATTCTGCATGCCATCTGTAACACCCCTTACCCGTACATAGCGCACCGCCTCTGGAGAGGGGAGTTGCCACGACCTGTAAGGGTTGCTACAAACAGACAAGGCATGCACATGACAAATGCGATGACTAAACAAATCTTATAACAAAATCAAGGGTATGAAAATTTCTTTTCAAAAGACACATCATCTATAAGCAAAATATTAACATCATTTTATATGTATATATTTATTACAAAAATTTACAAAGAGTCTGAACCACTATCTTACATTAGGCCTCATAATACAATCCATTACATGATAACAAAAATATTACAAAAGCAAAACTTAAGGACCTAATCCGAGACTTGTCCTAATGTGATGGCTCCTGAGGTTGCGGATCCGTCCTTTCAAAATCTCCTACTTCAGAACCTACATGGATAAAACACTGTGCTAAGCATAAAGGCTTAGTGGGGAAAAAAAGAAAAGAATGACCACTCATAGTGGATGTTAATGCAATTCACATTCATATGACATACACATCTAAATAGAGCATCAGAATCTTAACCCACAATTAGCATTCATTAAAGATAAACTTCACTTCATGCATTTCATATAGTACCATTTTAATAATTCATATTATTCCATGTCATATTCATACACATAGATATGCCTGCAAACTCAATGAGGTGGATAATGGGTAAACGCATAGGTACCCATAGGTACAAACAAACATGTAATTTCTTTCGAGCACAAACGCATAGGGATTTAATCAAGATCCCACTCATAGGAATCCATAAGGATTCAAACGTATAGGGACCTGATTAGGGTCCAAGATAAGCTTAGGCTGCAGCAAAACAAAACCCAATAGGCATGCCTATCTATCCATATATCGACTATTGCAGGCTAAATTTTAATTCAATTAATTCTCTCATTCACATAACAACACAATTTAACATATCTCATATGAAATTTCTCAATTAAACATCATCGGTATACATTAGTCAAAATATAGCATAACAATGGAAATGCTCAGTTCAAAAGAGGCAAGTAAAACACAATTCAAAATTTGAAAACAGGGCTCACACGGCGGTCACAAAACTTGCCCGCCGTGTAAAACTTTGAAACCCAACTTTTACCAAATAGAAAGCATTTACATAGCGGTATGAAAATCTTAATCGCTGTGTAAGATATTCCACACTGTGGTTAGGAAAACCTGACAGTCGTGTGGCATACCGAGATTGGAATTTTTGAAAATTGAATGCATTTACACGGCAGTATAAAGAAACTTACCGCCGTGTAAAACATTCCACACGGTGGTTAGGAAAACCTGACCACCATGTGACACACACAAAATCTAGAAATGTAAACAGAATGCATTTACACGGCAGTTTGGAAACCCCTAACCGCCATGTAGGATGTCACACGGTGGTTAAGATAATCCTGATCGCCGTGAGACCTGATGGACAAGCAAAAATACACATTCAGAACATGATCACATGGCGGTATGGAATTCCTAACCACCGTGTGAATCAACAAAAACCCAGATTTATGACTGAAACTCAGTTGTTCCTTCCCATTTCCTACCCTAACTCAAAACCACAACTATAATCACAACTCAGATATGCTCAATTCAACTCTATCAAGCTCAACATCAAAATATAAACTCCTAAATTCATCACTTTACACCAATTCATACAAAATCACAAATTCATTCAAAAACTTAAATTTTTCCCAAACTTGAATTTCCTTTGCTCCAAAAGCTTAAATGGCTGAACTTCCACAAGCTTTCTCTTTTCACTTGGCTTCTCTTGGTTTTTCCACTTTAAAGCAAATCAAAATCATACTTATACTTACAATCACACTCATACCCAAATCCATACACAAAAGAGAAGAGGACAAGAAGCAAACAGCCACTTACCTTGAGATCACTTAGCCAATTAAAGGGGTAACAAATAGATTGGAGGATAAGATCTAAGGCACAAGGAGAAAAAAAGGAGAGGAGAATGGGAGAGGAGGAGGAGGAAGGTGCAGATTCTGCCCTTTTCCCATCTCTCTTGTTTCTCACAAGACTTTAAATCATGTTCATCAAATTTTTTCTCTCTCTTCAATCCTCACCATCCATTTATCACTCAGCCAATAGCTCTCAACAAAAATCTGCCTACTCACATCCAAACAAATATACACTCTAATACTTCCCTCTTCAAGTAATACATCCAAAACTAAATTAAATAATAATTTAATCCTAAATTCACACTTAAAACCCGATATGTTCCAAACACAATACTTAACCAAAAACACACATTAAGCCACTCTTGTATTCCAATGGTGTTAAAATGACTAGGGTACAAGTCGGGGCCTTACACTGACAAATTGGCGCTAGTCACATCGGATTTCATCAAACCGTCCTTTTGGGAGCATCGATCTAGTAATTTAGCAGGCAATTGTCCTTCAGGGGGCACCCATCCCATCCTTCAGGAGGCAAATCCTAAAAGTCCTCTTAAGAGGCAAACTTAATTCAAAGCCCTCTCAAGAGGAACCAATCAGCAAAGCCCTCTTCAGAGGCAAAAGCCCTTCTAAGAGTACCAACCAGGAAAGCCCTTCTAAGAGTACCAACCAGCAAAGCCCTCTCAAGAGGCATCAATTTAGCAAAGTCCTTTCAACAGGCGTGTAATATTTGATCACTTTCTCCAGCAGCTTAACCGTCACAACAAGGGGGCCGCCTCAAGTACGCATCTCTCTCTTTTTCTCTAAACTTTGGCTCACCTAGACACTAGTGTACTAGCTTTCCCAAAGTTGGGGACAACTATAGACACTGGATCTTGAGGTGGGAAATAAAAAAATAAAATATAAATAAAAAGGAAGAAGACATTGGCATTTTGAGAGGAGAAGGGCCGGCAGATGAAGAAAAAGAAAGATAAAAACCAAAGGAGTAGAGGTTAGATTTTGAGGAGAATAAGGTTGGACCAAAATAAGAAAAAAAAAAGAAAAGAAAAACCAAGGGGAGGGGACAACAGCAGGCGGACGATGACACAAGCCGAAAGAAAGAAAGGAAAAAAAGGGACAACAGAAAAAACATAGAGACCGAAAGGAAAAAAAGGAAAAGAAGGGGAGAAGAAGAAGGAGGCGGCGATGGAACGCCTAACATGCCACACCAGACGATAGAGGGGAACGAGGCAAGCTGATCGGTGGCAGCTGACCACTCCCACTCGCCGGCGAAGCGCGAATCGGGGAAGAGAAATGAACTACTGTTAATTTGGTGCTATTTTTGATGAGCCACGGCTTCGGACATCATCACGACCAGCAGTGGAGAGTTCCCAACAGCAAAATGGTCAATACGGCACTAACCAATTGTCCCTACTCACCGGCAGCAAAGAGATTGGAGGAAGTAGACCGCGAGCATCCAGCCAAATGGTGCCTCTTTCAGGCACGTGATCACTGATTGAAGGTCCCAAGAGATCCAATCTACACTCCGGCAGGGGCGGTGTCATCGACGGTGGAGATCCGGCAACACTCCGGCGGGGAAATCCGGCGAGTACTATTTTTTGTATTATTATTATTATTATTATTATTATTATATATTGTTGTTATTATTATTATCGTTATTATTTTTATTGTTGTTGTTGTTATTATTATTATTATTGTTGTTGTTTAATTATTATTATAATTATGTCATTTATTTGTTAATTTATTAATTATGTTAATTTATTCTATTCCTATTGTATTAGATCAATTATTTTTTCAATTTATTTGATTCAATTATTTATTCATTTATCATTTTGTTTAATTTAATCCATTACTTACCAATGTTATTTTCTGTCATGACCGCGACCGCGAGGAGCATACGATTTGTTTTTGGGCTAGGCAAAGCATGGTCGAGGTGAATAGTTAGGATTTATGTACTATTCATTTATTTGAGGCATGTATAATTTTTTATTTCATTTTCTTTTATTTCCTTTGAGGTATGTAATAATAAAGGTTTTTCGACTGCATTAAAAAGAACCACCATAAAGAATATTTATCCTAATTAAATGAATCTTTACTAATAAAACTGGACCAATGTTCTAGTTTTCACCATAAAACTCACACTTGAGTTAATGACCTTCCTCATAAGATCATATTTTTATAATAATTGCATGTGGGAACAAATGTTTCCATCTAAACAAATACTCCAATTTATGTATGTATTTCATTTCCTCTTTGTTATGGATTTTGTATTTATTTTTTGGGGCAATTGTAATTTTATTTGCTTTTCTATGTGCTTGCAATGCACTTTAATTTACTTGCATGAATCATATAAGAAGAGAGATAAAATAATTAACTCTAAATTCCAGTCATATAACATTAACCAAAGGTATCAATAAGAGTGAGATGTTGAACTCTCTCTCGTTTTGGCCTCAAAAGGTTAGAACTCATTTCCCAATATTTTAATGGGTGGCGACTCCGTGATACATACCTTGTGTTGTCCAATAGATGCCTTTGTAGGTTGATCATCAACAATGGAATGGGAGTGATTCCCTATCCATTAAAAAGTGACCAGTTTTCACGACTTTAATGAACATCCATCCGGTCTCGGGCCCTAAAAGTGGACTCTCGAGAGCGATTCGGATGCCGATCGATGTTCGCGCGCATCACACAACTCCTAAAAATGAATTAAGGTTATATGAAAACTATATATCTATATATATAGCCTCTTAAACCCTAATGTGTAGAGAAATATTTTAGGGATATCATATCTTATTCAAAAATAAGATATATATATATATATAGATATATAGATATATATATATAGATATATAGATATATATATATAGATATATATATATATATATAGATATATATATATATATATATATCTATATATCTATATATATATATATATATATATATATATATATATATATATATATATATATATATATATATATATCTATAGATATATATATATATATATATATATATATCTATAGATATATATATATATATATATATATATATATATATATATATATATATATATATATATATATATATATATATATATATATATATATATATATATATATATATATATAATTTAGAATTAAATATCTATCATATTTAAATTCGAAATACCTAAATTAAAATTCAGTCTGTTTATTACGTTCTTGGTGTGCGACCCAATAGGTTCATATTAAGTTGCCAATGAGCCTAAATCCATAATAGGCCTGCAAGTCATAACTGGCTTCTAGCAAGATATTATGACTACCCAAATAATATAAATATCAATAATCCAATTTTAACGTAATAATAGAACATGTTATTATCCTGCTTTCACACGATATCTTGTTTGAACATAAGCCATGGCCTATGTCAAACTTATATTATCCAAACATTTAATTTCTCGATCACTAAGTAGACTGGTAAATTCAAATGACATTGATCACACTATAAATTCATTTGAGCATGGCCATGCATTTTTCAGTCCTACTTATCGAGTGGCCCAATAGATATCGCTCTCATAAGAGAGGGACAAATTTCATCTTAATTATTCACTATCATCTGCATAATTTTCATCATATCCAATCATAACCTTTATGATTATCCGATTAAAGATAACGTTTGATTGTGTCAAGATATAATGTTCCTTATGTAAGAAACTGTGATAATCTCTGGTCTAAGGATTCAATAACATAATTATTATGAGATCACTTATGACACTAACCCATGTAGTGTCTATCCAGGACCTTATTATCTAATAAGTACCTACAGGTTTGATTTATATCACCAGATATAGTCATTTCATGATTATCAATCAAACCTATACTAGTTTTAATTTATTTTTATGCCCTTTAGTGATAAATGACTAGGGATAACACGAATAACATAGTCATTCATAAACATTATAATATTGTAACATGCCAATAATATTAATGTAGAGAAAACCATTCTATAAATAAAATACAATCATTACATCAAGGTCTAAACATATGGCCTAGGACATAACCACTAATAATCTCCCACTTGCACTAGGCCCGATCATACATGTATCTAATACCTATTGACCTAGTATGTCCATCATGTTTGGCTTGTGGGAGAGCTTTGGTAAGTGGATCAACAATGTTGTCATGTGCTGGTACTTTGCATAGCTTGACGTCTCCTCTCTCAATAATTTCTTGAATGAGATGAAAACTCTTGAATATATGTTTAGATCTCTAAAGGGATATGGGCTCTTTTGCCTGTGCTATTATTGTCATAGTAAAGATCCACAGGATTTGTGATACTCGAAACTACTCCCAGTTCAGCAATGAATTTCTTTATCCATACTTCTTCTTTAGTAGCATCTAATGCTGCTATAAACTCAGCTTCTATTATAGAATCAGCACAGTGCTTTGTTTAGAACTTTTTCAGCTTACAACACCTCTATTTAACACAAACACATATCATAATTGCGATCTATAGTCATCTTTCTCAAATTGGAAGCTTGCATCTATGTAACCGTTTACTATTAGCTCATCTTCCAATCCCCCATATGCTAAGAATACATCCTTAGTTCTTCTCAAGTACTTAAGAATGTTTTTAATGGCTGTCCAGTGACTTTCACCGGGATCTGACTGGTATTTTCTCATCATACTCAAGGCATATGAAATGTGTGGTCGAGTACCTAGCATGGCATACATGATTGATCCTATAGCTAAAGTATAAGGAATCATACTCATGCAATTTCGCTCATCAGATGTCATGGGACATTGAGTCTTGCTAAGAGAATGCCATAAGACATTGGCAAAAATCCTCTTTTGGCATTATGCATGCTAAACCTATTTAACACCTTATCAATATAAGTGCTTTTACTCAGACCAATTAACCTTTTAGATCTATCCCTATATATCTTAATTCTAAGGATATAGCAGCTTCACCCAAATCTTTCATTGACAAAGACTTCCCTAACCATCTTTGGTCTTTTGCATGGTAAGGATATCATTCCCAATGTGTATTATGTTATTAACATATAAGAAAAGAAATATAATCGTGCTGCCATTAACCTTCTTATATACATATAGTTCATCTTCATTCTTTATGAATCCAAACTCTTTGACTATTTCATCAAAACAAAGATTCCAACTTCGATAAGCTTGCTTCAATAAATAAATGGATCTTTGCAGCTTTCAAACCTTTCTAGACTCTCAGGATGGACAAAACCTTCAGGTTGTGTCATATACACATCCTTAAGTAAGTTTCCATTAAGAAATGTTGTTTTGAGATCTATCTGCCATATTTCGTAGTCATGATACGCAGCAATGTCAATAAGAATCCTTATTGACTTAAACATCACGACTGGTGAAAAAGTTTCATCATAGTCAATACTATGAGTTTGTTTGAAGCCTTTTGTAACAAATTTTGCTTTAAAGGTATACACTTTGCCATCCATGTCAATTTTTTTTTTGAAAGCCCATATGCACCCAATGGTTATAATTCCTTCAGGTGGATCAATCAAGTTCCAAACTTGATTATCATATATAGAATGCATCTCAGATTTCATGGGTTCTAGCCATTTCTCAGATTCTGGACTTGACACAACATCTAGATAGGTAGTAGGATCAGTTTGAACTCTGAGACTTACTTCATGACTATCCGTCATAAGAAATCCATATCTCTCGGGCTTGTGTCATATCCTATCAGATCTGCGTGGTACTTGTGTAACAGTTACAAGTTCCACAACTGTTTGTGAAACTTGTTAAGTTTCCATCAAGGGTTTAATGCTATCTAGTGGTTTTTGAACTTCTTCAAATTGTACTTTACTCCCACTGGTTCTTTTAGAAATAAACTTATTTTCTAAAAAGACACCATTTCGGGCACAAACACTTTGTTCTCAAAGGGATTATAAAAGTAATATCCTTTAGTTTCCTTAGAATATCCCACAAAAAGACATTTATCAAATTTTGGTGTTAATTTATCCGAGACTTGTCATTTGACATAAGCCTCAGAGCCCCAAATCTTTAAAAAAGACAAACTAGGAGTTCTCCCAGTCTATATCTCATATGGTCTCTTTTCAATCGCTTTAGATGAAACTTGGTTCAAAGTGAACACGACTGGATAAAGAGAAATCTATTTGATTCATCATAGATCGAGCCATATCTAATAAAGTTAGATTTCTCCATTTAGATACACTATTCCATTATGGCAATTCCTGGTGGAGTTAATTGTGAAACAATTCCACAATCTCTTAGATCATCATCAAACTCTTGGCTCAAATATTCACCACCTCGATCAGATCAAAGTGCCTTAATAGTTTTACCAAGCTAATTTTGTACTTCATTTTGAAAGGTTCTGAACATTTCAAACGATTCATATTAATGTTTCATTAGATAGACATAGCAATATCTACTAAAATCATCAATAAATATAATGAAGTACTGAAATCCACTGCTGGCACTTATGCTTAATGGGCCATATACATCAGAATGTACAAGGCCTAATAAATTAGTTTCCCTTTCACTATGTCCAGTGAAACGATCCTTTGTCATCTTGCCTAATAAATAAGACTCGCAATTTTCAAATGATTCAAAATCAAATGATTGCAAAAGTCCATCTTGATGGAGTTTAGATATGCATTTCTTATTTATATGACCAAGGCAACAATGCCACAAATACGTTGTATTTGAATCATTTAGTTTGGATTTATTTGTAGTTATCTATTAGATATCCTGATTATTGGATCTTTCTAAAGTTAGGACATAAAGGCCATTATATGATTCAGTAATACCGTAAAGCATATCATCATTGATCCAAGAGGATCTTTATTAAAATTAATTTACTATTTTAAATTGATGGTTTATATCAATTAAGAATTTAAACCATTAAATGTTTTAAGGTTTAAATTCATTTGTTATTTTTATTTAAGTTATTTTTAGTTGTTTGAATATGTATATAAACAGAGTTTCTTTAATGAAATAATCAAGCAGAACTTAAAGAAGTTTCTTACCTTCAAATTCTTTTTTTTTTCTTATCTTCCTCTTCATTGTATGAAAAACTTCTTTTAAGATACCAATACAAATTCCTTAAAATAGGAATTCTAAGCTTTTTCCTAGAAGTTTTGGATCAAATAGTATTAGAGCACTAGATCCAAGAAGGGAGAAGGTGGTTTATGGTCCTAAAACGAGGCCAACACAAAATTTCAGGAGAAGAGCTTAAGGTCCTTTGCTTGTGCATAGAAAAAAAGGTAAAAAAAAGACAAGATGTCAGGAGAAGCATCTAATCTTGAAGGTGACCGTATTAGAACAGCAAGTTCAAAACTTGAGGGCATCAATTTCTCAACTCCTTGAAGGTATCAATCTTGAAAAGACTTCAAATACAATATCTTCTAAGAAGCTTGAGAGTAAGCTCAAGAAGAAGGTTGCTGAAGGAAGCGAGGAGGAAGTTGATATAGAACCTGATGAGGAGGATCGAAAGAATAAATCAGATGATGATTAAAATCCTGTATATAGTTTAAAGATTGACTTTAAGGTTGATATTCCTATCTATAAAGGTGAAATTGAACCTAAAAAGCTTGATAACTGGATAGATGTAATAGAAACTTATTACACTATGATTTTGTATATAAAGAGGTTAGGGGCAGCTTCGCACAAATCTTTCATTGAGAAAGACTTCCCTAACCATTCTTTGGCCTTTTGCATGGTAAGGATATCATTCCCAATGTGTAATATGTTACTAACATATAAGACAAGAAATATAATTGTGCTGCCACTAACCTTCTTATATGCATATAGTTCATCTTCATTCTTTATGAATCCAAACTCTTTGACTATTTCATCAAAACGAAGATTCCAACTTCAATAAGCTTGCTTAAATCCATAAATGGATCTTTGTAGCTTTCAAACCTTTCTAGACTTCTCAGGATGGACAAAACCTTTGGGTTGTGTCATATACATATCCTTAAGTAAGTTTCCATTAAGAAATGTTATTTTGAGATCCATCTGCCATATTTCGTAGTCATAATACGCAGCAATGGCAATAAGAATCCTTATTGACTTAAACATCACGACTGGTGAAAAAGTTTCATCATAGTCAATACTATGAGTTTGTTTGAAACCTTTTGCAACAAATTTTGCTTTAAAGGTATATACTTTGCTATCCATGTCAATTTTTTTTTTAAAGCCCATTTGCACCCAATGGTCATAATTCCTTTAGGTGGATTAATCAAGTTCCAAACTTGATTATCATATATAGAATGCATCTCAGATTTCATGGCTTCTAGCCATTTCTCAGATTCTGGACCTGAAACAACATCTAGATACGTAGTAGGATCATTTTGAACTCTGAGAATTACTTCATGACTATCCGTCATAAGAAATCCATATCTTTTGGGCTTGTGTCGTATCCTATCAGATCTGCGTGGTACTTGTGTAACAGTTATAGGTTCCACAACTGTTTGTGAAACTTGTTAAGTTTCCATCAAGGGTTTAATGCTATCTAGTGGTTTTTAAGCTTCTTCGAATTGTACTTTACTCCCACTGGTTCTTTTAGAAATAAACTTATTTTCTAAAAAGACACCATTTTGGGCAACAAACACTTTGTTCTCAGAGGGATTATAAAAGTAATATCCTTTAGTTTCCTTAGAATATCCCACAAAAAGACATTTATTAGATTTTGGTGCTAATTTATCAGAGACTTGTCATTTGACATAAGCCTCACAGCTCCAAATCTTTAGAAAAGACAAACTAGGAGTTCTCCCAGTCTATGTCTCATATGGTGTCTTTTCAACCGCTATGAAACTTAGTTCAAAATGAACACGGCTGGATAAAGAGAAATCTATTTGACTCATCATAAATCGAGCCATATCTAATAAAGTTAGATTTCTCCATTTAGATACACTATTCCATTGTGGCAATTCCTGGTGGAGTTAATTGTGAAACAATTCTACAATCTCTTAGATCATCATTAAACTCTTGGCTCAAATATTCGTTAGTCCATATTTATGAGATCAAAATGACATTCACTGCAGAAGGTTGCGCAAGCATCGTCTTGTAAAATATGGGAAAGAGTTCCCTGTGAACTCTTGCAAGCCTCAAACAATAGATGATCTCTTAACCGCTAACCAAGCTAAGAGATTAGTTAATTCATACGGGCGATTCATTTTGCTAATGATCCGACCCCAAGACCAAAGTGCAAAAGCTGTGGCTTTGTCCACATTTACTTTAACACCCTCACAATGCAATGAAATTGGAAAATTGCAAGATGAGTTTAAAGATTTATTTAAAGATGTGCAAGGATTACCCCCACGAAGAGCTATAAAGCATGAAATCCAATTGGTAGGAGATTCCCCTTTACCAAACTTGGGTTTATATCGCACTTCTTTGACAAAATCTGAAGAGATCAAGAGACAAGTTCAAGGTCTTCTTGAACAAGGAGTCATCACGCCTAGTTGTTCACTATGTGGCCCACCAGTACTATTAGTACCTAAGAAAGATGGAGGTTGGCGAATGTGTGTTGATTATAGGGCACTTAATAAAATTACCATTAAAAATCGGTATCCATTGCTTAGGATTGATGACCTATTAGATCAATTACATGGTGCTTGCTACTTTACAAAACTTGATCTCAAATCTGGTTATCACCAGGTTCGCATCCGAGAAGAAGACACATGAAAGACTGCATTCAAGACAAAACAGGGACTCTATGAACAGTTAGCTATGCCATTCGGGTTGTGTAATGCTCCAGCTACCTTTTTGCGATTGATGAATGAAGTGCTCCATCCATTCATTGATGATTTTACCATTGTCTACTTAGATGACATATTGATATTCAGTGTCACACGGGAGGATTCATCATATTGCTCAAGTGCTGGGTGTTCTTCAAGCAAACCAGTTACGATTGAACAAAAAGAAGTGTGAATTTGGAAGCAACATTTGATATACCTAGGATTCATTATTGGTGCAGGAGAGCTAAAAGTGGATCCAGAAAAAGTGCAAGTTATTTTTCAATGGCCTACACTGCAATCTGTAACTGAAGTTCAAAGTTTTATAGGTGCGTGTCAATATTTGCGAAAGTTTATTCGACATTTTTCACAAATTGCAGCACCATTACACTCCCTTACAAAGGCAAATCAAAAATTTGAATGGTCTAATAAGCATGAAGAATCTTTCCAATTGCTAAAATGGAAGATTACAGAGGCTCCAGTGATAGCATTACCAAATCTACAAAAACAATTTGAAGTTGAAGCAAATGCATCTAACTATGCCATGAGAGCTATTTTGTTATAAGATGGAAAACCAATTGCTTACCATTCTGAGATGTTTAATAGACAAGTGTTGAACTACCCGACTTATGACAAGGAGCTATATGCTTTGTATCAAGCAGTGAAACATTGGAGAGCTTACTTATTAGGGAAGGAATTTGTGGTTCACTCAGATCATAAACCTCTTCAATTTTTGACTACACAATCTAAGTTGTAGCAAGCTCGCTATATAAAATGGATGTCTTATCTACAACAATTTAATATTGTGATTAAATACAAGAAAGGAGCTACCAATAAACTAGCAGATATGTTATATCGACCACCTACACCAATAAGTTCCACATTGCTAGTGGCTATGAAAATGCAACCTACAGTACCTTCTGAGTATGCTAAGGGGTATAACATAGATGATGATTTTAGATCGGCCTATGTTAAGCTACAACATGGAAAGAGTAGTGAATTTCAATTAAAAGATACACTAATGTATAAAGGAACACAATTATGCAAACAAAAGACGGCGACAAATTACAGTGGATTCGTGAAGCTCACACTTCTAAAGTTGCAGGGCATTGTGGAGTAGAGAAAACATTATTGAATCTTTGACGTTATGTCTTCTGGCCGAAGATGCACCTTGATGTTTCACGATACATACGAGGATGTGTTTTATGCAATACTTCTAAGCCTTCCAGTAGGAAGTTAGGATTGTATCTTCCATTACCAGTACCTAGCAGACCTTGGGAGATGGTCTGCAACTTTAGATGGTAATTCTTATTCCTTGTAAAAAGATTTTAACCGGAGAAGGAGCTGCTAAATTGTTTTTCCAACATGTGTGGAAACATTTTGGCTTGCCTACCTCAATTATTTAATGTAGAGTTAGTCGATTCTTAGGCCATTTCTGGAGGTCACTATAAGGAATGATGGACACCAAGTTAAAGCATAGTACTGCATTTTATCCTCAGACTGATGGACAAATAGAGGTTGTTAATCAAACTATGGTCCACTTACTAAGGGGTTATAATTCCAAACATCCTAAAACTTGGGATGATAGCCTTCCTTATTTACAATATGCATTTAATCGTGCAATTCATGGCTCCACATTCAAATCACCATTCGAGGTTTGCTTAGGTTACTTACCTCAAAGCCCTTTTGATTTGGCATTTGCTATCAATGGCAAACCATCAAGTGGAAAAGAGGAAGAAGAACATAACCGAGCACAGAATTTTCTTGAACGAATTAGGAAAATTCATTCAGAAGTGGAAGTATAACTACAACATTCTCAACAACGATATAAAGCTCGCCATGATAAGCATCATGTGCCATGCAAGTTTAAAGAAGGAGACCTAGCATAGTGACAACTTAGTAATGAACGGTTAAAAGGAGAAGGGCAGAAACTCAAGCCTATCCGGTATTGACCCTTCAAAATCAATAAACAAATAGGTGACAACGCTTTCCAACTCAAGCTACCACCATATATGCACACGTACTCCATCATTAATGCTAAGAATTTAATACTCTTTAAACCATCATTATTGGATGACGATCCTGACCAAGACTCTCATCTTCCCTCAATTGATGACTTGAAGATAGAGCAAGAAAATCCTTTAGAAGAGGATTGTATCTTAGGGCAAAAGATCCGTGAAACTAAACATAGAGAATAGAAGTATTTTCGCATTGGCAAGAAAGGTCAACTTCCACATAAGTCCAAGTGGTATATCCAAGATAAAGCAACTCAAGAATTTCCTCGATCATCACGCATTTTAGTTTGCCCAGGAGTTCAAGCTAGCTAGATGGGAGAGCCATGATCCAGGAGGATCTTTATTAAAAATAATTTAATTATGAATTATTATAATTTATTATATAATAAATTATAATATTAATTTACTATTTTAAATTGAAGGTTTTTATCAATTAAGAATTTAAACCATTAAATATTTTAAGGTTTAAATTCATTTGCTATTTTTGTTTAAGTTATTTTTAGTTGTTTGAATATGTATATAAACAGAGGCCATTTCTGGAGGTCACTATGAGGAATGATGGACACCAAGTTGAAGCATAGTATTGCATTTCATCCTCAGACTGATGGACAAACAGAGGTTGTTAATCGAACTATGGTCCACTTACTAAGGGGTTATAATTCCAAACATCCTAAAACTTGGGATGATAGCCTTCCTTATTTACAATTTGCATTTAATCGTGCAATTCATGGCTCCACATTCAAATCTCCATTCGAGATTTGCTTAGGTTACTTACCTCACAACCCATTTGATTTAGCATTTGCTATCAATGGCAAAACCATCAAGTGGAAAAGAGGAAGAAGAATATAACCGAGCACAGAATTTTCCTGAACGAATTAGGAAAATTCATTCAGAAGTGGAAGCATAACTACAACATTCTCAACAACGATATAAAGCTCACCATGATAAGCATCATGTGCCATGCAAGTTTAAAGAAGGAGACCTAGTATGGCGACACCTTAGTAATGAACAGTTAAAAGGAGGAGGAAAGAAACTCAAGCCTATCTGGAATGGACCCTTCAAAATCAACAAACAAATAGGTGACAATGCTTTCCAACTCAAGCTACCACCATATATATGCACATGTACTCCGTCATTAATGTTGAGAATTTAAAACTCTTTAAACCATCATTATTGGATGATGATCCTGACCAAGACTCTCATCTTCCCTCAATTGATGACTTGAAGATAGAGCAAGAAAATCCTTTGGAAGAAGATTATATCTTAGAGCAAAAGATCCGTGAAACTAAACGTAGAGAATGGAAGTATTTTTGCATTGGCAAGAAAGTTCAACTTCCACATAAGTCCAAGTGGTATATCCAAGATAAAGTAACTCAAGAATTTCCTCATCTCACATTTTAGTTTGACTAAGAGTTCAAGCTAGCTAGATGGGAGAGCCACGATCCAGGAGGATCTTTATTAAAAATAATTTAATTATGAATTATTATAATTTATTATATAATAAATTTTAATTTTAATTTACTATTTTAAATTGATGGTTTATATTAATTAAGAATTTAAACCATTAAATATTTTAAGGTTTAAATTCATTTGCTATTTTTGTTTAAGTTATTTTTATTTATTTGAATATGTATATAAATAAAGGCCATTTCTGGAGGTCACTATGAGGAATGATGGACACCAAGTTGAAGCATAGTACTACATTTCATCCTCAAACTGATGGACAAACAGAGGTTGTTAATCAAACTATGGTCCACTTACTAAGGGATTATAATTCCAAACATCCTAAAACTTGGGATGATAGCCTTCCTTATTTACAATTTGCATTTAATCGTGCAATTCATGGCTCCACATTCAAATCTCCGTTCGAGGTTTGCTTAGGTTACTTACCTAAAAGCCCTTTTGATTTGGCATTTTCTATCAATGGCAAACCATCAAGTGGAAAAGAGGAAGAAGAACATAGCCGAGCACAGAATTTTCTTGAACGAATTAGGAAAATTCATTCAGAAGTGGAAGCATAACTACAACATTCTCAACAACGATATAAAGCTCGCCATGATAAGCATCGTGTGCCATGCAAGTTTAAAGAAGGAGACCTAATATGGCGACACCTTAGTAATGAACGGTCAAAAGGAGAAGGGAAGAAACTCAAGCCTATCCGGTATGGACCCTTAAAAATCAACAACAAATAGGTGACAATGCTTTCTAACTCAAGCTACCACCATATATGCACATGTACTCCGTCATTAATGCTGAGAATTTAAAACTCTTTAAACCATCATTATTGGATGACGATCCTGACGAAGACTCTCATCTTCCCTCAATTAATGACTTGAAGATAGAGCAAGAAAATCCTTTGGAAGAGGATTGTATCTTTGAGCAAAAGATCCGTGAAACCAAATGTAAAGAATGGAAGTATTTTCGCATTGGCAAGAAAGGTCAACTTTCACATAAGTCCAAGTGGTATATTCAAGATAAAGCAACTCAAGAATTTTCTCATCTCACATTTTAGTTTGACCAGGAGTTCAAGCTAACTAGATGGGAGAGCCATGATCTAGGAGGATCTTTATTAAAATTAATTAAATTATGAATTATTGTAATTTATTATATAATAAATTATAATATTAATTTACTATTTTAAATTGATGGTTTATATCAATTAATAATTTAAACCATTAAATATTTTAAGGTTTAAATTCATTTGCTATTTTTGTTTAAGTTATTTTTAGTTGTTTGAATATGTATATAAACGGAGTTTCTTTAATGAAATAATCAAGCAGAACTTAAAGAAGTTTCTTAGCTTCAAATTCTTTCTTTTTCTTATCTTCCTCTTCATTGTATGAAAAACTTCTTTTAAGATACCAACACAAATTCCTTAAAATAGGAATTCCAAGCTCTTTCTTAGAAGTTTTGGATCAATCATAATAAATAGAGCATCTTTTATTCTTGATAAGAAAAGAAAAACGTTCATCATCCAAACTAGAAACTGAAATGATATTCCTACTCAAACTAGGAATATAATAGTAATTGTTCAAAACTAATAAAAGCCCATTGGGAAAATTCAATTCATAAGTGCCTACAGCTAAAGCAACAAATTTTGCTCCATTTCCTGCTTGTATTCTTTTTAGTTGCCTACCCTTTTGAGTCCCTACATATTTGTACAAATGTGAGATCCACATCCAATATCTAATACCCAAGAAGTAGAAGTAGATAAATTAATTTCTATAACATAAATACCTGAAGATATAGTCTCACCACTCTTCTTCTTCTTCAATTCTTCCAAGTAAAGCTTGCAGTTCCTCTTCCAATGACCAAGTTCATTGCAATGGAGGTAAACTTTTTCCTTTGGAGCTTTAGCCTTGGGCTTGGGCTTAGGCTTACCAGCAACTCTTGCCTTAGCCTTAGCCTTAGCCTTATTTTTTATCCCTTTCCCTTTGTTAACCATTAGTACATGGCCAGGCTTTTTCTTAATGTTTTCTCAGCTGTTTTAAGCAATGCATGTAGCTCAGCAATGGATTTCTCCAAATTGTTCATATTATAGTTCATGATGAACAGGTCATAACTATCAGGTAATGAATTAATGATCAAATCCATTGCAAGTTCTAAACTGAGGGAAAATCCAAGCCTCTTAAGGTGATCAATATAGCCCTTCATTTTCAGAACATGAAAGCTAACTGAGGCACTTTCAGCCATCTTACAAGAATGTAATGCTTTGGTAGTCTCATACCTTTCTTGCCTTACCTGCTGTTGGAATGTGTGCTTGAGATTAGCATTCAACTCATAAGCCTCTATATTCTCCAAATACTTTTGAAGTTCTGGGGCCATGGTAGCTAACATGAGACAACCAACATCCATAAAATCATCAATATGCATGTTTCTTGTGTTTTTCTTTAACCGCCCTTGTGGTATCAACAAGCGGGTCATCAGGAATAGGCTTATCCAGCACATATAGCTTTCTTTTTTTTTAGAACAATTCTCAAGTTCTTGAACTAGTTGAGGAAGTTTGTGCTAGTTTCTTTAAGTTTTTCCTTCTCAAGGATAGATCGCAGTGATAATGTGGAAGTAATGTTTGATGCCATTGAACTACAAATATGCAAATTAATATTTATTAGTACCAATTTCATTTTAGGTTTTTTCTCATGAAACTCCCACTAAAATAAGCCTCAATTTTAATTACAACAATTGTAATAATTTAGTGGGTTAAGATCCATATTTCACCTAATTGTAATTCAGCTTTGGTATGACACTTATAATTAAGTTATTCAGGTAGGTAACTCTCTTACTAATTACATCTCAAGTAACTCTTAGATCACTTATGGGATTTTGACATCATATGTCCCGGCATATTTTAATCCCATCTTATACGCTTAGGCCTAAAACCATTTTTATAGCCTAATTAAATCTAACCATTTTCATGTATGGGTAGCACCATTACCCATCCTGCCTTATAAGGATAATGTACTTCGTTTTAGCAAAATCCACATTTTGGTGATCTTAATCTTGACAGATGTTTTATTCGTGGGTGGCATATGACTTAAAATTACAGTGAGGGATTTTAATTTTAAGTTATGATGTCCATTTATTTACATATCATGCATCATTTCATACATGGCATCTCATACACATATATAATCATTCATTGCATCATATACTAAGAAAATATGCATAATATATAAAATGTGTCATAGCATGGCCAAAATCTATTTTGATCCTCATAAGCTAATATGAAGATCAAAGGTCAATCCTAAGTGTAAGATAATGGACTTGATCAACAGCTTCCATCTTGCACCTTCATCACCATGGACGCAGATTGATCTCCATTGTTGTCTCCATGAATGCTCTTTGTCTTCATTATAATAATAATACAAAGATATTCTACTACAACTATTAAGTAAAATAAAATTACAACAAAAATTAACGACATGCAGGTCATATTTAAAATTACAAACCCATAAAATTAAATAAATAAATAAAATAAATCTCATCCACATGAGGTTCAATTGGCCATGCTATGCACCATGCAAAGACATCATACATACATCGAATAAAACATGTTGTCTCATAACATGCATAATATATACAGATATTATTAAAATTGATGTATTGAAATTAACGAATAATAAATTCAACGATATACTTAAGGCACTACAATTAGATATCATGGCTGCCCCATTGGCCAGTCAGCGGACAGGGTTAAGGGGCAGCGCCCCTTGAAGCTTTGAGCTATTATTAATCTCATTAACAATTGTCTGCCGAAAAATCCTATTCTGCATCTTTGAAAAACGATTTTACTGATCATACCAGCGATCATTTAATCATACAAAATGCCAGCAGAATTAATTTTGTATTAATCATATCAAATTAATCACATTAATCATATTAACATAATCATATTAATCATATTAATAAGATTAATTTCGTTAAACATAAAACTTGTTAATCATATAACATTTAACAGAATCCGTTAATCACATTAACACAAAAATATCATGAGATATGTTAATCATATTAACATCAATCAACTTCGTAGCCTTTTTTACATAACGTTAATAACATTGCTTAATTGATTTTGTTCATATCATATACAATCTATTCGTTTTTAACAATTAAAAATAGAAATCAATTTCCATGTATCAACATACAAACCGATCGATATTCATGCCAATAGAATCATACATATCACATACACACAAAACACAATATATTTGAATTAATTGAATCCACAAGTGGCTCTGATACCACTATAGGGTTTTATTGCAGTAATTCAAAATTAAACACTGCAGAATATGATCAAAACCCAAACAAGATCCATACGATCCAATTGATTCAAGAGAAAGATTATCGACCACCAACCTTTTGATGCACGAAATTACAAATTAACACCTTAATTTGATCGGACTGTAGGTGCTGCTCCAAGAAGAAACGCTCTCTATGGTATCCACACACACGAACGAATGAACGGATGAATGTAGGGGTACTAGCTCCCTTCACGTACAACTAGATTTCAATTATTTCTCTGTGTTTTCTTTCTTAAAGAAAAGGTGGCTGTTAGGGTTTTCTTTTCGTAAATTCTAAGAGGCAGCCACTCCTAAATACGAAATTAGGGTTATGTGAAAACTATATATCTATATATAGCCATTTAAACCCTAATGTTTAGAGAAATATTTTAGGGATATCATATCTTATTCAAAAATAAGATATATATATATATATATATATATATATATATATATATATATATATATATATATATATATATATATAGATATATATATATATATAATTTCAAATTAAATATCTATCATATTTAAATCCAAAATACCAAAATTAAAATCCAGTCTGTTCGTTACGTTCTTGGTGTGCGACCCAATAGCTTCATATTAAGTTGACAGTGAGCCTAAATCTATAATACGCCCACAAGTCATAATTTGCCTCTAACAAGACATTATGACTACTCAAATAATATAAATATCGATAGTGCAATTCACTATTTTTATATATTTATTTTAATTTCTTATGGCTAGGATTATTTATCTAGATTTTTCGAAGGCCTCAAGAGAATTCTATATATATATATATTATGTGGATGATCATGAAAAACTTTGAATATCTAATCCTCTAGCCAAAATTTCCATTGCTTAATTTCCTAATTTAAATAATAGCCATAATTGATATTGATTCAATTTAATCACCTTAATTACCTTCATTTATGTCTTAATTATTTAGTCAAAGTTGACTATTAACTATTTTCGGGTCAAAAGTTGACATTCAATAAATTTTTGACCTACTATGCTATTATTCACAGCACCGAAATTTTCAAAGTGTTGTAACCACACCTTATGCAAATGTCACATTCTTATAAATATGTAGAATATAACCTTTCTTTGATCCACATCTATTAAAAAAATCAGCAATTGAGAAGCATTAGACAAATAAAGAGAACAAACCTCGATTAGAAAAAAAAATTAAAAAAACAACTTCAATTCAAAAAAGTAAAAGAAAATAAAATACAAGTATAATAGAATAAATAGGCTTTTTTGTCATGGGCATCAAGTCTTCAAAAAATTTAATTGCTAGCTATAAAAAAAATTAGGTGCTATGATAAGCTTGCAAGTGTAGACATAAGGTTTGAGAAAATCTAATTTTCAACACGACAGAATTCTACCATTTTAGAGATTTTAAACGTATTTCTTACACCATTTTTTACAAGCATGACCTTTTCATATATTTTTTGGAAAGCCGGAATGGAAAATTTTATTTCAATTGAATTGTTTTTGGGGTAACATTTTAGGAAAGTGTACAAGCCGACAAAATCCAATTTTTTCAACTTAAAAAACAAGTCTGGTAGAAATGAATTCAAATAAAAATGACGTGCTTTTTCAAGAAATTAGGTGGCTTAATGTATTAAATTCTTTTATATTTGTATTTAATTTTAAAATTAATACCTAAATTTTAACCGCTTTTAATTTATCAATCAAAATTTAAAAAAACATAATAATTTACTACCTAATAAAATAATATTGCTGACATAAACTGAAAAGTGAATTGCACTTTAGGAGAGAGTGCGAGATAGGCACAAATGACCCTTTTAAGTTTAGCTATGCTTATTTTCTATCGATAAATGAAAAATTTATGTCCTAATTTAATGTCACAACTGGCTAATTTAATATCACAACTGGTCAAATAATTCATAATTTTAAAATTTACCGATGGAAAAATACGTCGATAAATTTTATTAATGAATTTTTTAATATATTTTTAACAACCACAACATGCTTGGTAGATATAAGCAGGATTGACCTAAATAGATGCTAAATAGCAGCATCTGATTTATGCACGATATATGAAGTTTAACACTACATCTTCTATCAATAGAATTATTACTTACCGACATATGATAAGTCTTCCTTATTTCCAGCCTACGGTAGCAAAAGTGCATTTTGCAAAATAAGAACTCAAAACCCATGTTCCATTCCCCAAGAACTCAAAATCCAATAACTCAAAATCCAATTCATCCCTTAGCTGCTACAATACTCCAGAGCTTGCGCCAAATACAGAGCTTCCCTAAGCCTCATCGCCCATTACATAGGCTGGTTCTTCCCTGTATTAATTCATCCCCATAGAGAATTTTATATGGTCAACAACAATTCCTTTCATTTTCTTATAAATCTATTTTTTTAAAAAAATAAAAAATAAAAGAGAGAAAAGAACTAACAGTGAAAAAGATGCCTAGCAAGCGTTTCATGAGGCATAAACTCAGCGATGAGCAATTTCTCGTTCCCTTCACAGCAACATCCGATCAAATTCCTTTCATTTGCTGACAAACTGGTTAAAAATCCAATTTTGACATAACAAACTACAAACTTTGTCAACCAAGACTCAATTTTTAGTTCCAAAGTTAAGGCTCTTATCAAAGTTCCCACAAAGATCAACATACTACTCAACAATTAAGCACAACAAAGCATAATGAAGTTGAAAAAAAAATCATTCAATGCTAACCTCATCGCCCCAAGAAAATTAAAGATCATAATACCTTGAATGTAATAGAACTCTAGAAAACAATTCTACCTTTCTTGGCCTAATAATGAATAAATAGCAGTACCACAAGTTCAGCAAAATGTGATCTATACTCTTAGGCAATGTAATAGCAGCAAAGTAGAAAATAAACTTTTAGGCAATGTAGCGAGGAAAATAAACAAATACAGAACCTTGCTCAATCTCTCTCTTCGTTCAACCTTGCTCAATCTCTCTCTTCGTTTCTCGCTATCCCTTACTCGATCTACTCTCTCTGTCTCCGTTGGTGGGTGGTGACAACAGGTGGGTCAGATGGGGAAGAACACATGAAAAATGGGAAAATCATTTCTGCTTACGTTATTTTCACCCATCTTTCGATGCGCCACTTGATAACTATTCACTGATCCCTTCACATATCACTGCCGCGTGTGTTTCACTTAAAATCGATTATTTATATTTTATATTTCAGCTGATAAATCATTATAATTTTTTAAAATTTGAATAACAAATTAAAAACTGTTAAATTTTAGGTGTTAATTTTGAAATTAAATATAAATACAAATAAATTTTAATATATTAAGACAAATTAGTTCATAACGAGTTTTGTATGAAAAAGTCAAAAAAAAATATATCAAAAATATATATAATTCTCTTTCTAAAATTAAGTGTAAGGTGAAAGTATTCATTTTGTACCATAATCGAATTCTTTTTCACAAATGAATAAAATCTAGTACAATAATGATTCAGAATACGATCTTTATATTGATTGACTCTTGGACATGATGTCAAAGTGCTTCTAACCAAAATATTAAGAATATGAGGGCTAAGAAATTTACCATGCTGGTTAGACTGTTAGTGCTCGTCTACGCAACAGGCATATCCATCACCCACAAGTTTGAATTATTTATTTCATACTTTAGTTTGATGAACTATATGAAAAAAATGCCAAATACTCTAATTTCCAATAATGCTTAAAACACGCAATGGATATCGTTTCATAGACATAAGTTTCACTTTGAACCTAGAAATGAGAAACAGAGAAATCTATAATAGAAGTACACTTGCATATCACAAGTAGATTTAGACTAGGATGCAATCAGGTGGTAATCTTCATGATGATTGAAAAAAGAAATGAAAAATGTAAATAAAATAAGCAAATAAGTGTTACCTACCACTAAATTCAATTCCCACCCACTTGCTAGCTACAAAAAATAGTAGAATATGTACAATTTTTTCACAAAAATTGTTTTCGTGGTTCTACTATTTTTAAGTGGTGGAGCCAACTTTATTAGATGCTAAACATGACGTTAATGCTATTTTTTTTAAAAAAAAACATTAACTATATATAAGTCCATTAATTTTTTTTTTTTCAATTCAGTTAAGTAAAGAAAACATTATGCAAATTGTAATGTCCATTTTGATGCAGGAGTGTTCATCTTGCGGGTTGGGTGACTCGAACAATCCAAACCTTATTTTACAAGTAAAAATGTGACCTAATTCGATTCATAAGTATCATAGGGTCTCCAACATGCACAACTAGAAATTTATTGAATTGGCTTAAATTATGTAGGGCGTGAATAACCTAATTTTTATTTATTTTTTTTTTTTAAAAAAGTTGCTAAGAAATTTAGGATTCTGCTAGTGCTAGCTTCACATATGGCATACCTGAAATCCATTATTACTTTTTTAACTCATTAAATAATAAAACCCTTTAAGCACAACTTCATGACCAAAGTGCAAAGAAGCCCAATGCAAACTGAGCATAGAAGGTTCAAGGCACAATAAGATGAAAATAGAACATAAACAAAAGAAACCCGCAAGAGAAAAATGCACACTCACACTTAGTGGAGAAAGCTCCTTTTATTCTAATTAAAATTGATTAGTACCAACTTTTAAGTCTTCTTTTCTTTCTTTTTTTTTCCTTCAATGTTCTAAACACTATATATTTTTAGAACTTTTATAGATCATTTTCAGTTGATCACTTATCCATAATTATTGTTATTACTTATTCTTAATATTATTTTCTGATAGAGACTACAAAAAAACAGGAAATTAGCGACGAAAATTTCCGTCGTTAATCCCTCAAATTTCGTCGCTAATTAATTTTAGCGACAAAACGACGAACAGTCGTTATTTCGACCGTCGCAAGCATATTTGCGGCTAAACCAAATTTTCGTCGCTAAAAATAGCGACGGAAAAAACCGTCGCTATTTACAAAAATTCCTTCGCTAATTGACCTCTGAAATTAATATTAAAAATTTATTAGCGACAGAAAATCCGTCGCTATTCCATTGCTAAAAATATTAATTTTTTTTAATATTTTTAAATTATTATTATTATTATTATTACATCCGATTTAATAGTACACATACCGTCGCTAATTTAATTTTAATATTATTAACATTAATATTATTATTATTATTTACAATTTAATTTTGTTGTTATTATAATTATTATTATTGTAACAACCAAAATTTCCAATTATAGCTTTAAGCTACCTTGGGTGATTAAGCATTCTATCTTACACTTGAGTGATCTGCCTGCTCTCATAGTTTCCTCCAAGAATTGTAATTCTATCTCATGGGTACATTTAGAGTGGTTTTGGCGAGTCCATCAAAATCTTGAAATTGAAATATCAATATTATAATAATAAAACCAAAAAACCCATACAATAAATTAAGCCACTTCCATCAATTTTCACGTCCTCCATCCGAAGGAAACAAAAGGGTTGCTAAACAGGACAGGCTTGGAGTTCATTTTCAAATTTACTCATCTATACGACCTATAATAAGTATATTGCAGTCAAAACTTGAATACATAGTAATTCTGCTCTATACAGGAATACCTTAAGAATAAAGATAAATCAACAGCTATACACTCCACATACCTTCTCTCTCCCTTTTGGCCTTTCCTCCGTATATACATGCCCCAGAATTTGAAAATAGTATGGCACCAGTTACTTACAATGAATAGCAGAGCAAACAGCATGGAAGTACCAAATGCCTCTAATAGCTGGCAGCTAGGGGTGTACACAGTTCGGTCCTTTACAAATCTCCGTATTATATTGAAATTTCAGTTCTTATAAATTTCGGTACAATTCGATTTTTATTAATTTCAGTACAGTTCAATACGGTTCTTATAATTTTCAGTACAGTTCAGTTCGGTTATTCGGTTCTTTCGGTACAAAATAAAACAAGACAATATAATACGGTATTTCGGATAATTCAATATTTTTAAAAATTTAAAATATAAATATACACAATAATAAATACAAATATAATTAAAATATCTCAACAAATACATATAATTTTGCATTCAATTTTTAAAAAATATTTTAATTTATCCCTCTCCTTTATGAAAAGAGAAAATATATTTTAATAATATTCACTCTAAATGAAATTTTAAATTCGAAATAAATTGTTTCAATAAATTTCCTAAAATCCTAATATTTAATAAAATTAATTAGTAATTCATCCCTAATGATCATCCTAATTAAAACTTATATACAAGCTTATTGATCAAATTTTCAACTAACTAATAACGTATTATTAACGAATACCACAAAATCAAAAGTTATATGCGACTTATCCTTACTTTTACATATAGCCGCGAAGATTATAGTGGTAGCGACGAGAATGAGAAAATGCGAGTATAAGCTAAAATCAAAAAGATAGGGAAAATTGTGGGGTTTGACACGATTTCGAGACAGAAAATGAAGAGGCCGGCACAATTTAGGTTTTTTTTTTATTTTATTTTCTTTTATATATATATATAATAAAATATAAAATCGGTTGGATTCTGACGCATCGAAAATATCTCATAACGAAATAATTTTATTCCAAGTTGAAAAGTCCCTCTAAACTAAGATAACAAACAATTTATATGAAAAAAAAAATAAAATAATTAAAATAATACTCCTAAAACTTCAAATTGAAAAACGAAAGCCCAAATGTTATTTTTGAGGCACGAAAATTTTTGAGGCACGAAATGGGTTGTTACGGGAGACTATGCTTCATAAAGGTCAAATGGCTTGAAATGAACTTTCCAGAAATATATAATAGTAAGCAAACGGACACCTGTAGCAAAAGTTATAATAAAAACAATAATTAATCACGATTGACCCATTCAACTCACTCCAAACATTGAAAACCTAACTCGTCCGCATTAGATTCCCTCCAGATATTTCTATTCCCTCCAAATATTTTAATTTCCTCCAAAACTTAAAATAAAAAATATTTCTACTAAAATTTTTCAAATTTTATTCTTAATTTACTCTAAAAAATTAATTAATAAGATAATTATATACTTATATACTTATATTATATATTAATTAATTAAATTTTATTAATATAATAATTGTATATAATTATATTATTAAAATATATTTTCAATTACTCGCATAAAAATTATGCTAAATACAGATAAGTATTAGTTGAGTAAAGCTAAAAATAAAAGAAATTTAAATTTTATTGTAAATAATTATATATAATTTTATTTTTAATTTACATATTCATATACGTATTGTGATAAAAATAGATGAGCATTAGTCGAGTGACACTAGAAGTAAATGAAATTAATTGATAAAATGATTATATAATAAATTATTCAGTTGTATATAATTATATTATTAAAATAAATCAATTATTCAAATATATATTGTGTCAAAAATAGATAACTACTAATTGAGTGACATTAAATATAAATGAAATTAATTGATAAGGTAATTATATATATAGTCTCGGCTAAGGGTGAGCAAAAAAACCGATGGACTCGGTTAACCGGAAAAAAAATTCGAAACCGAACCGATGGACTGGTTAACCGATTGTAATGGACTGGTTAATGGTTAGTGTTGGCTCAAGGCTACATCTCAATTTTGATGATAATCAAACCTTGAATAAACTTTGTATAAATTCTATTCATCTAGTTTCATTTCAGCTTATTCTCTTCTATAAAATGCAAGATCCAAGTCAATTGCTTAAGTCAATTTATCTAAAGACATTGAAGATACTGAAGTTCATTGGAAGTTAGGGTATTAATTTCTGTAAGATCTGTTGAGGAGCATTGCATACATATTCATGATTTATAAAAAGTTTTTCTTGCATAAAAATTTTATGTTCTACCAAGAACAGAATATAAGTTCTGTTGATAACAGAAGCAGAAGTTCTTATCAACAGAACAGAAAAGAAAATATTCCTTTGATCTGTCGCAACAGAACAAAACAGACAGAACAACAATTTTTGTTTTCACTAAAAGACAAAAATAACGGCTAGTTTTTCAAAACAATCAGTCTGTCTTCTCTCTAACGGCCATATTTGGATCTGTAACGGCTATAATGTATTTTTGGCTATAAATTGAAGTTGTTTTTGATTTCAAAGAGGTTAGAGAAGTTGGAAAATATTTATATCTCTTGAGATTCAAGCTTTCATCTTTTTCAATCTAATTTCCACATCTTGCACTTCATTATTATCATACTCCTCAATTAGATTATAGCATTTCTGTTGTAATTCTTGTGTGAGGTAATTTCTGTAAAAGATAGTAAGAAAAGGGTTGGCTAGAACCTTAGAATTTCTAGTAAGTGTTTACATCTTTTACTTGGGAAAATGATTGTGGGTAGAAAATATACTAGACTTGTATATTGGCTTAATTCTTGCCCTTTAAAAGAATTATTAGTAGAGAGTCAAGCTCAAGACGGTGTCTTGGGGAGTGGATGTAGGCTGTTAGGCCGAACCACTATAAATCCTTTGTGTTGATCTATTTTCTCTCTTCTATTCCTTATTCTGTTTCAAAAAGGATATCAACTATTCTATCTTATGTTCAAAGAAAATTCTTAAGTTTTAATCTGTTATTAAGAAGAGATTTTCTACATAACTCAAATCTGATTTATAAAAGAATTTATAGTGTATTCTGTTAAGCATCACTTTCTGTTTTGATTAAAATCATAGTCACCTGTTCTGTTTGAACATATATAATTTTATCAGAACTACTCTATTCTGTTGAGACAGAAATTGAGCGAAAAATTGTGAGACACCCAATTCACCCCCCTCTTGAGTGTCTTTGGGACCAACAATTGGTATCAGAGCAGATCTCATTCTCCTAAGATTTAACAATCTTGAGTGATCCGTAAGATGGCATCGAATTCTGAAAATCCTCCTGTTGCTACTCCATTCAAGGAAGGTCATTCTGTTCATAGACCACCCATGTTCTGCGGAGATAACTATCCATTCTGGAAAGTAGTAATGCGGCACTTTATCCAATCTCAAGATATGGATTGCTGGGAAATAATAGAAGAAGGATATCAAGCTCCAACAAAAATAGTTGAACAAACTGGAGGAACAAGCATTACTGTTCAGAAAACCAGAAAGGAGCTCACAGAAGAAGAAAAGAGAAGAGTTCAATTAAATTCTAAAGCAATGAGCATTCTATTCTGTTCTTTACATACTAATGAATTTCATAGAGTTTCTGGTTGTGATACAGCAAAAGAAATATGGGATAAGCTTGAAGCCACATATGATGGAACCCATGAAGTAAAAGAATCTAGACTACATGTGCTAATGGTGGATTACGAAGCCTTCAAAATGAAGCCAGAAGAGACTGTGGCTGAGGTAATTAACAGGTATGTTAAGTTAACAAATGAAATTAAAGCTCTTGGTCACAAACTTATTGAAGAAAATAAAATTGCTAAACTTGTTAGGGGTCTAACTCCTAGATGGGAAGCAAAAGCTTCTATTCTGTTAGATAAAGATCCTAGTACTCTTAATTTTGATACTGTTTGTGGTTCACTAATCTCTCATGAGCTTTACATTAAGTCACAAGATGCTGAAAAAGAAAAAGAAAGGAAATTAAAATCTCTTGCTCTCAAAGCCGAGTATGGAAGTGACTACTCTACTGGTGATGACGAGATTGCACTCATTACAAAGAAGTTCAAGAAGCTATATCGAAAAGGTAAGAAATTCAACAGAAGACAGCAGCAGAAGTACTCTCACCAGAAAGCAGATAGTAACTTCAGATCTGCTGGAGAAGTAGTTTGCTATGAATGTAAGAAGCCAGGACATATAAAATCCAAATGTCCAAATCTAAAGAGAAAGGAGAAGAAGTATAAGAAAAAAGCAATGAAAGCCACATGGAGTAATAGCGAAGATTCAAGCAACAGCGTGGAAGAGTCAGATGCAGACTCAGATGAAGCTGGTCTGATGGCGATTTCTGATGACGAGGCACAAAGCATTTCTGCTAAGACAGATCAAGAAAATCAAACTGCAGATGAGCGAAACAAAAGTCAACTAGAAGCTGAAGATGAGTCTAATGAGGTAACCTGTTCTGACTCTGATTCTAGTTCAGATGCAAATGGGGATGAATATGAAAATATGTTGTTATGCTTTGAAAAAGTTCATCATAAATATAGCATGCTTAAGACAAATCACATTGCATTAAGAAAACAGCATGATGCATTAAGACAAGATTTGGAACATGCAAAACAGAAAGAAGTTGATATGAAAAATGAATTTTCAGAATTAGAAGAGAAATACATGGTTTTACTAGAAAAATGTAAAGGAAAGAAAGTTTGTTCATGTGATGATAAAAATTTACATGCTAGTACATCCAAGTTTAATTATAAAAAGAAACATGTTCATAAAAATGAACATAAAAATATTTACACACATAATTTTGTTAGAAATTCTGTCACCTGTTTTTATTGCAGCAGAAAAGGCCATGTGTCTAAATTCTGCTATTACAAGAAAAATGCTAGTTCTGGAAAACAGATATGGGTTATCAAAAATAATGTTAATACTGTAGCTAACCCACAAGGACCCAAGAAAGATTGGGTACCTAAATCTGTATAATTTTCTTGCAGATCTGCCTGAAGAGCTCCAGATCAGAAAAATGGTATTTGGATAGTGGATGCTCTAGGCACATGACTGGGAACAAATCAAAGTTCACTAAATTAACCATGAAAGATGGTGGGAAAGTTAGTTTTGGAGATAACAGAAAAGGAAAAATCATTGGAATGGGAACTATCGGTTCAAATCCAAAGATAGAGGATGTTTCTCTTGTTGTTGGGCTAAAGTTCAATCTACTAAGCATCAGTCAAATCTGTGATAAAAACAGAAGAGTGATTTTTGAAAAAGATCATTGCAGAGTAGAAGAAGTCGAGACAGATCAGACAGTTCTAACTGGACACAGATCAGGAAATATTTATCAAGTAAATTTAGAAGAGCTTCAAGAAAGTAATCTTACATGTTTGATATCTCAAGAAAATTTGAGTGTATTATGGCACAAGAAGCTTGGTCATGCTAGTATTCATACCATGGAAAAACTAGCTAAGAAAAATCTAGTTAGAGGATTGCCAAAAATGAATTTTGAAAAGGATTATGTTTGCAAAGCTTGTCAACTTGGAAAACAGACCAGATCTTCTCACAAACTCAAAGGAGAAATTTCATCCAAGAAAGCATTGGAGCTTTTGCACTTAGATCTATTTGGACCAATAAGTCCTTCTAGTATTGGTGGAAAAGCATATGTATTTGTTATTGTGGATGATTACACAAGATATACTTGGACGATGTTTCTTACACACAAAAGTGAAGCATTTAAAGCTTTTGAAAAATTGAGCAAAAAGTTACAAAATGAGAAAGGGTATATGATTTCAAGCATAAGAAGTGATCATGGAGGAGAATTTGAAAATGCAAATTTTGAAGAATTTTGCAATAGTTCTGGAATTCATCATAGTTTTTCAGCTGCCAGAACACCTCAACAGAACGGTGTAGTAGAAAGGAAAAACAGAACACTTCAGGAGATGGCCAGAACAATGATCAACGAAAATAATCTTCCAAAGTACTTCTGGGCAGAAGCGGTAAGCACTGCATGTTATATTCTGAACAGAACACTTGTCAGATCAGTTCTAAACAAGACTCCATATGAGCTTTGGAAGAGCAGAAAGCCAAACATCAGCTATTTCCAACCATTTGGCTGTAAGTGTTTTATTTTTAATGATAAAAGTAATCTTGGTAAATTTGATGCTAAATCAGATGAAGGTATTTTTCTTGGTTATTCTTTAAATAGTAAAGCATATAGAGTTTTTAATAGACGAACATTAGTAGTAGAAGAATCTATAAATATAAAATTTGATTATGCTGACATCTACACTCGAGAAAGGAGTTTTTCTGATGATGATACAGATGTAGAAATGTTCGAAAGAAACAAAAAGGCTGGAGAAAAAGATAATTCTGAAAAGTCTCCTAGACAGGAGCAGACCAAGATGACAGATCTAGAAATGGATCTGATCAGATAGAAGAAGATCAGTTAACAGAAAGGCAATTAGATCAACAAGAAGAAAACCAGACAGAACAGACGATGGAAAGATTAGAAGATCAACAAAATATGCAACAGCCAGCAGAATTACCAAAAGACTGGAAGTTTCATAGATATCATCCAAAAGATAATTTGCTGACAGAACCATCAGAAAGAATGATGACCAGAAGAGCAATGCGAGAATATTGTGGTAATGTAGCTTTTGTTTCTCAACTAGAACCCAAAAATTTTATGGATGCTCAAAATGATGTAAACTGGATTCTTGCTATGCAAGAAGAATTAAATCAGTTTGAGAGAAATAAAGTTTGGTATCTTGTTCCTAAACCATCAAATCATTCAATCATTGGTACCAAATGGGTTTTTAGAAATAAGCTTGATGAACAAGGAAATGTTGTAAGAAACAAAGCAAGATTAGTTGCTCAAGGCTACAACCAAGAAGAAGGTATTGACTTCGATGAAACTTTTGCACCTGTAGCTAGATTAGAAGCCATTAGAATCTTATGTGCATATGCATGTTTTAAGAATTTCAAACTTTATCAAATGGATGTTAAAAGTGCGTTTTTAAATGGATTTCTAAATGAAGAAGTTTATGTATCCCAACCTCCTGGTTTTGAAAACTCAGAACATCCAGAATATGTTTATAAACTTAAAAAGGCTTTATATGGTTTGAAACAGGCTCCTAGAGCTTGGTATGAAAGATTGAGTTATTTTCTTCTTGCTCACGGTTTCAATAGAGGAAAAGTTGATAATACACTTTTTACTAAACACAGTTCATCTCATATTCTATTAGTACAAATTTATGTTGATGATATTGTTTTCGGATCTACTAATGTTTCTATGTGCAAAGAATTTGAATTTATTATGAAGCAGGAATTTGAAATGAGTTTAATGGGAGAACTCACATTCTTTCTGGGATTGCAAATCAAACAATGTAAAAATGGAATTTTCATAAGTCAGGTAAAGTATACAAAGGAGCTTATTAAGAAGTTCAAAATGACAGAAGCCAAGTCTGCCAGTACACCTATGAGTCCCTCAATCAAGCTAGAAAAAGATGAAAAAGGCAAAAGCGTTGATGAAAAGGTTTACAGAGGCATGATCGGATCACTGCTCTACTTGACTGCAAGCAGGCCTGATATTCATTTCAGTGTATGTCTGTGTGCTAGATTCCAATCTGCTCCAAAAGAGTCGCATCTGTCTGCAGTAAAGAGAATATTACGTTACTTAGTTGGAACTCCAGAATTGGGATTATGGTATCTCAAGAATAGTTCTCTAGATCTTATTGGATATTCTGATGCAGATTATGCTGGATGCAGAATTGACAGAAAGAGCACCTCTGGTGCCTGTCATTTTCTTGGAAATTCTTTAATTACTTGGTCTAGCAGAAAACAAAATTCAGTGGCTCTTTTTACAGCGGAAGCAGAATACATTGCAGCTGGAGGAAGTGTTGCACAAGTTCTATGGATCAGACAGCAATTAAAGGATTATGGAATGGAATTTAATCAAGTTCCAATCTTCTGTGACAACACCAGTGCAATCAATCTTACCAAAAATCCTATTCTGCATTCTAGAACCAAACACATAGAAATCAGACATCACTTCATTAGAGATCATGTTCAACGGGGTGACATTGTGCTAGAATTGTTCCAACAGAACAACAGTTGGCTGATATCTTCACTAAACCCCTAAAGGAAGATCAATTTTGTCAAATTAGAAGAAAGTTGGGCATGGGCTCTACGGCAGAATAAGTTACCTGGTAATAAAAATATCTCAGTCTTTGCAATAGGGAAAAGGTGCGTACTTTATCTTAATATTTTAATAATGATTTAAGACATGTGTGCCTTAAAATTATTTAATATCTTTATGTCTATTGATATTTTGTCCTTATGCTTTAGTCTTAAATAATTATAGTATTGTATTTGTAAAAAGACAAAATAGTCCTTTTATGTTCTTTCTGTGTTTATTCATAACTGTCAGAGTCAAAGTTTTTTTTTAATTTGTTTCTTCCCGCTTAAAACTGTGTTTCTGTGTTTTACTAAGTATATTGATAAAAGATTTTCAGAGAAAAAGAGTGGGAACAGTTATCTTTTCTTTTGAAAAAATCGTGTATATCTCCTTGGGAAAGATAACTGGCATTTATTGGTATGTCCTTTCATATCCTGACAATCCATCACTAAGATTTACCTTTATCTCTCCTAAAATCCTACACCCAGCGCCCCTTCATTTCTTTCAAATTATTCACTTCGTCTTCCTCACAAAATCCCTGTAAAACTCTTTGCAAACCCTAAATCTCTCTATCATTCATGGCGCGCTTCAAAACCAAAGCAAATCGCAAGCCTCCCAAAGCCGAAACCTCCAAAATCCCCAAACCAGATGAATCGTCTACCAAAACCGCAACACCCGAGAAACCCAAAATCATCGCTTCACCAGCAAAACTTTCCAAAGCCGTCATTATTCCTCCGAAAACCATTGATTGGGACGCAACAGTGGAGTTCGCTCCAGATTTAGCGAAATGGATGGAGGATCAAGGCTGGAAACGGTTCATCACCTTCACAAGCCCGTTCTTTTATCCGAAATTGGTGAAAAATTTCTATGGGTCTATGAAGAACATCACGGCAAACAGTTTTCAAGTCATTTTTGGGGAGAAAACCTTGGACGTCTCTCCTTCGTTACTCTCTCAGGTATTTTCTCTTCCTTTGGTAGGCACTAAAACTGATAGGAAGATTGGTACCACTGTTATTCAAAATTTTAATCGGGAAAAATTTTTGAAAGCCACCACTGGGCTTGAAAACCCTGGAACCAATCCTCCTTCCACTTGTATGGCACCAAAGTTTAGAGCTCTCCACAAATATATTTGTGATTTTCTGTTACCAAGATCGGGTAGTGCTACTTTTTTGGCTACTGTGGATGATTGCATCCTCTGGCATTTTTTGAAAAAGAAACCTTTGAATTTGCCCGTTTTATTGTTCAAAAATATGTGTGATAATAAGTCTAAATCTAGATTGCCTTATGCTTTGCTGCTCAATGAGTTGTTTGTATTTTGGAAAGTGGATTTGTCTGCTGAAAATGTGGAATTATTAAAAAAAGGGCACTTGATATCTCGAAAATTTTTTGAGGATTCCATTGCTAGGACCAAAGCCTTAGGCAAACGGAAAATTGAGCCTCCTGCTCAACCCCCTGTTCAGCCAGTTGCCAAAAGAACCCGCAGCACCCCACAACCTCCACCTCCTCAAGAATCATCCTCTCATGCTCTTACTGAAAAACTCAAGGTCTTCCCTCCAGATATTGCCTCCTATTTAGCCAAAAACCTGTCCCTAATCATTCAAGAAGCCAAAATTAGTGAATCTGGTGATGAGAAACTTGTTTCTCACTATGCTGATGACAAGGAAGAGACACAGGTTATAATGGAAAGTTCTGAAAAAGAGGAGGAGACTGCGAAATCAGAAGAAGAGGAAGTTGTCAAATCTGAGGAAGAGGGTGTTCAATCTAGTGAATCAGAACAGAGTGAATCTTCTAGCTCATCTGAGGATTCGTCTGCAGAAAAAGAACCAAAATCCAGTACTGTTGCCTCTGCCAAATCAAGTAGTGATTCTGAAGACTCCAGTGGAACAGATGAGAGTGCTGATTCTAGTACTGAGGACACCTCTGCTACTGAAAGTGAATCTGCGAAACCTCCTGCGCCAGCACCTCCACCTGCAGCTCCACCCAAAGCAACAGCAACAGCACCACCTGAGGTACCTATTTCTGTTGTTCCTTCATCACCTTTTGATCATGAATTAGTTGAATTACATGAAAAATTGGCTGCCTGTCTTGCTGAGACCGCATCCGTCCAACAGCAGATAGCTGCCCTTCTCCGTCGCAAGCTAACATCTCCATAGCTATTCTGCTTCGTTTTGTTTTTTTTCTCTCCCTGTTGCACTTAATTTTTTGGATACTTATGGTTTATCTTGTGTTCTGGATTATAACTTGGATTTACTGTTCGCTCCTCTCTTTTTTTTTGCTGATGACAAAAAGGGGGAGAATGACTAATTGGATTATAACTTGGATTATTAGTCTATATGTTTTATGGGATGTTGTTACTTAGTGTTTTATTGACATCAGATATTTTGGAAGTAAGTTGGAAGCTTAAATATTATCTGATATACAGGTTGCTTGACAGTTCTGTTGAACTAAACTAAATTTATGATATTTTTTTTGCCAGAACTGTTCTATTGTTATTCTGTTGAGTTATACACTTTCTGTATTATGAGATTTGATTGGGATTATACTTGTATATATCCCCTGGCATATAGTAAGGGGGAGCTTACTTATAACTAACCAAGATAGCTTTTTAGTCAAAGTTTATCAAGGTTTTGTCATCATCAAAAAGGGGGAGATTGTTGGCTCAAAGCTACATCTCAATTTTGATGATAATCAAACCTTGAATAAACTTTGTATAAATTCTATTCATCTAGTTTCATTTCAGCTTATTCTCTTCTATAAAATGCAAGATCCAAGTCAATTGCTCAAGTCAATTTATCTAAAGACATTGAAGATACTGAAGTTCATTGGAAGTTAGGGTATTAATTTCTGTAAGATCTGTTGAGGAGCATTGCATACATATTCATGATTTATAAAAAGTTTTTCTTGCATAAAAATTTTATGTTCTACCAAGAACAGAATATAAGTTCTGTTGATAACAGAAGCAGAAGTTCTTATCAACAGAACAGAAAAGAAAATATTCCTTTGATCTGTCGCAACAGAACAAAACAGACAGAACAACAATTTTTGTTTTCACTAAAAGACAAAAATAACGGCTAGTTTTTCAAAACAATCAGTCTGTCTTCTCTCTAACGGCCATATTTGGATCTGTAACGGCTATAATGTATTTTTGGCTATAAATTGAAGTTGTTTTTGATTTCAAAGAGGTTAGAGAAGTTGGAAAATATTTATATCTCTTGAGATTCAAGCTTTCATCTTTTTCAATCTAATTTCCACATCTTGCACTTCATTATTATCATACTCCTCAATTAGATTATAGCATTTCTGTTGTAATTCTTGTGTGAGGTAATTTCTGTAAAAGATAGTAAGAAAAGGGTTGGCTAGAACCTTAGAATTTCTAGTAAGTGTTTACATCTTTTACTTGGGAAAAAGATTGTGGGTAGAAAATATACTAGACTTGTATATTGGCTTAATTCTTGCCCTTTAAAAGAATTATTAGTAGAGAGTCAAGCTCAAGACGGTGTCTTGGGGAGTGGATGTAGGCTGTTAGGCCGAACCACTATAAATCCTTTGTGTTGATCTATTTTCTCTCTTCTATTCCTTATTCTGTTTCAAAAAGGATATCAACTATTCTATCTTATGTTCAAAGAAAATTCTTAAGTTTTAATCTGTTATTAAGAAGAGATTTTCTACATAACTCAAATCTGATTTATAAAAGAATTTATAGTGTATTCTGTTAAGCATCACTTTCTGTTTTGATTAAAATCATAGTCACCTGTTCTGTTTGAACATATATAATTTTATCAGAACTACTCTATTCTGTTGAGACAGAAATTGAGCGAAAAATTGTGAGACACCCAATTCACCCCCCTCTTGAGTGTCTTTGGGACCAACAGTTAGTGTTTTGAAAAAACCGATATTAATGGACTGATTAATGGTTTTTGACTCATGTAACTGGTTAACCGAACCGAAACCGAATTTTTAGTTAATTTATTTATTTTTTAATAATTTATAACAATTTATCCTAATTAAAAGTGATCATATACTTTTTTTATTATACTAATTATTTAAAAGTTTTTAACTTTTTTTAATTGGCTATTAGTAAATATAATAATTTATCTAATTAAAAGTAATTATGAACCGGTTAATATATTTACTTATTAAATATTAATTTTTAAAAACAAATTTGCTTATATCCACCAAATATTTTTATTTTAACAACAATAATGTTATATTATAGTGAAAAAAATTTAATTTTTAAGTATCTTGAACATTTTAATTTTATTTATAAATATATTTATAATTAGAGTGGTTAACCGAAAAATATTTGGTAACCGATCCGAAAATCCGAAACCGATGGACTGGTTAATGGACTGGTTAATGGACTGTAATTTCAAAAAACCGATATTAATGGACTGAGTCTAATGGACTGGTTAACCGACCATGCTCACCCCTAGTCTCGGCTGATTATATGGTTAGAATCCATCCATATATATTATCTTGACTCAGTTATTATACTCAATTTTATTAAATTTGATTTAATAATTAAAAGATTATTAATTAATATTATAGTTAATAACTATAAGGGTGAATGTAAAAGTAGCATTAAAAATAAATAAAATTAATTGGTAAAGTGATTGTGTATATAAATATTTGTAAAAAAAAAAGTAGTGGTGGAGTAACATTAAAGTTAAATTAAATTAAATGCGAATTAGTAAAATTTAATTATATATAATTAATTTATTAAGTTACAACTCAATTACTCATATAAGTACTGTGCCAAAATAGATAAATATTAGTTGAGTTATACTAAAAACAAATGAAATTATTTGGTAATGTGATTATATATTTATATAATTACATGAATTGAATTGGTAAATTTCATTATATATAATAATTATTATATATAATTATATTATTAATTTATATGCTCAATTATTCATATAGGTATTGTACAAAAATATATATATGAGTACTAGTTGAGTGATACTAAGAATAAATGAAGTTAATTAATAAGATGATTATATATTTATACAGTTATATTAATTAGTAAAATATAATTAAATTATTAACTTACAATAGATAAATACTAGTTGAGTGATATTAAAAGTAAATGAAATTAATTGGTAAGATAATTATATACTTATATAATTACATCAATTAGTAAAATTTAATTGATATAATAATTATATTTGTGTGTGTATATAAATATTTGTATAAAATGAAAAATTATGTAGTAGTTGAGTAACACTAAACGTAAATTAAATTAAATATAAGTTATCTTAATTGCACATTAATATAGATATGATAATTAAATTTATCTTATTAATAATCAAAATATTTATTTTAATTTATTAACTATTTATTATATTAATTTCGTACATTAAAATATTTAATACAAATAATTATGAAAGTTTCAAAAAAATACAAATAATTATGAAGTTAAATTTATATAATAACGATATAATAGAAATTATAAATAATATTTATATATAAATTACTAATATTATATATAATAGTTAATAAATATCGGTTATTTCGGTTCAATTTAGTACAGAACAGTTCGGTATGGTTCAATATGATTCTCGATTCGGTTCCAGTACAATTCGGTTCGGTTCTAATTAAAAAGTCAACAATACTATTCGGTTCAGTTCTAGTAAAAAAAGTCAACAGTATAATTCGGTTCTGTATCTTTTTCTTCGGTATTTCGGTTTAGTACAGTAAGATCCAGAACCGTGTACACCCTTACTGGCAGCTGAAGCTTTCTAACAGTAGCCTATCACCCTTACACAACATTTGACGAGAATTCATCAGCGAAAAGCCAAATTGAATGAAATTTCAGGCGCATCTGGAATGAAGAATTGTTTGGTCTCGCTACTTATACTTGAAACACACTCAATATATATATATATATATCTAGAGATTTATAACTTATTCATTTTTAATTTGATAAGTTTTTTTCTATTGAAAAATAATATATTATAACCAAAAAAAGGAAACAAAACAAAGCAGAGGATGAACAAAACCAAGCCAAAAGGCACCTCATTAAACCTAAACTAGAATTCTCATTTATGTTTTAATTCAATGCTACAACATCAGAATTAATAGCATGAATTAAACTTGGATGAATAGAGCACCAAATATGAAGGTTTACATGTAACAAGGCCACCCTAGCAAGAGAACGAGCCAACTTATCAGCATCTCTGTGAATTCAGGCAAAAGACAAATGCTAGAATTAATTTTTAAGCCAAAGGCAATCACAAACAATCAAAGCAAACTCTGTTTCACCCAATTATGGCAAAGAAATATATTGAAACAAAACAAGGTAGTCCATTTCAACCTCAACCCTTTCAATATTCTTGAAGTTTAACCATGATAAGACCTCCCTTAAAGCAATGGCTTCTGCTACAACAGGCTGATGAAGGACATGGGTGTCGCCTGAAATGCCCGTTATAAACATGCTAGCTGAGTCACAAACCACACCAGAGAAACTTATAACATGACTTTCCTAAAAACGGCAGGATCTATGTTGCATTTGAAATTATTCAATGTTGGTGGGCACAGGCAAAATTGATTAGTGCTAACAAGACCTCATATTTGAACAAATAAAAACCAAAAGAGATTATTAAAAGGCAACATTTGCAGAGACACACCCTACAAGAGTGAAGATCGTGCTGTCGGGACTCCATCTCCGGTGGTCACGCGTCTGAGGGACTCCCCGTTTGGTTAAAATTGGCATCAGCAGCTTCGGTAGCCTCCTCTACGATCTGCTCTTCGCCGGCGAGTGAGGGAGATCCACGGACACCGGAAGACTCGCCTCGCCGCCAAGAGTCCTGCGCCACCACGCGTGTAGCCACCAGTCGTCGGAGGTGGCCGGAACGGGAGGGAGGAGCTTCGGTTTGGATGGAGAGATGCTGAACGGGAGGAGCCAGATATGGCGTAGACGATGGCGAAAATGGCATGGCTGGTAGCAGTGGCGAGCAGACGCCGAATTGTCGCCGGTGCGCTCTCTCCCCTCCCCCTGCGCTCTCCGCTTTCCCTCTCCCTTTCTGCGTGTGTTCCCATTTTCGTTGTTTTATTTTTCTTTTGTGTGCTGTATTGTACCCATTTTGCCTCTTTTTAATTTTGTGTGTTTGGTTTATTTATTTATTTATTATCTTAGCCAATTAACCAAATTCTCAAATCCATAAATCATATAAATTTTAATCCTTAAAATGTATGAAATGACACTATTTAAAATTTATAGTTATACATTTAGTTATCTTTCTTAATTTATTTATTTATTTATCTATGTATATGTATATACATTTATTTAAGATTATTATTTACTTGTCTATTCACATATACTTGCATTTATTTATTATTATCATTTACTCGTCTATTTTAGTCATTAATTTCAGTTTTTCTTATAATGTAAAAAATATAATTAAAAAATTTATTTTAATCAATAAAACTACTAAAAAATTTATTAAATTTTGTTTATAATTATTTTAATTATATATTTTCAAGATTAAATGTTAATCTTATTGGAATTAGTAAAGGAAATGAATTTCAATATAATTTTATAAATAAAGCAAAAATATTAAAAATAATTAATAATTATAAGTATGTATGCATATTTTTATTAATATTATAATCAACTTTTTCGACGAAATAATCCGTCACTAAAATATCACTTTCATTTCCACAAATTATTTTTATTTTTAAAAAAAAAATAAAAAAATTTAGCGACAGAAATATCAGTCGCTATTCCGTTGCTAATTCAAGTGTGTTTTGCGACGACAAATTTAATCGCTAAATCCGTCGCAAACAAAATCACTAAAATTGCCTCCAAATTTAACGACTAATATTGTCGTCGCTATTTTAGTGAATGATTTTTTAGTCGCTAAATTAGTTGTAAAAATTAGCGATGGATTTTTTAGTCGGTAAATTAGTCGCAAAAATTAGCGATGGATTTTTTTGAGTCGAAAAAAATGTGCCATAAATTGCCGCCAAAATTTAGCGACTGTTTCTTTTCCGTCGCTAAAATTGAAAAAAATAGTATTTTACGACTAATTCTTAATTCTTTCGCTAAAAGTTTTCGTCGCTAATTTGTGTTTTTTTGTAGTGAGAGTTGGGATACGTTCATAACTCTATAATGGATTAAGTTTCAATCCAGATTGAAATGGGTAATTCAATCTGATTAAAATTACCATATTATATCTCAGAAAGAAATCTAAATTAGATTAGAGATAAGTATCTAGCTTTTATGATCTATTTAAATAGGTGAGAGATCTCATTATTTGGTAACGAGAAAACGTATACGCTGCAAGACTGCTCGTTCTCACTCACAAGTTTTCTGTCTTAATCTTTCAGGGGATTTTAGATTGTGATCTAGTTGCTCTTATCTCGAGTGGGTAAAAGCCAGACCGGTGACCAAATAAAAGGGATCCTTGTGTCGCTTCCGTAACGAGATTTACGAGCTACAAGAAGTAGGTATCAATTCTATTGTTACCTTTATTTATTCTATTATTTTCCTTCATTGGTATCAGAGCCATCATTTTTTTTTGCGTCCTGATATGTGGCTTAAAAGTGATCTAATATTTTATTAGTAAAATTAGTAAATCTAGGAAGCATGAAATGCAACAAAATTTTATTTTTTGTGTGAAAAATATATATGCGTATATATTTCAGCTCAATTTCATGTATGTGTACATCGTAACCAAAGGGAACGAATTTGAATATTCAAAACGCTAAATTAGAAATTAGAATTTTTTATTTTTTACCCCACCATTGGATTCATAGACCCAGAAAATCCTCGACTGGCCGAACACTACAAAAAAAATGCATTTTACCGACGGATTTTACCGACGCACATATATTCCGTCGGTAAAATTAATATTTTACCAACGGATTACCGACCAAACATAAAATGTGTCGGTAAAAAAATCAATTTAATAAATGACGAAATTTTTACCGACGGAAATTTTAAGTCGTCGGTAATATTGGCGGGAAATGTTGGCGCCAATTAATAGCCGACGGATTTGCCGACGTATTTTGCGGTTGGTAAATTTTTTTCCAATTAATTCATGTAGTGACGGAATTTTCGTCGGTAACGCAAGTTTTTTTTTATATAGCGACGGATGAGGCGACGGATTTGTGGCCGTCGGTAATTAAGAGCGAAAAATTGGAAGGTTTAAGTGGTTTTGTTTTACCTACGGATATAATGCGTCGGTAATCCGTCGGTAAGTATTAATAAAATAATTTATATTTAATATTAATAAATAAAATACATAACTAAACAAATTGGGGCAAAGAAATCCCCTTGTGTCTGAGTTCGTAAACAACCCTTGTCTTCAAGCTTTCTCTTGAGCCGCTCCAACACCACCGGCCGTTCACCACCGCACACCGCTACTCTAAAACCCATCGTCGTACTCATAATCTCCCTTCATCACTCTCTAACATTGTTTTTCAAAGTTCCTACATTCTTGAAGTTTGATTGTGACCCCTGACCTACAGATTGGGGGTGAAGACAACTTCTTCCACTGTGAGAAGTGCGGTACGTATTTTTTATTTTGGCATTCCTATTCTATTTGTATGGAAATTTAGGATTACATTTTATGTAGGAATTTTCTTATAATTAGGGATATTGTATCGATTCTCTCTTTGTCTTCTTTTGCGAAGCTTGCACTGGATTTTGTGATTGCGATTGGGTAAGAGATTTTTGAGTGGGTTGGGACCTTGGAAAAGACCCTCCCTCTAAAAGAAACTCCAACTCAGAATGGATTTCATCGTTATTTATTTTAGCTATCCCAACGCTTGCTAGAACCTTTTGGAACTGAACTGCTATTATGTTTATTTATTCATTGAGTTGATTTGGTAGAATAAGGGTAAGTGTTTAAGTGATGGTTATTTCCTTTACCTAGGCTGGGTAGATATGTTTGAGGACGTTAGGCTGGGTAGATATGTTTGAGGACGTTAGGCTGGGTAGATATGTTTGAGGACGTTTTGAGTGGCTCTGTTTTTCTTGCTTTGAGTTGTGATTGGAAACTGGTTGATTAATGATTAGACTCACGTTGTTCATTATAAATTCAAACTAAAATGATCTTTGACTCATTATAATCCTTCCTTTATCCATATCCATCATTACTATCACTGCTTTTCCCCAATTCTTGCTATATATCCTTTTACTTGGAGCAAAATTGGCCTTAACCAATTTCTTTATATAAAAAAATTAATTCTGATTTTTCAAAAATAATAAAAATTAGTTTTATAACATCTTAAATTAATATGTTGTGAATTGAGTGGAAGAATTAAGAAGTAAAACAAAAATTGTTGTAATTTTAATAAGAAAAGAAAAGCAGTAGAGAGGTCAAAGGCCGTGAATGAAGTAGTTAAGGTAGATGAAAAGAAGTGGCGTGGCAGTGATCATACCACTTAACTCAAAGCTCCATCTCTGTACTGTAATAGTAATAGAAAGCTTTTTTACATGTTTGAGGATGTTCTACAACAGAACAGAACTCCTTTTTATGCTTTTGTTCCAACTTTTTCCATTTCCATCATTAACCTCTAAATATATATATTTATATTGTTAATGGTAGGCTTAGTCAAGTCACTCCTTTTGAGAACAACACATCAATCGAATTTCTAACATGTTATAAGATCTCGGCTCTTTAAATTTCAAACTTATATATATATATATATATATATATATATATATATATATATATATATATATGTAAGCATTGAGAGCAGCAGGGATATGTATGAAAGAAAATATTCTGGCATTGCTGTGGCTGTTGTGTTTGTGTTGTTTAGAATGATTTTGCTGAGTCGTTTTGTAAATTACCTGCAGAAGATGCATAGCAGCAGCTGACAGCCAGATTTATACACTTATAAAGGTAACAAAGAGTCTTTTTTTTTTTTTTTCTATTAGTAGCTTTTCCGTGATTCTATTTTGCTTGAACTTTGATTTTGTGGTGTGGCTGTAGTGTTTCTATTTTCTGTAGTTATTTTTGTTATTAATGCATACTTTAGCACAACCTTTACCCCTTTTCAACAAGCCATGTACATATGTTTGAACATACATGTATATATATGACTTGCCAATCAATCATTTTACATGCTATATGTAAATCAATGTATTCCCATGTAATTATACATTTAAATATAACAACATTTAAACATTAAAATTCGTAATCATAATCTCAATGTGTATTCCTTGTAAAGATACCAACATTTAAACATTAAATGTTCATATTCATAAGCTGAATATATATATATATTCAATTCATATCCATAAGCTCAATAAATATATTCCTTGTATCTCTAGAGAACATAACAACATTTAACATTAAATATTAAAATTCTGCCTTTAGAATTCTGCACAGAGGCAGAATTCCAAATCCCACTTATATGTCATTTTTGATCTGGAAAACGTAAGTTTTAGCAAAAATGTCCTTCTACAAACATGTTCCCCTATGTTTCTAGTTTCTGTAACATTAAAAATCATTTCAATATCACCACCAGAACTCAAGATATTTACATTTTACTAAATACTGTTCCTATTGACAGTGCTGATATAAAGACAGGTAAGAGGCAGAAAAAATTTATTCCAGATGCTGTTTGGGAGAGTTGGCAGTTACTGTGGCAGGATCCTAACACACAGAAGAGATGCGATAAAAATGCTGCAAATCGTAAATGTATGGCTGAAAGTGGGTCACTTGGTACACATACTGGGGGTTCTATATCAGTCAATGAGCATCGCTTAAATTTTGTAAAATCCATTCATACTACATAGCTCATAAATTTTTAATAGATTTGATTTAAATAAGTATATTGCATTCATATCCTTCAACAATTTTTCTTTGTTGTTTCAAATAATGTGCAGACTAAAAAATTGGGCCGAGAACCTACACCAACAGAGATGCATTTGCATATGCATACACACAAGAATGATGGAGTTTCCTTTTTGGGCACTAAAGCCAAAGTTGTGCATGTAAGTCATTATGGAACTGTTTTAGCCTTTTTTAATTATGTCTTAGTTTTAATTTGATTCTTGAAGAGAGCTTATGCTATAATGCCTCTGTCTATGAAAATGAAGGAACCAAGCAATTTTATTAAACAATGCCTAGTTAATTATTCTGTTAAATGAAAAATGAAAAGAGATAAGCATAAACACGTATCCACAAAAATAGTGCAAATTGTACATATATAATTGTGTGTGGGATGAGTAGACACAGAAATTAGTCTATTATGGGATCATGCAAAGATATACCAAAGTTGAGTTTCATATTTAGGTTTTCATTGTAGAATACTAAAACATGGCATAAGCAAACATGGGATGTCATTTTTTTTGGATATTAGTTAGATATATATTGAAGACAATAATTTCTACTTTTTTATTGATCTAACCATTATTAGATGCAAGTAAAGATAAATTATTAAACACATTTCATTTTAGAATGATAGAAAACTTTACTTGTGATCATTTTGCTTTGTAAAAATCAATTCTCAAGGGATGATGATGACTGTCTCATGATTTGTTATTTAATATTGATTTGATTGCAGGATAAGGTTGTTGAGTTGAGAGAACAACATTTGTCTCAAGGAAATTCAGTTGACAAGGCTCAAATTTATTATGAGGCTATTGGAGGATCGAAGAAGAGTAGGATTTATGGTCTCGGGTCTGCAGGAATGCATTACTTTGGTCCTAATTTTCGTGACTCACATGGGTCAAGTGCACAGCCAGGTTCACCGTTGCATGCACAACATACAACAGCGGAAAACATATAAAATATTGTGCAAGAGCCAGTAAACGCATATATGCCTAGCTTGATGGATGTTCTCACAGACAAATTGACAGAAAAATTGACTGACAAATTACTACCGGTTTTAACAAATAAAGTACGGGAAGAATTATCAAATGGGGATCAGCAACCTACCTCAGACCCTTCTGCTATTATGGATAGCCATGGTATATCCTAGCTGGTGCTTCTGAATTTACATAGGCTGTTTTAGATTATTTTTTTGTATAGTACTGCAAAACTTTCTGCACAATGCCGATATTGGTATTATTTGCATGCAGTTAGACTATTTTAGATGTTTTTTGTATAGCACTGCAAAATTTCATGTACAATACCGATATTGGCATTGCTTGCATTGCAGTTACAAATATATAATTTTTTGTATAACTGTAAAATATTGTGCACTATACAAATATATTTGCGCAATAGTTATGATGTCTATTATTTTTGTTATATATTAAAATTATCAATTAATATATATTTTTAATTTAAATTTTAACCGTTTTTTTATTGAATTTATTGTGTTTAATTTGGGATTTGCAAACAGGAAATATATTATTTTTGCAAGGAATTATGAAAATAATTATTCAAAAAAATTAACATTACCGACAACTTACCGACGGAAAAATCCGTCACTATCATTTTAATTGTATTAATATTTTTACTATATGGTATTTGCCTACAACTTTACCGACGGAACAAATCCGTCGCTATTTATATTAAAATTAATTAATAATTTATTAATTAAATTTATCGACGGAATTTTATTAACTTTACCGATAGAATAATCCGTCGGTAAACGGTCAACGCGACCAAAAAGGCGACGGTTTTATATATAAAATTACCGACGGAATTTTATTAACATTTTCGTCGGTAATATCCGTCGGTAAAATTACCGACCGAATTTTTCGTCGGTAAATTGGTACCTACGCACGTTTTAGGGACGGATTTATTCCGTCGGTAAAATAAAAAAATCCGTCGGTAAGGTCATTTTCCGTCGGTAAAATACTAAAATCCGTCGGTAAAATGCATTTTTTTTGTAGTGGAAATCCGGAGAGCAAAATCAGTCAAGAAGGTAGCGCGTGGGATGCACGCGCCACTATACGTTAAGCTCGTGAGCATAGGCGGTGGCCCACACACACGAAAATACGTGTTAATAACGTGACACGTTATTGATACGTGGCCCAATAGAAGAGAGCCACATGGCAGACCGTGGTTATGCCACATGGATATAATGTGTCACAGGTGCCACGCGGGTGCCATGTGTTCCAATCAGGGGTCGACACGTGGAAGGCCGAGGTCTGCCACGTGTTGGTGATGACGTGTCACATATGACACGTGTACCAATGAGACATCGCCACGTGGATGACAGTGTCATGCCACGTGGCGATGAAGTGTACCGGCGTGCCACATGAGCACCACGTGGACCAGTAGAAATTAAACACGTGGCACACTGTGGTTGTGACACGTGGCTGGTCGAGTGGGAGGGCGTGCGTGTGGCGCGTGAAGGTGCGTGAGCGCGTCTTCCTCCCCATCGTCGGCACGTGATGGCGCGTGCGGCATTCTCCATCCTGCAAATCAGCTCCGTTTTTTCTCAAATGTGTTTTTCAAAATATTTCTGATTTATTGGTCAATTTTTCAAAATTTCTAAATGACCATAAAATATATTTGTTTATTTTTTTTAAATAAATATTTTAATAATTATGGAAAATGTGTTTTCTATTTTTTTTAAAATATTTTGAAAAAAAAAATTATGTGTTATTTGTCCTTATTTATTGATTGAAATATGTTTTAATCATATGTGTTTATACATGAGTGTATTAACCATTTAAATTTCTGTAATGTGTTTCAGAAATGTTGATAATGATACCTATGATTCCTAAGACCCCGTATGGGATTGCTTTAAGAAATGCAAGAGTGCATTTAGTAAGTAATATGAGGATGCGGAGGAATATCCAAGCTGATGATATTGATGCTATAGTCCGTCTTTTATTGACTATGCAGGAACAAATACAAGAGTGCATTTGGGTAGGAGGTTTAAGCCTAGGAAGGGATGATAGAGCCCTAATCAAAGTGTTGATTAACTTTTTTGAATATCATCCAGTTCTGAAAGAGCTAATGGAAACTACTTGGTACATAGGAGATAGAGTTTATATAAAATCTATCATCCAATTTTTGGCTAGAGTTGCCAAAAGAAGAGTGTTGAGGAGTAACATTCTATCTGTGATGAAATTAAGAAGTGGACGTAGAGTGTATCGTCTATGGCTTCATCAGCGAACTTATGAGTTGCATGATAAATTAATAAAGTTGGTCAAAAAATCAGTCCCGGTGTTAGTGAAGATTTTGAGAAGATCTAGTTTTCTAGAGTAGTTGACATGAGTGTCAATTATAGTTAGCGTTTGTTATTATAGGATTTATGTTTCCTATTATTATACTTGATATGAGTATCTTATTTGAGGATTATTGGATTTATTTATTGGTTGAACAAATTAGTTTATTTCTTATGGCATTTAATTATTTTTTAATAAATGTGTTTATTTTAAAATGTTAATTGCCTTGTAATATTTTATGAGTAAAATATTTGCATGTTTATTAAGTAGAGACTTAATAAAATAAAAACCAATAAAACTTCCCTCATAAGTTTAAAAATTTAATAATCCAATAATTTAGATTTACTATGAATAAAATCTTAACCTATAAAGTTGGAAATTAGAACTTAGAAGGTAATTGGTACTTTTAGTAACTTTTTCGAATTTGAGTCTAATAGAAAATTTTATTAGGTTATTATTTCAGGTGTATAGTAAATTGCATGTATTGCCTAATCTCCTATAATAACGTGTAACTTTGTTCCATTTGAATCAGAGGATACAAATGGCTTCTGCTTCTAAATCAATTATCGTTGAATTAAACAAAGACTTAAAATTGAATGGCGATAATTATGAAATCTGAAGCATGAAGATCTAGTATATGCTTGAGAAGCAAGAGGCTCTTGAAACTTTAAGTTCATTTATGGCTGAACCTGCGGATGGCTATACGGCCCAGCATAGGCGGGACTGAGATGTCTATTTGGCATGAAAGAAAAAGAATTTCACTGCTCGTATCATCCTACTGAGTGCTATGAAGGATGATATAACTAAGCAATTCCGCAAGTATCAGAACGCAATAGATATGTGGATCGCTTTGCAGGAGAAGTTTGGAGGAGTGACTCTAACTAAAATCCGATCTTTGACGATAAAATTTGATACTTATCAAAAGAGACCTGATCATTCAATGCGAAAACATCTCAGGGAGATGGAAAATATGATGAGTGAGCTTAGTGAATATGGTCATAAGTTGACCGACGAGCAGCAGGTCCAAGTTGTCATCCGTTCCTTACCCAAGAGTTGGGAGCATATGAAAATGCAAGTAACTCATATAGACAGTGTAAAAATATTTGAGGATGTCGCTCGTCACTTGGAGCTTGAAGAGGATAGACTGGCATCGATTAAGGTCAATGCCGAAGTGCATTTGGTACAATCCCATTCTGGTGGAATGAGTTCAAACCAGAACAAAAGAAAAAACTTCAAAGGTCGGGATAAGGAACCTGCCAAGAAGAATAAAAGGCAGAAGAAGGAACATAATTCTAAGAGGTCCAAAGGCAAGAAAAAGATAAACATCTCAAAAGTGAAATGTTTTAACTGACACTATGCAAGAGACTACACTGTGCCCAATCAAGTACACTATTCTAACTCAAGAGTGGTGAAATTTGTGTATCTAGTTCTGTATTATTAACTGAATTTCATCATTTGTGGGTGGTTGATTCGGAAGTAATGGACCATGTAGCAAAGGATCGAGATGCCTTTGTAGAATTCCGGCGAATACCAAATGGAGCAAAATATATATATGTAGGAAACAACGCTAGAATGCCGATTCGAGGGATTGGCGCATGTAGATTAGTCTTACGCAAAGGCTGAACCCTGCTCCTACATGATATGTTTTATGCTCTAGATATTCGTAGGAATTTAGTTTCTGTTCTTGTGTTATTGAAACTTGGTTTTGAGTTACACTTTAAAGATGACAATATGCGCTTATGTTTGGGTGATATTTTTTATGGTTCTGATTTTATTTCGAACAATTTTATTGTTTTGGATATTGATCCTAACTTTATGAATAAAAATTATTTTTCTTTAATTTCTTCCACTTCACATAATAATAAGAATCATGTGAAATTATGGCATGCTAGATTAAATTATATTGGACAAGATCAAATGAGTCGGTTAGCCAAAGCTGGTTTATTAGGTGATTTGAATGAGGTTGAATTACCTACCTATGAGCATTGCCTAAAAGGAAAACTAGTGAGAAAATCGTTCGGAAAAGGAACTAGAGCTGAATTTCCATTGCAATTAATTCATTCTGACGTTTGTGGTCCAATGAATGTGAGGGCAAGGCATGGGGCCTACTATTTCATCACATTTATAGATAACTTTACAAGATATGGTCATGTCTACTTGATTTCTCACAAGTCAGAAGCATCGAGTTGCTTCAAAACTTTTATGAACTTAGTTGAGAATCAATTAGACAAAAAGATCAAAGCTTTAAGAACTGACCGAGGTCGGAAATATCTTTCAAATGAATTTAAGGCTTTATGTGATGAAAAAGGGATTGAACATCAGTTGTCCATTCCCAGAACTCCATAACAAAACAGTATTACGGAAAGGAGAAATAGGACTCTCCTTGATATGGTTAGATCTATGATGGCAGAGGCAAATTTGCCTATCTCCTATTGGAGAGATGCTTTATTGACTGCCACATATGTTCTCAACCGAGTACCCTCAAAATCTATCACATCTACACCTTATGAGTTGTGGACTGGTCGATAGCCTGACCTAAGCCATTTACGACCTTGGGATTGTGCTGCTTACATCCATGATACCTCAAGCAAGTTTGGTAAATTGGGACCAAGAGGTAAAAAGAGTATTTTTGTGAGATATTCTGAAGTATCAAAAGGATACGTATTCATGGGTGAGCAAGAGAATGGTTCAGTGACTAAATTTGAACCACAAGATGTCATATTCTTGGAAGATGAGTTTCAAAAGTTGGGCGAAGTGAATCAAGATTTCACTTTCTATAAAACTCAGGAAAAATAAACATCAGGATCACTCCATCCGAGTGGGAGGGAGATAGAGGAAGAAGGTCAAGACTTTTCTCCTACACATGATCCAGATGTTCGAGACCCTGATTTGAGTGGGAGTATTCCCGACTCCAGTGGGAGTATGGAACATGGTTCCAGTGGGAGCATTCTGAATTACGATGAATATATGAGACATGTTTATCAAAATTCGGAATTGCGTAAATCTAAAAGGATAAGTGTTCCTCGCCGACGATTTGAGATCGAAGGCTTGAACGTAGTCGTTTTGGTTACCCCACAAGACGAGGAAGAGCCTACAAACATTAAAGAGGCCTTCTTATGCCCAGCTAAAGAAAAATGGATTAACGCAATGAAAAAAGAAATGGCATCCATGAGATCAAACCATGTTTGGGAACTGGTTGATCCACCGGAAGGACGCAAACCGATTTGGAATAAATGGATTCTCAAGGTGAAGCGAAAAGTTAATGGAATTATCTAAAGATATAAAGCTCGGCTAGTCGCTAAGGAGCATTCTGAATTACGATGAATATATGAGACATGTTTATCAAAATTCGGAATTGTGTAAATCTAAAAGGATAAGTGTTCCTCGCCGACGATTTAAGATCGAAGGCTTGAACGAAGCCGTTTTGGTTACCCCACAAGACGAGGAAGAGCCTACAAATATTAAAGAGGCCTTCTTATGCCCAGCTAAAGAAAAATGGATTAATGCAATGGAAGAAAAAATGGCATCCATGAGATCAAACCGTGTTTGGGAACTGGTTGATCCACCGGAAGGACGCAAACCGATTTGGAATAAATGGATTCTCAAGGTGAAGCGAAAAGTTAATGGAATTATCGAAAGATATAAAACTCGGCTAGTCGCTAAGGGGTTTACACAACAGGAAGGGATTGACTATGAGGAGAGTTTCTCATCTGTTGTGAGATTTACATCTATAAGGTTAATTCTTGCCATAGTGGCGAGTCTAGACCTAGAACTACATCAAATGGATGTGAAGACTGCTTTTCTTAATGGAGAACTAAATGAAGAAATCTACATGGATTAACCTGTAGGTTTCATCGAAAAAGGCAGCAAACATAAGGTTTGTCGATTAAAAAGATCAATCTATGGCCTTAAACAGTCTTTAAGATAATGGTATTTGAGATTTCATGATACAATCATGTTGAATGGGTACAACATGATTGATGAAGACCATTGTGTGTATAATAAAAGCTCTGAAAATAATTTTGTCATTTTAACATTGTATGTAAACGATATACTAATAGCTGGAAATGACAAAGAGTATGTAAATCAAATCAAAGATTGGTTATCGTCCAACTTTGAAATGAAAGATATGGGGAATGCAGACTACATTCTTAGAGTTAGATTTCAAGAGATCATTCGAGAAGGTTGTTATCTCTTTCTCAGGAGACATATATCAACAAAGTCCTTGAATGATTTAATATGCAGAACTACAAACCCATAGGCTGCCCCATTGCTAAGAATTAGTTTCTTAGCAAAGAGATGTGTCCAAAGATGCCAGAAGAAGTGGAATGTATGAGAAATGTTCCATATGCCAGTGCCATGGGTAGTCTTATGTATGCTATGATGTGTACAAGACCTGATATTTGCTATGCAGTGGGCATGGCAAGTAGATATCAATCTAACACAGGCGAAGCACATTAGAAAGCAGTTAAGAGGATACTTAGATATCTTAAAGGTACAGCAGATTATTCTCTCTGTTATCAAGGCAAGGATCTGCAATTGAGAGGATACACTGATGCTGATTGGGCTGGAGATGTGGATGAGAGGAAATCCACTTCAGGTTTCATATTCTTGCTTAGCAAGGGTGCCATCTCATGGAGTAGCAAGAAACAAACTTGTGTAGCCTTATTGATAAAGATGAATTTGTAGCTTCTGCAGCTGCAGTACAAGAGGTAGTTTGGCTAAAACAATTAATGGACCATTTAAGAGTAACTACCTCAGAGGAACAAGTGACGGTCTATAGTGACAGTCAGTCGTCGATAGCTTACACGAAAGATCTGAAATTTCATAGTAGGACTAAGCATATCGACATTAAGTATCATTATATAAGAGATGTTATTGCACGGGGAGATGTGAACTTACAATACATATCTATGCATGAAATGATTGGAGATCCATTGACTAAACCTGTAACGAAAGATGTGTTTGAAACACACATTAGATTTCAGGGTTTGCGTAGAATTTGATGTGTACTAACTTTATTGTTTGTAATCCCTTAACGTTATTATTTATGAAGAATAATAAAGTTCATTATTGGCAATACATGAGTTTAAATGTTTAATGTGTGAACACTTACTGTTATTTATTTAAGTAATAAGCATGTCAGACAGAGAAGTAGCCCACTCACAAGGGTGTTTACCTTAGTTTTGTCAATGAGTTGATAAAGACTAAGATGAGGCAATTTTTGAACAAATGAGTATGCTCGAGAGCTTATTCAAAATAAAAGTGTCGTCTTGCAGAAATTAAAAAATTAGTCTTGTTAAGGAGCGAGATAAAGTCATACATGAGGTTGTATGCTTTGGATTGAGATCCAAATAAGGATGGTGTAGAATCCGATGGTCAGTTATATGTAACTATCATATTCTGTCTTAAAAGCCAGAAGTAGTCCTTAAGTAAGCGAATTAAAGTTGAGTGTTTTGGCACATTGCAACCTTATACTTCTGTATGGTGTTTCATATTTATATTTTCAAAATGTGAGACATGCGCTCCTTTAAGGGAAGGAAAGAACACCATAACACATGTTTTATAACATGTGTATTTAAGTGACCAAAGGGATGGGAATTTAATTATATTGATCTCAACTTTTCTAATTGTGAGACCCTATCTATATTTCGACCCTTAGAACCCTTAATTTATCCCTGAAATATGGTTCAATGTGGCTAGCTTGGTTAGTTTTCAAGAGATCTGAGAAAAATTTAGGCCTGGAGAATCTAACTAGAAAAGCGAGTTGAATCATGATAGATGGCATATAGTAAGAGGAGAAGATAACCTTTTGATCACATTCATAAGAGTTTGTGGTTCACCGACATGTCTATTATCATTTCTATAAGTAGAAATATAATAGTGAACACGAAAAATGTTTTATGAGATCATGAGTTAAAACAATGATTGTGAGAAGGTCTTCAAGATACCACGCATAATATCTGACTCCTTACAGAAAGAAGATTGATTGTATTGAAAAGCAGGATTCAAATAAGACACTTTTGCATGAAAATCTTGGCGCAACATGCGATCCCATCTACTATCTATAATCTCAATGTAGGGCTTATGCAATTTTTTCTTATTTTTAAATACATTCGTAATCCCCGTACGTGCCCTGTACATGCCCTCTTAAATATATCCTAGAGATGGTTTTTCTTCAGTATCATATATCCTCAACAAGCGTATCAATGGAGTCATAATCCTTACAATCATCAAATAATTTTCCCAAAAATATTGATCTAACACAATTTGTTTTACTTCCTTAGCCTTTTGCAAATTTAAAATTTTCTTATAATCAGCACAAACAACCAAAGCTTGTAAATTATCCTTGTGTTCATGCAAACTCTGCAAAGCAATAAGGTTTGTTGCAAACCGAGTTACACCAGGACGAATAATTTCTCGCCAATCCTCTCTTTTTCTCAACCAATTCAAAGTAACCTTATAGTTGTATACAAAAACAGTCACTTTCAAAGCAAAAGAGGTTAAACTTTCAACTGTGGGCATTTGTCCAATATCTTTCAATATTAAATTAATACAATGAGCTGCACATGGTGACTAGAAAATAAAAGGATATTTTTCCATGAGTTTAAAGCCTGTAGCTTTATAATTGGCTCCACTATCTGTTACCATGTGAACCACATTGCGAGGGCCAACCCACTCAACAATTTCAGAAAATAGATTACACAAATTTTCAGCATTCGTGTAAATATCAAAAACATCAATAGATTTAACAAATGAAATCCCTTTTGGACAATAAACCAAAAAATTAATTAAATGCCTTTGTCTATTGTCTGTCCATCCATCTCCCATTATCGTGCAACCAGTATCAGCCCAATTATTTCTAATATCATCAATGATCAACTTGACATGAAATTTAGCATCTTTCAACAAATTTACTCTCAAAGCATGATAAGAAAGAGGTTTGTATCCATGACCCATGCTGATTATTCTATCAATAACAGATTAAAAATAAAGCGAGTTCATAGCATTAAATGGAATACATGCATCGTAAAACCACAATGCAATTGCCAAGTCAGTCTCATGGCACCTATCTTTACTTTGCGTGCATACTTTAATACTAAGTTGAGATGGATCACTTACACTTTTTTTAAAATACGATTCAATGCTAATTATTACAATCCTCTTCCCCTTTGAAATATCTTTAATAGAAGAAAAAACTTCTACGTCATCCTCTTACATTAGCCCTTTCTTTTCGTTAGCCTTTTGCAAATTAGCATTCAATGCGCTTTTCATTTCAAACCGAACTTCTGCACTAACCTTTTTGCAGGTATCAATGTTCCCTTTTTCTCTGGCAAGATGGTGTTTCATTCTATTAATGCCTCCACCATGAATTTGTTTTTGGCAAAATTCACATATTAATATCTTTTTACCATTTGAATTTGTTGCATCGGTGAGATATTTCCATGCCACATCCGTCTTTTGTCTAATTGAACGTGCCGAGGAAGGAGTTGAGCATCGTGTTTCAGAAATTAGTGTTTTAGATTGTGTTTTCGACATAATTTCCTAATAAATTAATAATAAAAAATATCATTATAATATATAATCAAATATAAATTTAATCCATCTAAACATATCATTATAATGCATTATGCACATCATCTTTGAAAAATTTTACTTAGCAAGAAAATTATAAAGTTTGTGAAAAAACATCAAGATCTAAGTATGATCATTTCTAAATACTTGCAAACTAGTTAGATAAGTGAATTTTAGATATGATATGGCTTATAGAATTAAAAAAAAAATGGTGTTAATGTAAAAGTCTAAGCATAAAGAGGCTCTTGAAATCCTCAACACGTAATCAAAGGATGCAAATAAGATACTATTAATCCCTCCACCCGTCAATAGAATAATGTTTTATTCAATAATATAATAAACGTAATTTTTTAAAAAGAAATAATCCTAGTTATAGGTTTTCTTCATTTGTAATAGTAACATGAATCTTGTCTTAATCTACAATCATCTTATAACAAAATCAAAATAATTATATGTTATAGAGACTTTCATAACACCTCTAAGCATACTTAAACATATAAATTAAATAAAGAAAATAAATAAAAGAAGGAATGAGATGGTGAGTAAATTAAATCAAGTGAATTAAATCATCTTTTTTTTTCTATTTTCTGCCATAACTGTATTCAAGAAAGGCCCAAAAGATTTACAGAGATGGTGAGTAAGAAGAACAGAACCCTAAAAATAAAACTACTACCAAGCTATAAGAAAACTTTTGATCCGAGTCATATTCTATATCATATCCTATCTATACAAACCAAAAAAACATGAATAAAACTAAACCATGAATTGTTTCTAAATCTAAAACAGACCAGACATACAACGTTAAGGAAAAACCTTTTAGCATCACTTAAAACCCTTTCCTGGTCTGGAAAAGATGGTTGGTTGAACCATCTTTATTTCATACTTGATCCATCTAAATTTAATCTATCTAAATTTTTGGCGAAACTAATATAAGATTTGTAGGCCAGAAAATGAAGTGAATGACACTCTTTATAATAAATGAATCCGTTAATAATAATATTAATAATCACCATCATCATAAGAAAAAGAATGAAAAATTCTTAGGATGTGCAACTATTCATATGAATTGATAGCAAGTGGATGGATGGTGATTACAGATAAGTACATATAATTAATATGTACCAAAAATAAACAGAGACAATCATTTAGATCCATGGATTCCTCATCAACTTAATTTGGATTGGTTTCGTATTCTTGCATGAGTAGTCAATTTCAATTCTTAAAGTCCATGTTGCTAATCCAACAAATTTTACACACTCCATAACTAGAGTTATAGCCTAAATGCTTAATCCATCTTTGTTGTTCCTACTCCAGCACACCAAATTTTTTTTTTTAATTTTACATTCTTTCAAACTAACTACACTGCACTTTTAATTAGATTCACATTTACACTCATTATACTAACCAAATAACTTCATTTACATGAAAAAATAGGCTATTTAAAAGCTGTTAATAATTCTATTTTATTTTAATTAATTACATGAACAAATACTAACAGCCCAAAAATCTAAGCAAGAGATAGCAAATCAAGTGAACTACATAAGGATGCAGAAGCCAGAAAAAAAACATATTATCGAAAAAAAAAATACCAGAATGAAAATGAGGAAGGAGGAACAGCAGGGGCTTTCTCAGGAAGGAGGAAGGAGGAAGGAGGTGGTACGGCTTGGAGATACGGTGGTGTGGCTTGGAGATGCGTTCATCGGTGACTCTCTTCGTCCAGTGAGCAAGCAAAGTGATTGAAGATGAAGGCGGCGAAAAATTGGAGTGATGAAGACTCTGCCCTAATCATCCGATTTCTAACTTCTTTTATTTTTTTTTTCACCACAGAACGACACCGTTTTGCTGTATTTGAGATAAAATCGGGTTCTTACCGATTCATCGAATTTTTTCGGTTTAACCCGGCTCAATTCGGTTTAAATCTCTTTTCGATTTTATATGTTAAGAAAATCGGATAAGCTACCGTTCCCGGTTGAACCGGTTCGACCGGGAGGTTCGATCCGGTTTTCATAACATTGCTCTCAACTAGAGATTAAAACTGCTTAAATGCATCTAATACGTGATCTTTAGACTTCAAGGTATAAACCCAAATTTTCCTTGAATAATCATCGATGAATGTAACAAAATAAAAAGAACCACCAAGTGTCCTTGTAGACATAGGACCACAAACATCGGAATGCACCAAATCAAGTATGTTTTCTTTCCTGCAAGGAGGATGGCTCTTAAAAAAGACTCTTATCTATTTACCTATCAAGCAGTTAGAACATTTCTTCAAGTGAATATTTTGCACACCATATAGCAATTTCTTCTTTGATAATATAGACATACCCTTTTCACTCATATGGGCAAGTCTCTTATAAATCAATCGCATCGGTATTCTTCACTATATTAACAAAGCTTTTGGAGATCTTTGGATGTACTGTGTACAACTTTGAATGTTTGCTACCTCTTGTCACAATCAAAGAATCTTGAGTGAGCTTCTATTGTCCATTACCAAGGCCGTTGTAATAGCTATCATCATCAAGCAAGCTTGTAGAAATCAAATTCAATCTCATATTTGGGACATGTTTTACATTATGCAAAACCAACTCCATCCTAGTGTCAAATTTCAAATAGACTTTTCCAATACCAATAGCCTTTGATATCCCATCATTACCCATCTGTACATGACCAAAGTCACCTGGAGTGTAAGATGAAAAATAATCCCTTCGTGATACAACATGACATGTAGCACCACTGTCAATTATCCAACTCGACTCATCATGTGCAAGGTTAACAATGTCATAATCATAACAAACAAGATAGTTATCAGTAATAGCATTTTCATTACCACTGTCAGTATTCTTCTGATTATTATCAGCCCGTTATCTGTTATCAGCATGTTGTTTGTTATCTTTCTTCAGTTTTTTGCAGAACTTTCTAGTGTGCCCCTTCTTGCCACAATGAAAACACTCAACATCAGCAAGCTTACCCTTAGAATTGCTGCACTGATTTCCTGTATTTGAACCTTTACTCTTACTTCTCCCTCGCCTTTCTATGACTAAGACTTCTGAAAGTAAGGAGTAACCTTGTGACTTTCTTCTAATCTCTTCATTCAGGACACTACCCTTAGCCAATTCCATGGTAATAATTCCATCTGGTGCAAAGTTAGATAATAACGTTCTAAACGTCTCCCAAGAGTCCGGTAATGTACCAAGAACCCACAAAACCTGTATCTCATCCTCAAACTTGATCCCCATTCCTTCAAGCTGATTTATAATTCCGTGAAAGGCATTCAAGTGGTCTCCCATAGGAGTTCCATCTCGGTACATCAAATTCATCATTTGCTTGATTAAGAACAACTTGTTATTCCTTATTTTTCGAGCATACAACTACTCAAGTTTGTTTCATAACTTACGCGCATCTATCTCACCACTAATATGGTTCAAAATATTATCATCCACCCATTGCCGTATATACCCACAAACCTGTCGATGCAAAATAGTCTATTCTACCTCTTTCTTATCATCAAGCTTATTTTCAATAAATACCGGTAGATAATAATCCTTCACATAAAGAAGATCCTCTATTTTGTCTTTCTAGACATGGTAATTTGAACCATTTAAGTTAACCATTCTACTTGTATTAGCTTCCATTGTTCAAACAAGTATAACAATAATAACAACAACAACCAAAGGCTTTGATACCAATCTGATGGGAAAAATGACCAACAACGAAAATACTAAATGTGCGGAATAAGTTTTTGTTGTTTATCTTTTTCTACTCGAATGAACCATTGAGATAAACTAACAAGTATAGCAATATCCAAAACAAATGTCATAGCAATAAATTATGGACTCTACAGCCACAATTAATACAAGAACATGCAAATTTTTTGCGTGAAAAACCTTCTCGATATAAGGAGTAAAAATCACAGGACCCTTAAGCCTTTTAAATCTTTCACTATCAAATAATGGGCAAATACAATAAATATTATGTCTATTACTGCAAATCTTCTCTAGACAAAACTAGAGGCATATAATCATCATCATCATCATCATCATAATCTTGGAATAAACATCAAGATATATGAAATAAATCAAAAACAAAACAAGAGAGCTAATACCCAAAAATTTGAATTCTGTCACAGCCACGAACTGACTTTCGGATATCAGAATTTGATCTCCACCGTTGATAATGAATGTCAGGATGCGAGGAAGATGCTATCCAAAAATTTAGCTCAATCCAATGGTTCAATCTTCAGAAATCAAAGAATTCGTGGGACTGGTCTGTATAGAAGAAAAATCTGTTATTTCAGTCACGAAATAACCTCCGGACTTCAGAATCCGATCTCCACCGTTGAGAATGAAGATCAACGTGTGAGAAAACTTCTCTTCAAATTTTAGCTTGATCCGACGGCCGAATCTCTAGGAAATAAAGAATTCGTGGAACTGTTTTGTGTATAAGAAAAACATATATTTCTTTCTCAATACTATCTCTCCAATTTTCTTTTTTTCTTATACACACCCAAATAAACTATTCATTTTTATTTATACCCCTTATACATCTGATACAAGGGCTATTATTTGGGGTCTCTACTCATGGGTCAGAAGAAGCCCAACACAGTTAGGGCTATTAAGAAGTAACTTTATGTGAATTCAATTTATAATATAAGGATCTAGCATAGAGTTTTTTAAATGTGATGATTCAATTTGGGTTGTGTTTGGGGGGGTGTCAAATGGACCAAGGATGAGATTTGACAAATAAGAAAGACTCTGTGTCTTTTTTTACTTCTAGTTTACTTGGTAAATATAGGACAACGCGGTAAAACAAATTTAGTTAACCTCCGTTCAAAAGAGAAAAAACCAATATATATTTGATATATATATATAAAACAAAAGTCAGCTAATTATAAAATTCCGTAGAAACCAATGGTAAAAAGTAAAAACTGCTGAAACCCATGAACGGTTAAAAAAGAAAAAACCTTTTTTTTTACCTGATATTAGAAGGGTTGGGGCGTGATCGCCTTTTAGCTCCAACACCCGCAACTATCTCGCAGTGTCGGTCAGATCCCCCAAGTCTCTCTCTCTCCTTCTGATAAACAACCATAATAAAACTAGAAAAATTCTAATCTATTCAATTGTTTTCATTCTTTCTCTTCTTTATTTCAACTTTTCAAGAATCCGATTCAGATCCTCCTGATCGGATCCAAATGGCGGCATCCAGGCGGCTACGGGACCTCCAATCGCAGCATGGAAATAAGATCTGCGTCGATTGTTCCCAGAAGAATCCGCAATGGGCCTCCGTTTCGTATGGCGTTTTCATGTGCCTAGAGTGCTCCGGCAAGCACCGCGGCCTCGGTGTCCATATTTCCTTTGTCCGATCTGTCACCATGGACTCATGGTCGGAGATCCAGATCAAGAAAATGGAAGCTGGAGGTAACGAAAAGCTCAACGCCTTTTTAGCCCAATATGGAATCCCTAAAGATACGGATATAGTCGCCAAGTACAATACTAACGCTGCTGGCATTTACCGTGATAGAATCCAAGCCCTCGCGGAGGGCCGAGCTTGGCGGGATCCGCCGGTTGTGAAGGAAACTGTCGGTAGCAATAAAAAGCCCCCGCTGGCTCAATCCTCTGGTGGCAGAGATAGTAGTTTTGGTAGTAATGGAGGGTGGGATAGTTGGGACAATGATGATTCATTTAGATCTTCGAATGATATCAGAAGGAACCAATCTGTTAGCGATTTTAGGGGTAATTCTAAGGCCTCTGGTGGTGGGGGTAGAATGGGAGGGGCCCCTATCAGGTCAAGATCGACTGAGGATATTTATACGAGATCGCAATTGGAGGCTTCTGCGGCTAGTAAAGAGAGCTTTTTTGCTCGAAAAATGGCGGAAAATGATTCCCGGCCTGAAGGCCTACCTCCATCTCAGGGCGGGAAGTATGTGGGGTTTGGATCGGGCCCCGCCCCTTCTCAGAGGAATAATTCCCAACAGGATGTTCTCTCTGTTGTGTCTCAGGTATTGAATTGGAGCTTTGCTCATTATTATTTTTGGTGAGGGTGGGGGTTGTATTGTGCTAAGGGAAGTTTATGATTTTGTAGATTGGTAATCTACTTCTTATTTGTTCTGTATGCAGGGCTTTGGTAGGTTATCACTTGTAGCTGCTTCTGCCGCGCAGTCAGCTGCTAATGTTGTGCAAGCGGGGACAAAGGAATTTACTTCCAAGGTATTAGACTCAATCATGCACATGTTAATTGTTTTTGCACATATTGAACAACACTTTTTACCTTGTCTTGATAAGTGAAACTAGGAATTTTATGATTCTTTTCAATGAAACAGAAACTTCGAGGCTGCTTCGTTGGATTTTGTTGGTGTAGTGGTAGTATAGTTCTGATGTCATGTACAATTGTTGATGAGGATGGATTTTTTCTTATTGCAATGTTTGAATTGTAGGAAAATCATTATTACACATTACACATACTTACTCAGCTTGTCTAATTAGCAAGCGGTGTTTGAGCTTGTACTTGGTCTTAGTTTATTAAACGATCCGAGTCTTGGCTTTGCCAAAACTTGGCTCTTCTGAATTCATGTACAGCCATAGGGGCCAACTAGTCCTGTAAAAAAGGACCCTTAATGGATTATGGTGGGGTAACAAAAGCTTTTAGTTTGAATGTTTGGTGCAATGAATTTGATGTTAAACATTATGAAAAGAATATGGATTGTCCATTGACTCAAATGCTTTTACGTATGATTTGTGATTATCCTTTACCTCAAGGCATGGTTGATACCCATTGCATTGTGAGGTGGCCTGGATTCAAGATTGAGTAAAAACTACTCTACCTGTCTTATCAAATTGCTATTTTTTGGGAAAAAAATTTTGTTCCACCAAATTGTCATTTTGATAATTTCAAAACAACATTTGATGCATTATTTTCAACTTTATTTTCATATAATGTCAACAAAATATTTAATATTTTAATTTGTATTTTTCTTTTTTACATAATTTATTATGATAACTTAAATTAAGAAAATTATTTTAGTTTATTCTATAATTTTACATAAAAATTAGCAAAATCAATTATTAACTTAATATTGATAATTCATGTAATAAATAACAATTTGGTGAACTGGAAGGACCATGGAGTATTGTGCGATGGGTAGGGCGAAGAAGATGTCTAGGGTGCACAGACTACTAGTAGAGCTATTTTAAGGTTAAATGGGATATTAGCAGAGTTGGGAATTAGGTATTTTAGAAATTTGACATTATTATTTTTGAAAGTAGGTTTCTTTGAGATAATTTGTGCAAGTGGAAATGGTGTATTAATGAGGCTATTAAATACTCACTCCATCCCATCCTATAATAATATAAACACTTTTCTTTTTAGTCCATTTTAAAATATAGGACACTTGCTATTTTTAACATATTATTAATTTGTAAATTTCTTATAATATCTTTATTTAATTTCTCAATAATCAACAAATTTGCATTCAATTCCTTATACCATTTCCAAATAAAGCTTAAAATAATGTGATATTTAATGCATTTAACTTTATTTTTCTATTATATATTCTATTTAACTTAAATTTTTATTCCACTTGTCAATTAATTTATAACAATTTATATTTGTCACTCTAATACACCAATAGTAATAATTGTTTTTATTGTTACAATAATAATTATGTATAATATAAATGAAGAGCATAATCATGTGTAAAATTATGTCTTATAACCATAAAACTAACTTTTCTTAAACTATGTAAATATAGAAGTGTTTCTATTATTATGGGACAAAGGGAGTCGAAGTTATGCATTATGATGCATTATCATGGTGTGACATTTCCATAACTTGTGTGCCTTTCTGTTTATATATAAACTCCTTTTTCCAATCTATGATAGGCCGTTTTTTATTATGGTGTACCAATTTGAGGCCTTGGATGTCCATATTCTATTTATCTCATGGAATTTATTTGCTGCAAGTTTGTTTTGGAAGATGCTCACTCCCTAAACTGTCTTATTCTACTTATTGTGCCAAGCTTTGAAATTTAAATAAGTATGGTTTGTGAATAAATCTTGGTTACAGGTGAAGGAAGGCAGCTATGACTACAAGGTGAATGAAACTGTCAACGTTGTTGCTGCAAAAACAACAGAAATTGGACAGAGGACCTGGGGTATTATGAAGGGGGTCATGGCTATAGCTTCACAGAAGGTTGAGGAGTATTCTAAAGATGGTAGCTGGAAGGCTACTGATAATTGGCAACGAACTGAAAGCAGCAGTAATGGATATTATCAAGAGTTTGATAAGCAAGAAAATAGAGGATGGAATTCATACTCTGCTGGAGGACAGTCCTCATCTGTTGGGCATCATAATTCTTATAACTCTAATTCTTGGGATGATTGGGATCAGAAAGACACTAGGAAGGAAGATAGTGTGAAGAGTACATCCCCTAACAATGATGGATGGGCCGGTTGGGATGATGCCAAGGATGATGGATTTGATGATAATTTCTATCAAAGCACACCTGATAAGAAAGCTGTTGGTGGTCAAAATGGGAAATCAGATGCCACATGGACCGGAGGAGGCTTTCTTTAAGGTAGTATTGTTAAATTACTTTATAATTCTTTAGTTTTATTTGCAGTATTCTGCTACCGATCCTTCTTTCTTGGAAGTGATTTGTTTGCCCCACCCCTCCCCGTCTCTCTCTTTTCTTGAAAATAAATAAATAAATGTGTGTATTAAATTTTTGTTGTTGCATTTACCTATCTGTTTCTGTTTGCCTCATATTTACTGAATTTTAAAGATTCTGACCTGTAAGTATTTACAGATATAGCATTGCCTATTTATTGACCAGGTAGACCTGCATTTTATTACCCCGTTTGACACATTAATGGTGGATAGTACCAAAACCGGATGACTAGCTTCCAACAATGTCTGATTGGTGGGATTTGAATTTACTCTGAGTGATTCCGATCAGAAAAGCAGAGGTTGGAACTTATGTCTAGTTAATGGGGAAGCTTTTGTGGAGGTTAAATATGTTTTCCCCAGCTGCTTTTCTTTTTCTCTTTTTTATGTACCTTCGCTGAAAGTTCTGGCAAGTTTGGAATTAGTTCATATATGTACAAGTTTGAACAGGGAGGGCTAATTGCCCCATCAAAGGGGACCGGTCTTCTGCTTGATCAACATTATTTGTGAAGTCACAATTGGCTTTCAAATTGTCACATTACTGTCAATAATTTTTTGCAACTTTTTTGTTCTCGAGTTTAAGTTCTGAACTATGTATCTACAACTTAGTTTTGCATTTTCTTTAATCCTTTGTTTGTTTTTATGGGAATTGGATGGAAAAGAAAAGAATTAAAATAAAATTTTATTCTTTTTAATTGCTTGGGCGTTAAAGTGACGATAAAATTTTAATATTTCAAGGAAATTTAGATTTTTCCGTTTCCTTTTAATCTTTCAAATATTTTTTTTCACCAAATAGATGGAAAATGAGGGAAAATGTGAAGTGGGAAAGACTGAACAAAATTGTAGAATATTATTTCTATTATTTTATTGTTGCAGAGCAATTTAATTTCTTTTAATATTTAAATTAAATAACTGAAAGCAATAACAGAAATTAATTTAATTTCTTTTCTTTTCTTCTCATCTCCCTAGTTAAAAGCAAATTTGATTTCTCTTATGTAATGAAAGGCCAGTCACTGGCCCGCTTGACAACTTAATGAGATTGGAAAAAAGAACTCCATTCTTATCTTAATTGGTTGCCTTAACGACTCTGATTATCTATCGTTTCCAGAAATGTAGTCTCATTTAGATTTGCAAACAAATCGAGAATTTGATGAATATTGTCGTATAACAACCTAGATATGAGCTGAAAATTGAGAATAACAGCAATATATCACAGATTCAGTTGACTATGTTCCTCAAAGCATCACCTGCTTAGTATGGAAATAAGAGTGAGATAATACCATTCTGGAAAGAGTAGATACAACCTCAAAACAAGAGAACTTACTCAGAAATCAAAGTTTACACCAAGGGGTAGCCGTTGGCAGCAGCCTATATATATATGTATATATATATACATAAGAGATGCTGTTTCTTTCACTAAGCTTTTGTGTCTCCCAGCTCTCTTATTAGTTATAAAATGTACCTATACGCACAGTATTCATAGTAACTCCTTATTTAATCACACAGAGGTATTTGTATTTGTAGGTTCCTTGTGTTGGAGGAGTTTAGGGTCTGTAGAATTGGTGGATTTGTGTTGGATAACTAGCAAGGAAGCTGACCTATAATATTCTGATGAGGCCAGAATGTCTCCTATACGCCCTAATTCAGGATGTTCTGCTGGATCACCTACACTACCTCTCTTCCCTACGATCAACAGATCAAAACCCATATCTCTCCCTATGTTAGCCACCTCTTCTTCTTTGTTATCCACATGCTTCTCTACATACTGTACTCTTCCATGCCACTTGCTTCTGAACTCTTCCACTGCTTCCTCGTCCCTTTCCTGCATAGAATCAATGGTTCCTGCTATTATATATTTTGAATACATGACAATACATGGATTTTGGCTAGCGTACTTTCTAGTTCTTTTGACCTTCAGATCGGCATTGTTAGCTAATCTCATGGTTAAAAGTTATCATCAACAGGGATTATGGTAAATAAAGAGAAGAAAAATGCCAACCTTGTCTGCAAAGTTATTGGATGATTGCTCATAGAATCGTATTAAACAGACAGTAATTGCAGGGTTTTCAGCCATCCAACCACCCACCTCCATGGCTTGACGATCATCGGCTCCTCCACAGAAGACAACACAAACCCTTTCGGGGATTGATGGTGTTGCTGTTGCAGCTGTTCTGTCTTGCGGATCCACAAGTATGGCAACTGAGCATGGTGCGTTATCGAAGACTTTTTGATTAACATGTCTCCACCCATTTTCATCCTCTCTCCACAGCTTCTGGAAGAGCAAGATGATCATGGACACTCGTTTACTTTGTGCTAAATGGCAAATATCCTCGTGCATTGTGGACAAAGCTGAAATAGAAGTAGAATGTCGGATTGTGAGTTGGGTCACATGGCCATATGCCTCAAATGCAGCCGCCATTTCATCGTTGGATGAGCCTCCTCGAGAGAAGCGTTTGATGAACGGGAAGCCATTCTTTCTAGTTTGCTGAACCATAACAATGGAAGAAGATCGATCAGTGAGTTCGATAAGGCGCATTACGTAGAGCTTAAGTGAGGATCTTTTGGAGCTTCTTGTTGACTCTATCAAGTTAACAAGTGATGGTACATTTTCAGGGCCATGGATGCAAGCAAGGGTTCGAGTTTTCTCTCGAGAATTTTCAGTGGTTGACTCTACTCTAAATATGCTCCTTGGTGGTTTGTAAATTGCCATCACGGCTGGTGTTGTCAGGAAGGTAGTGAACAGTGCCATCAGTACTAAAATTGCAAACATTTCGTCATTTAGAACCTGTTCATCGTAAAAAAAAAAAACAAAAAAAAAAACAAAATCTATGTCATACAAAACCCAAATCACTAAACTTCAAAATATTTGTTTAAACCAATTTCAGAGTTCATAATGAACCAATCCAATCATGAAGTGCCATATAAAATAAATTAGTTGGAAAAGAATATATTAATAGTTGACATTTATAAGTGATATTGTAACATTGATATGTGTTTCTAGCAAAGAAGCACATAAATCCGATTCACTTTTTAGCCTAGCCAAGCAATCACTAGGTCATATCTAGAGATAATATTCTCTATTGAAGCTCGATTTGAGGAGATAAAAGTGGCGACTTTTTAGTTCAAAAAAAAAAAAAAAAGTGGCGACTTTTATTTATTTAATTATTTTAAAGAAGGAACAAATTCTTATAAAAGAATGTCCCGACACGAAAATCAGCAGATACGAAAAAATTCATTTGCAGTATAAAAGCCATTGCTACAGTTCCATGCAAAAGTAGAAGAAAAAAAAATCATGGCTCTATTATAGTTTTCAAAAATTTTAAAAATAATTTGATCTAAAATTCAATTTCGTCTGCCATCATATATATACAGAATTTGTATATCTGTTATGACATCTAATTAATCATGTGAGAAATCAGCATCTCCACTGACTACTATCTAGCTTGATCAATACTCTAAATATTGTCGGAATATACTTTCCCATATATATATCTATATCTATATATATATATATTGTGGGAATATATAATTAACCACTACCACTTGCCCCCTCTTTCATTCAATAATTAATCTTATAAATAATTCCTTGGCCACCACTAAAGATTTGCTCCTTTACCCATAAGATATAAAGAAATTCCACAACATATTGGAGGAAAACAAAAAAAAAAAAAATTAAAAATTGACTTTTTATGGGAATAACATGATATTTTTAATAAAATCTGAGGATAATTTAATTAAAAAAATAATTTATCAAATGGTAATAATTTTAAAAAAATATGTATTATTGCATGAAATATTATGCAAATCTATAAATGATGCGGAAACAATGACTTCACTATGACTCCACTCATAGATCACAACAGTACTGTAATACTTTAACCTCAGATCAATGCAAAGAATATTAATGCCTCTACTATGCTAAAAAAGCTAAAACAAAGAACAACGATATAAACAGACATGGTATGGCCCAAGGCTGCAGCCAAGAATTATGCAGGATGACATTAGATCAAAGCATAGTTATAGGTACTTCTGTCAAGTTGAGGGAAATAATAAGACATTGGAATAGTTTAGATGTGTAATAATTTTTTAAAAAAAATTTGAGGTGTAAACTATAATTCAACTCATAATATTTTGGCCATCTAAACTTGATTTTTTACTTAAATTTCAAATATTATTAAAAAATTTAAATTTTTAATTTAATTCATGTAGATAACCAAAAAAATAATAAGTCAGAAAGCCATTATGTATTAAAATACATTATTACTTAATTTGTTATAATTAGACCTAATGTACACGTGAATAAATGTGCTCTAAAAACAAAATTGACCCATAAATACATTTTCCATTTCTCTATGCATATTTTCAAAATTTTCATGCAACAAAAGAAAATAAATAAATAAAATAATAAAAAGAGATGAGATATAATAAAGTGAGCACACATTTAAACCTCCGATCATAAATGTACCACTAATTAGACGATTTAGATGTGCACCATATTACCACGCAAATTCATGCACACAAAAAGAGGTCTGTGGGGGGGGGGGGGGGGGGCGCCGCAACAGCGAAACTGACCTTTTTCTCCTTACCGATAATTAGAACAATAAGCTCCACCAACCCTTTGGTATTCATCAAGACCCCAAGGGCCAAGGACTCCCTGGCCGGAATCATACAGAGCATAGCCACCGCAAATGTCCCCAGAATTTTGCCAGCACAAGCTGTGGATATAACCAGCACCAGAAGCCCCCAAGCTTCAGCCCCTCGGATTTTAGCCACATCAGTCTTTAACCCACTTGAAGCAAAGTAGAGAGGAAGAAGCAAACCACACACAAAATCTTCTATTCTTTTAATAACTCTACCAGCAAATTTCCCACCTTTTGGAATTGTTAAACCAAACACAAAGGCACCAAAAATTGCATGAATCCCTATGAGGTCTGTCATTAATCCGGATAACATTACTCCGGCTAAGGTTAGGCATATATATGCTTCCTGTAAGGAGCATTGCCTAGCAACCCATTTCATTACGGGTTGCACAAAAATCAGCATGAACGCCACGAATCCCATTGCAGATATCAGAACCCACAAAGATATTAATGGGCTGTTCCCATTTCCGGCGAGTGCAATGGCGAGTGCTAACAAAATCCAGGCGACCACGTCGTTGATGGCGGCGGCTGCCATGGCGGTCTGGCCCATTTGGGTTGTTAGGAGTTTGAGTTCTGCAAGAATACGGGCGAGAACTGGGAAAGCTGTGATGGAGAGAGCAACTACTATGAACATGAGATATTGGCCATAGCCAACCTTTTGCTCACCAGGAATTGCTTTGCGGAGAAGGAAGGAAACTCCGATTCCGAATAAGAGAGGGAGGGATATTCCGGCAAGTGCTATGCAAAAAGCTTTTCTGCCACTCTGGCGGATAGAGGTCAAGTCTATTTCAATACCAACAAGGAAAAGAAAGAAAAGAAGTCCAAAACTAGCTACAGATTCAAGCAAGGGAGTGCTCCATGATGGGAACAATGTGTGGAAGAAATCTTTGTTCCGCCCAAGTGCTGATGGTCCAAGCAAAATCCCACCCTGCAATCAAAATAAAAAATCAATCAAGCCAGAAATATGGGATGAAAAATTATGAGTGTTAATCCAGTGTGCTAGGCACCATCCAATCGAAACAACACACTCAATTCAAACATTAAAAAATTATTATCTAAATTTTATCCATGAGTTTTTACAGATCAAATTAATAATAAATCGTCACCTACTTTTTATTCAACATTAAGAATGAGTATTTCCATAGGTATTTGTTTCATGAGCAGAGAACAATAAGATTGAAAAGCAAAAGGAAAAATAAAGAACATACAAGTATTTCCGCAATGACTCTAGGTTGTCGAAGAGGCTTAAGAAGGAAAGCAAGCAAGCGAGTGATGAAGAGGACAATCACAGTTTGAATTAGTAACAATGGGAAGGCATAGTTTACGGGGTTCTCCCCTTGCCAAACTCCATCATATGAGGTTTTTATTGTGCTTAAGTTTGTTGGCAAACCCATGTTTTGCTAAATTTTTGAATTCAAATAATAACTTTCCTTCAAAAAAACCTTAATAATAACAACTTCTTAATTTCAAGGGTATTGATTTAAATTGGGGTTTTATAGAGGTGAAGAAGGCGGTGATCCATATGCTTGTCAATGTCTATAAGGTGGTGGTCATATTCTTCTTTATAATGCTTTCAGATTTTTTTTTTAAAATTATTTTTGAAGAGAATTTAGAATTTTTTTTCTTTATTTTACACGCATAAAACTTTAAAATATCATATGTGTTTGGTAATGGATTTTCTTTCTTTCACGGCTAGTAGAAGAATTATTTTTTTAATACGCTTAATACCTAAAAACATACATGTACTTGTATTTAATTTTATTATTAATACCTTACTTTAATAAAGTTTAATTTATCACTTTACTTTGAAAAATCATAACAATTTATCATCTAAAAAAACAAAGCACTGATAATCGTTTTTTAGTGAAACACACACGCTGTTAATGTATAAAAAAACCAATGCATAGCTGCCATGCAGCTCTTTGAAAGAAAAATGGAAAAAATAACCTAAGCAAAATTATTTTAATTATTTTAAAGAAGGAACAAATTCTTATAAAAGAAAACCCAACAAGAAAATCAGCAGATAAGAAATTTCATTTGCAGCATAAAAGCCATTGCTACAGTTCCATGCAAAAGAAGAAGAAAAAAAAGTCATGGCTATATTATAATTTTCAAAAATTTTAAAAATAATTTGATCTAAAATTCAATTTCGTCTGCGGAATCATATATATACAGAATTTGTATATCTGTCATGACATCTAATTAATCATGTGAGAAATCAACATCTACACTGACTACTATATATATATATATATATATATATATATATATATATAGTTATATATATATATATTGTGGGAATATATAATTAACCACTACCACTTGCCCTCTCTTTCATTTGAATAATTAATCTTATAAACAATTCCTTGGCCACCACTAAAGATTTGCTCCTTTACCCAGATATAAAGAAATTCCATAACATATTGGAGGGAAGAAAATTAAAAATTGACTTTTGCTGAAAATAATATGATGTTTTTAATAAAATCAGAGGATAATTTAATATTCTATTTAATTCAAAAAAATAATTTATTAAATGGTAATAATTTAAAAAATATATATATTATTGCATGAAATATTATACAAGGAATCTATAAATGATGCGGAAACAATGACTTCACTATGACTCCACTCATAGATCACAACAGTACGGTAATACTTTAACCTCAGATCAATGTAAAGAATATTAATGCCTCTACTAAGCCAAAAAATCTAAAACAAAGAACAACGATATAAACAGACATGGTATGGCCCAGGGCTGCAGCCAAGAATTATGCTGGATAGATCAAAGCAAATGCGCAATTGAAGAGTTTATCTTAAATAATCAATAGTGGGCACCGAATAATCAATAGTATCTTGTTTCAATTTTTTTAGAAAGATATTTTAATTTTTTAAACATTATAATTAAGTGGCATAAATTTTAAAAATGTCATAGCTTTCAAAACATAGCATGTAAATATTATTATGTCAGTATTTTAATATTAAATTAATAATTTTTTAATCAAAGTGATGTTATTTATAATATTTTAAAATTTGAAATACTTTTATCCAATAATTATTTTTTTATATATATATTCAAGTGGTATTAAGGTATAGGTACACTCTGTTGAGATTTTAAAAAACTTCTCGAATGGTTGCTTAGCCCTCTTGCTTTATTGGAGTCTCTTGTGCTCTGATTCTTATGATTAATGGATGTTCTATTTTTTTTTTTTGGAAAGGACAAGTGATTTATACTCACGATTTGAAGATAAACATTTTTAGCTCAAATATATAAGAATTTAGATTTTTAAGTTGTAACAAGGATGAAAAGTGCACCCAATAACAACCTATAATGACACGTGGCAAAATACGTGTACTACAGCACACAAGAGCGCGAAACCCAAAAAAGTTAGAGAGGCAGTAATTAAAAGTTAAATCCCTAAATCCCCAAATAAGAGCCCCGATTGAATTTCTTCTTCTCTGTGAATCTTTTTCTTCTATTTAAATCATCTTCTGCTTATTTATTTATTTATCTTTTTGGTAACGTTCTTCTAATTTGTTTTTAATCCTTGTTATTTTCTCTACAAAATCTTCAAGCCACTTTGAAAGAATGGACTGAAAATGTTAAATTGATTACCACCAGCTAACGATTGGAGATGGGTGAAAAGAAAAAGGAGTAAACCTGAGCTTTAGATTTTGACGACGGAAAAAGGAGGAGGAGAAGAAGATAAGAGTAGTGATTTTCAATGGAGTGTGGAAGTGTGATTTTCTAATTCTGCTTTGGGATACTTTTCTTTAGGGCCATAATAGTAAATGTAATACATTAGAAAGGAGGGAAATAAATTAATTAGTTTAATTGATCTCAATCTTATTGAAATCGGACCGGATAAAGAACCGGCAAGGCTGAGGGTTCGTGGTTCGACCGGATTCAACCGAATTTTTTTTATTTTTTAAAATATTATTAATTAATATATTTTTTATAAATAATAGTATATAAACACTCAAATAAAAATAAAATATATCCAAACATTTAACATATGGCACAAATATATTAATAATAAATTACAAAATATATTAAATATTTACCAAACATAAATTTTAAACATTCAAACAAATTCATTCTACATTATATATATTTAAAAAAAATCATTTTCATCACTCATTATTATTGTTTCATCGGACCTTTTTTTTTATAAAGGGTGTATTTTAAAAAAATATTTTGTTTTATTTTTTAAATTTTGGAGGTTTTCTTTTTTAAAATTTTCTTTTTTACTTTTTTATTTCGATTATTTCATTAGTAGAAATATATGTTTTTTATTTTTTATAGATTTTTTATGTACAATATATTTTTATTAGAATTATAAATTTCTATTTCAATTATATAGTCTATTACTTAAAAAGAAAAAAAAAATTATTTAGATGGAAAGAGATGAATTGAGTGTTTTTTTTTTTTATAAATAATGTGTTTTAAAAAATAATTTGAGTTTTTGGGTGTTTTAAAAATAATTTGGGCTTTAAAAAAATAATTTTTTATTTTAATTCGGTTTTTTCCGGTTTTTCCCAGTTCTGGCCGATTTTTTCCGGTTCTGTCCGGTTTTTTTCAAATTCGGTTTTGTAGAGTTAAACCAACAGGTTTTCAGACCGGTTCACGGTTCAACCGGTTGAACCGGCCGGTCTCCGGTTTTAATAACTATGATTGATCTTGTTTTTATCCGGCTTTCCTGCCTTTACACACGGAAGTATCGGTTGGTTTTTGTCTTTCTAGAGTATTCGTTGCCCGGGTATGCACCGGTAATATTCAGATTGATCCGAATCGAATTCGAATAATCCGACATTTGAAATATACTTTAAAATTTCAATTTAAATCGATCCTAAATATTAATAGAGATCTGACCCCGTTGAACCCGAAAATATTGAGACCCGCCTCGAAAAATCCTATTAACCCGATCTCTGCTTTTTCAAGCAAATTTAACCCAAAAAATCAATAAATAATAGATTTTTTCTTCCTCAGATCAAAATCCAACCAACTCAACATCCAACAAAATAAAACTCATGGCAAATAATAAGAAAATAACAAAATAAAACTCCAATAAGAAAACAACACATTTGTGCTTTCTTAGGCAAAAAGAAAAAAAAGCCTAGATCTCTACTTCCTCCTCCTAGATCTGGGTTTATTTTCTTTTTTTATTCTTTGTTATTTTTTGTAGTCTTCCCTCTTTACTTCTCTCCTTGGAAGAACAGATCTCGTTATTGCTTCGGGTTGAAGAACTGGAAGAAGATTGGTCGAACCAGTAGAAGTTATTGGCGGTTCTTGCATTAGTCGACACTCTCTCCTGGCCTTCTTTGCTAGCAAGTGATCATCACTGGTAGGAGGAGGAGGAAGCAGAGAGAGCGAGGGAGATAGAAGGAGGAGAGAGAGAGAGAGAGAGAGAGAAAGGGGAGTAGGGGAGGTGTGTTAAATGTGAAAAAAAAGTTTATATAGTACTTCGATCAGGTCAAGGTCATGTCTTAAAGGATTTTAACCCGATCTGACCCAAAATATTCCTAATTCTTTAATCCGACCCGACACGTATAGCCCAAAGAGTCCTACCTGAATGCAAAATTCGAGTTGAATTATTCGGATTGAACGGGGTTAGATTTTGCACTCCCCTAATTGATTGGTTTTTATCTGGTTATTTTGCACGTGTTCTACATGCATAACTATTTCAGTGTTTTAGGTTGACTCACGTGCTTACAAGTTATTAAACCAACTCAATCTAACAGTTATCAGTACTTCTGTTAAGTTGATGGAAATAATAAGACATTGGAATAGTTTAGATGTGTAATAATTTTTTTTTAAAAAAAGTTGAGGTGTAAACTATAATTCAACTCATAATATTTTAGCCATCTAAACTTTATTTTTTACCTAACTTTTAAATATTATTAAGAAATTTAAATTGTTAATTTAATTCAAATAGATAACCAAAAAAATAATAAGTCAGAAAGCTGTTATGTATTAAAATGCATTATTACTTAATGTGCACGTGAATAAATGTGCTCTAAAAAAACAAAAACAAAATTGACCCATAAATGCATTTTTCATTTTTCTATGCATATTTTCAAAATTTTCATGTAATAAATATAAAAATAATTAAAAATAATAAAAATAGATGACATATAATAACATAAGCACACATTTAAACCTTCGATCATAAATATACCACTTGATTTAGATGTGCTTGCACCGTATGGAGTGCATCATATTACTACTTAAATTCATGCACCAAAAAAAGAGCGAGGGAGGGGAGGGGGGCGGAAGAAACTGATTTTTTTCTCCTGACCGGTAATTAGAACAATAAGCTCTACCAACTCTTTGGTATTCATTAAGACCCCAAGAGGAAAAGATTTTCTGGCCGAAATCATACAGAGCATAATCACTGCAAATGTCCCCATAATTTTGCTAGCACAAGCCGTGGATATAACCAACACCATATGCCCCCAAGCTTCAGCCCTTCGAATTTTGGCCACATCAGTCTTTAACCCACTTGAAGCAAAGTAGAGAGGAAGGAGCAAACCACACACAAAGTCTTCTATTCTTTTAATAAGTCGACTAGCAAATTTCCCACCTTTTGGAATTGTTAAACCAAACACAAAGGCACAAAAAATTGCATGAATCCCTATAAGGTCTGTCATTAACCCAGATAACATTACTCCGACTAAGGTTAGGAATATATATGCTTCTTATAAGGAGCATTGCCTAGTAACCTATTTCATTACGGCTTGCACAAAAATCAGCATGAACACCATAAATCCCATTGCAGATTTCATGTAGCGCCCTGACAATTTCGAAGTTATGAATAGTATCACAGTAGATCAAAAATTTATAAAATGCCAATTTTGATCAGAGACTAGTTATAGTTAACTCTGACTAAATAATTAAGTCATAAATGAAGTTAACTATGGGTATTTAGTTGGGACAATATCAGTTACGACTACTAAGCAATGAACGTTTAATCTAGTGACCACATTAGAGAATTAGAATTAAATCTAGAATTTTTGGGATAGGTAAAATAAAACAACTAAAAATATTAATATAAAGATTTTATGTTAGAATTATTCTTGGTTTTTTGGAAATATCTCAAGTTAAGTGAATCATGACCATAAAATTTAAGATAACAAAATAATATAAATGACTAATAATAAAATAATATAAATGACTAATAATAAAATAAAAAAAAAAGAAAAGAAAAGAGCAAAACACAAATCGGGAACCAACACAGATGGGGAAAAGAAAGGAAAGGAAAACTCAAGGGGAAGGGAGAGAGCAAACCGAAAAAGAATGAGAGAAGGAGGAGACACCGTCGATCTCCAGCGACAGCCAACGCTGTCCCCTCACCAGCATCGTTGTTAGCACCGTCCCCCATTCAGTCGCTATTTCTCGCCGTTCGGCTCCTTCATGACAGAGGAATCGAAAACTTCCTCTTCAGATTCCAGCTATCTCTGGCATTGGGTGGCTACATGAACAACACTGGTGAACACCTCATGGCCAGACGATCCTTTCGGTGTCTTCAGATCATCCCCACTCGCCGGCGATGAGTAGATCAAAAAGTAGCAACCGCGAGCTACCGATGCTGATTCGGGCCAAACGATATGGCGGCTGAGCGTGTGACCACTTTCAACGGACTCGTGACAGTCCTAGCTTCCTTCCGGTATTGGTGGCACTCCTCCGGTGACCAACGACCGGTAAACCACAGTGAACGGTGATAAGGGAAATTTGACTCCGATATATAAGTGCTCTATTAAATTTACTTTCTTTCTCAATTTTTACATATTAGACTAAGTTTAGAATGATTAAAAGTTGAATTATGCCTAAGTTGGTTTAATGAAAATAAACAATACAAATGGAATAGGTAATCTAACCTGAAAATAGAATAAATAGAATCAATATAGGAGAATTGGTGGTTTGATGTTCGTTAAAGAAATCCATTTATGTTTATTAGGGGTAATGTAGTTGGTTTGTTCAATTGAAAATAGATAAAATAAATAAAATGAAATTAAGTTGAAAAAGTTTAAAGAATTAAACTTATAAAATGCTAGAACTCAATAAGTTGAGTAAGTATAGTTTGTAAAAGAATAAGAACTAATTGAATTTCCTTTAATTCAGTGAAATTCTAGTAAATAAAATTGGATTGTGAAAATGTTATTTATTAATATGTGAGATAGTAGGATGACTTTATTTATATAGATTCATGCATGTGGATGTGTGCATATTTATTTGAAAGATTATGCAAGTGGAGTCATAATCATGGGCAAACAACTTAAATGGATATTAGAGAATATAAAAATTGAGATACCATGGTGATGCGTGAATTTGGAAAATGAATATAATCATAATTATGCTTGCAAAAAAGAATGAAACGTATAAGACATAAAGTGAGTGAGTTTAATTACTTCAATGAATTATGTCTCCAATATGCTTTCATAAATTCTATAAATAAAAGACAAAAATGTGTGTTGATTATAGTTATGCACATTATTATTAAATTTTGATGTCTCAGGTGATGAGGTTTGAGCATACGTGTGAATTTTATATGGTTTAACATGTGATTTTGTTATGAAAGGCTACATAAATGAGACTAATGCCATATAAGTAAGTTTTATAAGTTTTTCTCGAGCAGTATAATTAATTACTAGTTTATACTCATCTATGAATATTATGTGAAAATGGTTATGAATATGGCTATATGTGCATTATGAGTGTGAATGAACATATTGATGAAATATGTCATGATCTTGAGCTTGAATTGAAAATAAGATGCATATATGGTGCCATGAAATATGTAAGTCACCTATTATGCAAGTGTGAAAGATTTAATAGCTTAAAAGGCCGAATGGCGGCATAAAATGAATGGAAAAATTAAAATACAAAAGTGAATTGAATTTAGTAAATTGTGATTGTATTTGAGAATGGGAAATATCTTTGATAAATATGATTGACAGATCACCATTGCCCTTAGTAAATGATAGCAAGTATGGGTAGGATATAATTGGCCGGCCATAGGAATGTATTTTTTTTGAATTGTGGGTTGGATATTGAAAATTTATGTGGAGTGCAGGATAGAAATTTGATTGATATGTTGGATAATGTATTTGAATATTGTTGATTGGTATTGTAGGTTATTGAGAACCTACAAATTTGGGTTAAAGTGTAGTGTCCGGTATAGACCACTTCAATCCATAGTCCTGTGTATCCCCTCGATATGTTTCATCGGATTACTTTGGGCAATAATTGTAACAAAATAATTAAATGAAATAAGAATACTTTGTTTATATAGTTTTAAAAAGTTTATAAAAAGTAATTAATCTTATGTACAGACTGAGAATTTGCTAACTGATATGGTTATGGTAAATCTTAACTTAATTATTTTTCATTGTTATTTATATTGGTATAAAATATAGGCGCCAAGTGATGTGATAAACCTATAATGGAATATTAAATAAGATCCTGATTTTTACTTAGTTTGAACTTTAGTATAACTAATTGTATTCTCACATTGTTTATATTATGTATAAGATTATATTAATTTATTAAGTGGGGAAATTATTGATTGTATGTTAGTTAATTATAAATGCTGGACTTCACTTTAGAATTAAGAATTTTATTTGGATGTTATTGTAATGTAGATTTGGTCAAGCGATGAGCATAATTAATAATGTTCAACTCATTCTTCGAAATTGTGTTTATGCATGCTGATATTATGACATGAAAAAGGTTAAAGTTAACTGAAATTAGATTTTAAAATATCATTATTAACTATAATTATACTTATGGTCATTTATTTAGAATATATCTTGTTAATTGTTATATTGTAGTTGATCACATAGTATTAATTAAAGTAAAATTAGTAGAGCACTCTCACCAAACTTTTAGCTTAGCGCGTGGTATTTTCCGCGCACAGGTTAATGAATAGCGTTTATGCGACAGAAGAGTTTAGTTCAGTGAATCTGTATCAAGCGGGAGCCATATCTAATCTGAAAGGGGCATTTGTACTGTATCTTGGGTTTTTATTTTTAGATTGGCATGTATGTTATTGGAGTATTATTGTAATAAGAGTTTTTTATTGAATAGATAGGATATAGTTAACAGATTATGGTGTTCTATGTGGGTTAAGCAGAAGATCTTGTATTTGATGAAATAAATTCTGAAATAAGTGTATTATGCTATAGACATGTATTTTTTGCGATTTTTTTTTTATTTATACAGTTAAGATAAACTATTGAATGCTGATAGTTACGTTAATTGTTTGGAAAAGTATGGATTTGGATTATCTAACAGGGGGATAGAGACCTATATAGAGGAAACTCTGTCCGATTTTCTGTAAAATTTGAGTTGATTCGGATTTATATGAGTTTAATATAAAATAATTGGTTTGGATATCTAGTATATCGATTAGTGGTAACACAACAAATATCATTTGCTCTAAGGCCCATCCAGCCGGCCCACTTAACTGGCAAGGCCCAAGGCCTAACAACCATGAGTAGCAGACACGAGCTCCTAGGCAGTGCACACGCCCGATCGGCTAATGTGATCGCCAGTCCCATCAGCCGCCTGATACAAGGCAGCGCCCATGCCTACCACCTGCTCCCTTTCATGTCGCCGAATACTTACTCTGACAGCCAGTAATCACTCCCCAGGCACTCAAGTGCCCTCAATCATCTCATATAAATAGCCCAGCCAATGATGGCACCAGGTATTGAATCCCCAACATTCTATCTCTAAAAGCACTTTCTCTCTCTAAGCTACTAACTTAAGCTTCGGAGTGCTCACGCCTGGTCCGATCGAGAGCTTCTTATTGCAGGATTTTCTCATCCGATCGGCTCGCCCTCTCCTCTTCAGATAAAGACATTTTAGGCTTTATCATTTGGTGCTTTCGTTGAGAGCATGGCGAACTCACGATCCAACAAGAACACAACCCCCATGGACCTTAATCATGACGATAATGTTCGTGCCAGATCAGGCACCTCGAGAAGGAGGGGAGGGCCCATCAGGTCCCCTACGAGGACCAACCTCCTTCCCGAATTCAATGATGCCACCCTGAGGCAACCTGAGGATACCCCTGTCACCGTGAGAGACATGCGCGCTATCCTCAACGATTTCACCAAGAGCATTGTCCAAACGCTCAAAAAGGGTAAGATGCCAGCCACTTCTGAAAGAACCCAGGAGGAATACCTCGCGGGTGAAGACTTCAGAAGGGATAGAAACAAGGGAATCATCATTAATGAGCCTCGAGCTCAGGGAGCTCGAAGGGGCGTGGTCAGAACACCGGGAAGGTATGACAAGGGGAAGCAGATGATGTCCACAAACAGGGGCTCCCCTTACACCAGCAGGTCGGTCACTCCCTCTATAAGGGATGACTTGTCCTACATGTGTACTCCAAGCCGCAGCCACATGAGAAAGCACAAAGACGAGTCCACCGCTACGACCCTGAGTAAAGAGGATCAGTGGCTCAAGCAGAAACTCAAGCATCTTGGCTTTCTCGCGCCTAAGAAAGGTGCCTTCAAAGGGAACACATGCGAGAATACTGCCTCCCCATTTTGCAGAGAAATCACTGACGCTGAACTCCCCCCCAGGTGGAGAGATGTGGTCATGGAAAGGTACACAGGTAAGACCGATCCTACCACTCACTTGGCTGAGTATTTGACCAAGGTCCAGGTCTACACCTATGATGAAAGGATAGCCTGCAGGGTTTTCCCCACCACTTTGGGAGGAGATGCGTTGACATGGTTCCATGAGCTGCCTCTGGGATCCATTACGTCGTTCAGACAGCTAAAGGAGCTGTTCACCACGAGGTTCATCGTGCAAATGTGCGCACCTAAGACGGTGAATGACTTGTGTAACCTTTACCAAAGAACCGATGAAAGTCTGCGAGATTACATCGATAGGTTTCAGGCTACCATGTCCGAGGTGAGAAACGTTAGTGTAGAGATAGCGACTAACGCCTTAGCAGGGGGCATCATTGACCGTCCACTGTTCGAATCACTAACAACAAGACCCCCATCCAGCTTCACCGAACTCATGGAGAGGGCTAGGCAGCACATCCAATTGGATGATGCCCTCAGGTCCAACAGGTGAAGAAGGACCAGCGTATTAGACCGGCTGCATCATCCGGATGGTCGCTCTTTCCATAGAGCTTTCGCCCCTGATCGGACAGCTAGAAGCCCAGACGAAGCTGCCAGTTCCAGAAATCCAGGCCAGAGGAAAGGGTCAGGATGAGACCGGTCTATACGTTCAGACGATCGGCCCGAAAGAACATACACCACCCTCAATGCCACTCCAACCACGGTGCTAATGTGGATAAAAGAGAAGTACCGCCAAGTCAACTGGCACAGGGACCTGTCTGAAAGAAGCAGGGTTGTGAGAGATCCGAATAAGTACTGCGAATTCCACAGAGACGTTGGTCATTTAATCGACGAGTGCACTTCGCTCAAAAAGGAGATCAAAAGGCTAATACGCCGCGGAGCCCTCAAAAAGTTTATAGGCCCGGCCAGAGGGGACGATCCCTATAGACAGCCGAAGCCTCGCAGGGACGATCCTGACTCAGACGACGATGAGCACAGGAACCCAAGAAACGCCAACCCGAGCAGGCCATATGCCGGGGTGATAAATGTGATCACTGGAGGGTCATCTTAAGGAGAGGATCTCTCCAGAAAAAGAAAGGGGAAAGGTGTCTACCTCTCCCACCAAGCTAAGCAGCCTGCCTCAGTCACCATATCCAGCGAAGACGCACGAGACGTCATGTTTTCCCATGAGGATGCTCTCATTGTAAGAGCTCGGATTAATAACTTCAATGTCAAAAGAATTCTGGTGGACAATGGCAGCGCTGTTAACGTCCTAACTCTCCAGGCTTACCGAGCGATGGGACTCCCGATCGGGGAGCTGAAGCCGAATGCCACGCCACTGACTGGGCTAGGCAACGCCACTATCCCGGTAGTAGTATCGGTAGAGCTTTTTATCGAGCTAGGCCAAGAGGCAATCACTCACGCATGTAAGGTAATTTTTATGGTTATTGACACGATGTTTGCCTATAATACCATCTTTGGCAGGCCATTGCTCTTCCAAACCGGAGCCGTCACCTCCATCCACTACATGGTGATGAAGATCCCAATCGCAGGTGGCGTCACCATCCTGAGAGGCGACCAAAAGGCTTCCCGAGAGGCTTACATCACCATGATAAAGCAACAGCGGGAAGCAATGGTCGTAGAGCCCGACCTGGAGTAGCCAGAATAGGCGGAAAGTCCCAGGATGGACCCTACCGAGGAGATAAAAAAGAGGGCGCTAAATAAAGGGGAAAATGTTCAAGTCAGGAACAACATGGGTAAAGAGATGGAAGAAGCCATCATGCAGGTCTTGACGATAAATCAAGCGACCTTCGCCTGAAAGCCAGAAGATATCCCTGGCATAGACCCCAAGGTGATCACCCACAAGTTGAATGTGGACCCAAATTATCCTCCGGTCCGATAAAAGCTAAGGAGGCATGAACCCGACCGGAGGAAGTTCATCTCTGAAGAGGTGGATAGGCTACTTAAGACCGGAACAATCCGAGAGGTAGACTATCTCGAGTGGCTGGCTAACAAAGTTTTGGTCAAGAAAAAGTCGGGGAAGCTGCGGATGTGTGTAGACTTTACTGACCTCAATAAGGCATGTCCCAAGGACAGCTATCCCCTGCCAAGTATAGACCAGTTGGTGGATGCCACCGCAGGCCACGTCATCTACTCTCTTCTCGACGCATACGCTGGCTACCACCAAATCCCGATGTGGCTCCTAGATCAGGAGAAAACCAGCTTTATTACAGATGACGGGACCTTTTGCTACAGGGTGATGCCGTTCGGCCTGAAGAATGCTGGGGCCACGTATCAGCGTCTTATGAACAAGATCTTCAAAGACCAGATCGGGCAGAATATTGAGGTGTACGTAGATAACATGATCGTCAAGAGCCGAAGCCCCGAGCAACACCCCGCCGATCTGGCGAAAGTTTTTGACACTTTGAACAAATTCCAGATGAAACTCAATGCCGAGAAGTGCGTCTTTGGGGTACCATCAGGAAAATTTTTAGGATTCCTAGTCTCCTAGAGAGGGATTGAGGCTAATCCGAAAAAAATCAGGGCTATCCTCGAGATGCAATCCCCCAGGAACATAAAAGATGTCTAGAAGCTGAACGGAAGGATAACAGCCTTGGGACGATTCATCTCCTCCTCAGCCAAGTGCTGCACTCCCTTCTTCAAAAAGCTGAGGAAGAGTGAAACCTTCGTCTGGGGGGAAAAATGCCAACAAGCCTTCAAAGAACTGAAGGCGTTCCTCACCAACCCACCGCTGCTTAGCCGGCCAATACCAGGTAAAAATCTATACCTTTATTTAGCCACCTCTAGGGAAGCTGTTGCAGGTGCCTTGGTCGAAGAAGAAGGAACTCAACAGCTGCTTGTGTACTACGTCAGTGAAATACTTAGAGGTGCGGATTTAAGGAAGGGACTGGTTGAGCAGCTCATTATCGCCCTCATAATGTGTGCAAGAAAGCTGAGACCATACTTTGAGGCGCACACAATTGTCGTCCGATCGGGTCACCCACTCAGAAGGATTCTCCAGACCCCCGATCTGGAAGGCAAAATGGTGGGATGGGTAATTAAGCTACAGTCCTGGGATGTGAGATACAAGCCCAGAAAGGCGATAAAGGCCCAGGCTTTGGCAGATTTCGTTGCTGAATTTGCGGGTGAGGAACCACAGAGTCAGCCCAAGCTACAAAATTGGGAAATGACGGTGGATGGCGCAGCAAATGACACTCGAGGAGGTGTAGGCATAGTAATAAAAGGCCCCCTGGGCATCACAATAAGGTACGCAATAAAGCTCAATTTTAAAGCTTTTAATAATGTAGCCGAGTATGAGGCGCTCCTTCAAGGGCTGAGACTGCTCCACGCGATCCGACCGGAGCCAGTAGTCATCAGGAGCGACTCCCAACTGGTAACGAGCCAGGTACTGGGCACCTTCGAGGCCAGAGAAACCAGCATGATCTAATATTTAGCAAAGGTCAAGGCCGCTTTCATAACGCTCGAGGAAGCTGGTTTAGAATGGGTCCTCCAGAAGGTGCTAAGAGATCAAACATCAGAGGCCGATCGGCTAGCAAAGAAGTCTGCCTCCGAGCAAAGCATCGTAGAGGAAAACATTGCCATTGTCAACCAAACTTCCTCCTCCCTAGACGAGCCGGAGATGATGGAGATCGACCAAGGGGATGAAACCTGGATGAGCCCAATCAAGCAATTCCTTCAAACAGGTCAGCTGCCGGAGGACAAAGATGAAGCTCGAAAGGTATCAAGAAGATTCCTTAATTACTCCATCATTAACGGAGATTTGTATAAGAAAGCTTTCAGCCACCCTTGGCTCAAGTGTGTGACGGAGGAAGAGGGAGACTATATCCTCAGAGAACTCCATGAAGGTATATGCGAGGCACACGAGGCAAGCAGAGTTATGGCAAGAAAAGCCCTCCAGACGGGGTATTACTGGCCCAACATGCTCAAAGATGCTCAAGAGAAAGTGAGAAGATGCCCGCAATGCCAGGTACATGGCAGGATCATAAGGCAGCATGGAGCAGACCAACAGCCGATGGGTTGGATATCCTAGGACCTTTTCCCCAAGGCAAAAAGCAGATGAAGTTTCTCATAGTAGCGGTAGACCACTTCTCCAAATGGATTGAGGCTGAACCTGTAGCTGCTATCACAGCCGAGAGGGTCAAGAGCTTCACTTGGAAAAATATCATCTGCAGGTATGGCTTACCCAATGTTTTTATTGCAGATAATGGCAAGCAGTTTGACAGCTCCACTTTCAAAAACTTTTGCCGAGGCCTAAACATCAAATTAAAGTTCACGTCAGTCGCTCATCCCTAAAGCAACGGAATGACTGAGGTCTCCAATCGGACCATCCTGGAAGGGTTAAAAAAGTAACTGGTTGAAGCAAAAGGCAACTGGACTGAAGAACTGTAGAGTGTCCTATGGACGTACAGAACTTTGCCCAGGACAGGCACTCATCAAATGCCATTCTCCCTCGTCTACGGCTCCGAAACAATGATATCTGTGGAGGTCAGCCTCCCCTCTTACCGATCGGTGCTCTACTCCGAACAGACGAATGATCAAGAAAAATGCCAAGACTCAGATCTGGTAGAAGGAAAGAGGGAGGATGCCTACACCAAGATCGCTGCCTATAAGTAAAGAGTTGTCAGGTACCACAATACTAAAGTGAGGTCAAGAACTTTCAACGTCGGTGATCTGGTGCTCAGAAAGGCAGACTTAGGCTCGGGAAATACCGGGGTGGGCAAGCTAATGCCAAATTGGGAGGGGCCCTACGAGGTCTCCAAAGTCTTGAGCCTGAGCACATATAAGCTCCGAACTATAGAAGGGCAAGATGTCCCCAGAAGCTGGAATATCGAAGTACTCAAAAAGTATCATCTCTAATAATGTATTAGAACTTGGCAATTGCCTAATTAATAAAGAGGTTCTTTCTTTCACCCCTGTTCAAATTATGCATGATATACAACTTATACGCTAGGCTTGACGTCCATCCCAAGCTGAAAAAGAGAAAGTTGCTGATCGTCCGTTTGCAAGATGAAGATCTCTGTTAGGATCGACTAGGACGATCTCACCCCCCTAAATCTGTCATGATGGAGGATCTTACCTCCCCAAGTGTTTGCATTATGGAGGATCTCACCTCCCTAGCTCGATTATGCAATTTTTATGCAACTTTACGAGTATTATTTAGCTCGATTATGCAATTTTTATGCAGCTTTACGAGTATTTTTTAGCTCGGTTATGCAATTTTTATGTAGCTTTACGAGTATTGTTTAGCTCGGTTATGCAATTTTTATGCAGCTTTACGAGTATCACTTAGCCTGATTGTGCAATTTTTATGCGATCTGAAAGCCAGATTGATCCGATCGGCCACTGGACCTGAAAGTTATTTGAATTCAGGAAGTACTTGCAATCATTATGCAAATTCACGAATAGTACTTAGCTTGATTATATTGACAATTTCAGTACAAATTTATGAATTCCCGATTATAGTGATTATGCACATCAACAATTTGCAGAAAAATGCAATTTTATTAAGAGCGTCTCGACTATATAATTTACAAAGAATTGTTACCGGGATAAAGAATAAAAAGAAAGGAAGAAAGAAAAGCTAATCTAAGCTCCTAAGCTACGATTCTATATCTACAACAACTGTCTCGCCAGGAGGATTGACAGTCTGCTTGGCATGCAGCTCGGCAGTGGCTTGAGAAGGGTCGGCAGATGGCGGCGTAGATCCTGCTCCCCCTTCAGAGACAGGCCCCACTGGTGGAGGCACCACGGACTCGGCTTCAGGCGCTGGAGGTACCACAGGCTCGACTTCGACTGGGGCCTCCTGACTAGCCTCTAGAAGAGAAAGATATCCTCCTGAAACTCTCTGAGTCACCTACCCCTCAGGAGCGCACTCTTCGTCATCGCTACCTGGAGGAGCGGGCAATGACGCCAGATCGTCCATCCAAGTCAAATCGGCTCCAGGAAAGCGCCTCCCAGCTTCATGAACTAGCCGGGATAGCTACTCTACCTGAGCCTCTGCTAGCTCATCAAGAAGACGCTCTTTCTGACTGGCTAGCTCCTCTTTGAGCCTCTTTGCCCAGGAGGCCTCCTTCTCCTCCGTTGACGTCCTCAGAGACTCCCCCTCCTTGCGAAGTTGTTCGCCCTCTACCTTCAATTTGGCATTCTCAGCAGCCAGCTCTCTGCACTTGGCATCTAGTCAGGTTGCGTCTGCCTCGAACCGCCTGCACTGGGCATTCTCAGCAGAAAGGCAGGCAACCTCGCCCCTCAGCTTATCAGCCTCGCTCTGCCGAGCCTTCAGGTCCTGAGCCTTATGGTGGACCTCCTTCCTCAAGGCCACTATCTCCAATTGGGAAGCGGAGAACTGCTCTTTTAGCTTAGCCACCTCAGCCCGAAGGGCGGAGGCTTCTTTCTTGGCAGTCTCGCAGCGAGCGTTTGCCTCAGCCTTGGCCTCGGCGCCCGATTCGGCCCTCCCTTTCCATATGCCGGCCATCATGTGTAGCCGTTGTGTCCTCCTGGCAGCCTGCGCAAAAAGAAGAAGAGTAACTAAACTAGGCACAATGGGATGTGAACGAACCCCGAACAAAACAAAGCAACAAGTCCTTACATCCATTAACTGTAGGCTAATGGCGTTGCATTCTTTGCTGAGCTGACTGGCGTCACTAGCTTCCCTATGATCATCGTCCCGAAGGAGACCATGACAGATGAAATCGGCCACCTGGCTCAGCGACCAATCATTGCCGAAGTTCTCTTTCAGAAACTCCTTTAGGGGAACCGGCCTTCGGTCGGAAGATCACCGGAGCACCTCGCCCTGCTGAGCGGCCTTGCCTCTGGCAACCACCAGAGCGTCCGACTCGGCTATCAGCTCAGTAGCTCTCCTCTTGGCAGCCTCCTCAGCTTTCTTCTGAGTACGTTCATCCGATCGGGACGCCGCCGCCTGTGCCACCTCTCTGAACGTTTGGATAATGGGTGTGTCATCCTCATCCGATTCGTCCTGAAGCCTCGGGGGCCGAGTGTGCTCCAGATGATGAGTGGTTCCGATTCGAGGTGCCGGCGCTGCAAGTTTGGAGGCGGGCATGGTAACAGCTGGAGGGGCGAAGAGATCGGGACTGCGGCAATGGCAGCGGCAGCTGAAGAGGCGCCAGCAGCCCCCCGAGACGATTGCAGCTCTGCCGAGGATACCAGCCTCCTCCTCTTCCTCTGCTCTTGGACCTTCCGTTCGGCCTCACGTTTCTGCCTGATCTTCTCGCCAAGCTGTTTAGATGCATCGCTCCGACCAGCCATTTCAGCTGCAAACAGACAATAAACAAGATAAGTTTCTCAGACAAAAAATTCTCGTCTCACGTAAATCAAATGCAATGCATGACTGATGCGTGGTGACAACATTTTCTCCCCGATCCTAATGCTCACGTTCCGCATTCTCAGCGGCTTTGGAGCTGGAAGAGCCAAACAGCGTGGTCAGGAGAAAGCTGGACTGGTAGGGCTCTCCATGCCTGCTCACGGCGTCCATCAACTTCTTAATATCGCCCTCATACATGGGCTGACCGGCTGCTAGGTCCTTCAAAATTTTGGCTCTAACCGATCGGGTGAGGCGCACCCCAAATCTGCCCTTCATCCCGACCAGAAAGTATCTCTCCTTGTACCCCTTCATCGAGGTGGGGATGAACATTAGTTTCTTCTTTGGGCGGCTGGTGAAGAAGTATTCTGTCCTATCGCTCCGACCCGATATGTAAAAGAAATGGGCGAAAAGGTCCAGAGTTGGCACCACCCCCTCTATTTTGCAGAGGATTTTAAAGCACGCCACCGACCTCCACCCGTTCAGATGGAACTGATTAGGGGCGATCCCATACCCCTCCAATATCGCCATCTCGAAGGCGCCTAATGGGAACCTCAGGCCTGCATCTAAGCTCCAGAGGTGGCAAATGAACCACTCGCTGTTATCTTTGCCAAAAGGCCCATCTGTCACCGCCATCGATTCTGGGCAGGCCGCCACGGATACATCATCGGGAAAGCCATATTTGGAGGGGATTTCAGCCACCTCCCCAGCGGTCAATTGAGAGTGTAGCTCGACAGCTGGTTTGTTCCCATACCCATCCAAAAAACTCTTGTCTAACACCTCACCACTGCTGGAAGCCATCTTCAACAAACGAGAATGGAGGAAAGGTGCAATTATCTTACTTCTAAATGGATTGGATGCAAAAAGAAAGTGAAAGGCGAAATGAAGTAGAAAGCAAAAAGGAAAAATTACTTACTTGATAAAAGGGACTTAAGAAATTTGAAGAAGAAGCAAGGGACGATTGCATAAATCTGGGAGTTAAGAAGGAATTTTGGCAGAGCTTCGCTAGGGATTGCAAAAGTAAAGAGGAAATTCTTTTGAAATCCCCTATTTATAAGCCAGAGCTTCCGGAGCACGCCAACCGTTGTGCCACTAGAAGAGCGCCACGTGTCAAAAGGCATTATGGTTGTACGCAGAACGAAGCGTCACCCTTGGAGCACGCTCGACATTAAATGGAAACAGCTGTCTAAGCAGGCACGTCTCTTCAGAAAAAGCGCCTTTCAAGTTCAAAAATCCCGCCAACGTGCGTCTTCGAATCGAAAAAATTCAGAACCGATTCCATCCGAACGGACCTACAAAAGGCAAATTCATGCCCGATCGGACCTGTTGAGGGGGGGGACAAGTGGTAACACAGCAAATATCATTTGCTCTAAGGCCCACCCAGCCGGCCCAGTTAACTGGCAAGGCCCAAGGCCTAACAACCAAGAGTAGCAGATACGAGCTCCTAGGCAGCGTACACGCCCGATCGTCTGATGTGACCGCCAGTCCCATCAGCCGCCTGACACAAGGCAGCGCCCATGCCTACCACCTGCTTCCTTTCATGTCGCCGAATACCTACTCTGACAGCCAGTAATCACTCACCAAGCACTCAAGTGCCCCTCAATCATCTCATATAAATAGCCCAGCCAATGATGGCACCAGATATTGAATCCCCAACATTGTATCTCTAAAATCACTTTCTCTCTCTAAACTACTAACTTAAGTTTTGAAGTGCTCACGCCTGTTCCGACCGGGCGCTTCTTATTGCAGGGTTTTCTCATCCGATCGGCTCACCCTCTCCTCTTCAGATAAAGACATTTTAGGCTTTATCAATTAGTATATCAAGTTGGGTAACATTTGGTATTCTACTTTCAATGGGTCGGATATCGGGTATTACATTTCAGAACCCACAAAGATATTAATGGGTTATTCCCATTTTCGGCAAGTGCAATGGCGAGCGCTAACAAAATCCAGGGCGACCACATCGTTGATGGCGATGGCTGCCATGGCGGTCTGTCCCATTTGGGTTGTTAGGAGTTTGAGTTCTGCATGAATGCGGGCGAGAACTGTGAAAGCTATGATGGAGAGAGCAACAACAATGAACATGAGATATATTGGCCATAGCCAACCTTTTGTTCACCAGGAATTGCTTTGCGGAGAAGGAAGGAAACTCCGTGAGATATCGAAAAATATATGTATATGTTAGATTGTAAAATTTTTATATTTAACCTATAATGAGGATCTATATACAAATTTAAATTGATCTAATCTTATGCATTAGTTACATAAATATTTATGATAATAAAGATCACAGAGATCAAAATAATTCAGAGAAATACAGATTCAAAATATTAAATATTTATGTATGCTTGTAACTTGGCTAAATAATTATTTTTTTTATTTCAAATCATCTGTAGTTTAAATAGTTAAAAATTTAACTATTTTTCAATTGATTGAGATTTAAATTCTGTCCCCTCTGCCTGCAATAATATAAGTATAAAAAAAAATTCTATTTAATTCTTTCCTAAAATCTTAATTTTTTTGAAAAGCCATACTCCATTGTTCCTTTAATTTTTCACTCAGATTAAAAAAAAAAAATCACTAATTAACATTGGTTTTATAAAGTTTTCATTGTAATTACTAAATATTCATTTATCAATGCTTTGCACTTATATATTTTTATTTTATTAAATACCTTTTTTTGGCGCATTCATAAGGACAGAATAAAAATATATAATAAGTATTCCTTAAAATTTAAATATTGTCAAATTAGGTAATTATATATATATATATAGAGAGAGAGAGAGAGAGGGGACAATTAATGATAATTGCTAACAAATTTATTTAAGCGTTTAAAACTTTTGAACTACTACATCAATAATTAGTACTCCTTTTGCAACACCAATTTTTTCTTTTTACAAAAAGTTTATCACTCCAAATTATAATTTTGTAAAATTTAAAATAAAATTCATTATATACATTCAAACTTTACCCCTTATATTATCAGAAAAACATTTAGTAACAATTTTATTAACGTTAGGGGTGAGCATATCGGTTAACGTTAGGGTTGAGCATATTGATTAGCCGGTCCATCAGCCAAAAAAATAATTAGTTTATTAATATCAATTTTTCTAAATCATTAACCGTTAATCAATCTATTGCATTCGGCTAATCAGTCTATCGATTTCGATTTGGTTAAACAATATTTTTCGATTAACTATTAAAATTTATAACATACAATTATTAAAAAATTGATAGGGTTTAATTCAATTTCAAATGTGCAAAATAATTTAAAATAAAAATAACGAAACAAATATAATATACTAGCCAAAATTTATATTTAACATATTAATATCTAATATTATAAAATGAATTTAATATTTGTTAGAAATTAGCATGTTTAATTCAAAGTCAAAATTTTTTGAATAATATTAAATGTCAAAACATAGATTTTAAAACATATAAAAAAAATGTAATTAAATACTATTCCCTCCGTTCCTTTTTATCTGATACTTTTGAGTAAAATCAAAATTTCATTTATCTATCACTTTTAGATTTTCAATATAATTTATTTTTTTTTCAATTTAATTTTTTTTTTCAATAGAAGTTGACTAATTAAATTTAAGTTTATGCATTGAATTACTTAATTTTATTTTAAATCTAAGCTTAATTAATACTTTTTAATTCTAGTAAAAATAATAAAAGTGATAGATAATAAAGAACGGATGGATTATTAAATAAAATATGAAAATTATTAAATATGATAAAAAATAAAGTATATAAAATTTAATCGGCTACTCTATATAAATATTACTTTATATATTTAAAGAAAATAATATAATTTAAATATAGATTAAAGTATTATATAAATTTTATATTAAAACATTAAGATATAAAAATATAATTTAAATGTACTTTAAAATATTACTATATGTAAGTTTTAGAGAAAAATAAAAAAATAAAAATTTTTAAGGCATAAAAAATATAATATATATTAATCCATTAATCGTAGAGTAATGATTAACCGATATTCAAGTCACAAAACCGAAATCAAAACTTAATACAAATAAAAAATAATAATTAAACCAGTCGTCAAACCAAAATTATCGATTTTTTTAGATCTTAGACCAAAATCAAAATATCTAAAATTTATTAATAAATAATCAAAACTTCCGGTTTAATTAATCCAAAAATCAATTATATTTTGGATCTATTTTTTGAATTAACTGGTTTTTTCGATTTTTTCTCAGTCTTAATTAGTGTGCATCTCTTTTACACTTTCCTTACTATTTTATCTTTAATTTGAAATACTGTTGAAAAATAGCTAGTGGCACTAGAAATGTAAACATCCTAATTAAAACGAGGACAGTTCAATTTTTTTTAATACAATTTTTTTTTTATAAAATTGAATAAAATTAAGAAAAATTCATACTTTAATTTTTGAATTTTAACGTTTTTAAATGTTAGATCTCTATATTTTAAAAACTACATATTAGATTATCAAATTTTTCGAAAAGAACACATTAAGTCCAAAATGGATGGCACAAACGACGGTATAATATAAATGCGGTTAAAATCACCTGTATTTTAACGGAATAATGTTATTTTTACCGCCTATTTGGATTTAATGCATTTTTTTTCGAAATATTAGATGATACAATATGTAATTTTTAAAATATATGAATTTAATATATAAAAATATTACAGTCTAAGGATCTAATGCATAATTTTTAAAATATAGAAATTTAATATATAAAAACATTAAAATTTAAGTACTAAATTATGAATTATTTTTAAAATTAATAATTATTTTAATATTAATAAAATGAGTAAGAAATAATATTAATAATAAATTGGTGTGATGGGAAGAGTGACATAAAGTAAAGGAAACTGATAACTATCTTGAACAAACTGTCTAGAACTATCTTGAACAAATGAATCATAGTGGAGGAAAAGAGAATTATGTGAGATATACTTTATAAGAGAAGTCTGTGATCCAAGTGGGGCCGTGAGCCGTCTGGTCTACAAAGTTTTACCGTTGTCCGTAATTTACGCAGCCTTTTCTCGTATTAAGCAGTAAAAAAAAAGGAATAAACTATTACTTAAAATAATACACATTTTATTTTATTTTATATATTATTTTTAAATAAAATTTAAACTTTATTTATATAATTTTTTTAAATTTTAAATAAAATTTATTTTTTTAATAAAAATTAATCAATTATATTTATGTTTATACTCTGAATCGTTTAATTTATTTTTGTCCGTAACTTACACAACCTTTTCACATATATTGCAGTAAAAATAAAGGAATAAGCTCTCATTTAAAATAATATTCTCTCTATTTATATGATACTTTTAATTTTCAAATGAAATTTAATTTTTTAATAAAAATTAACTAATTATATTTAAATTTATATTTTCAATCATTAATTTTATCTTAAATTTTATTTAATTAATACTTATTAATTATAATAAAAATAACACATCAAATAAAATGAAAAGTATACAAGTAATAATTTATATTTGAAAAAGATACTGCTAGGGGTGGGCAATTGTCGGGTTCGGCGCAACCCGATCCGAATCCGAATAACCCGAAAACCGAAATATGGCAAATTTTATCACCTGAACCGACCCTAAATTATAATAGGGCCCCGAACCGAATAACCCGTATTTCAATTTTTTTTTAAGTTAAAACTAATTAAACAATAATATTAAAACTATTCAATTGTCAATACCTAATTATCATATAATATGAAAAATGCTAATTAAATAACTAATTAACTTGTTCGCCATCATAAAATATCTAAAAATTACAACAAATTAATAAACATTCTTAATGTTTAATTAACAACAACATTAAAATTAAATTGTCCACAAAATGCCACCATCTTTGATCTTTAACGAACCACTTTAATTGCTCCACGAACCACCTATTTTATAAAAATAATGAGAAATAATAAAACATGAAATTGACAAGTAGATAATTAAATAAAATTTAAATTGTACTAAATTAAATATACCATAATATAAAGTACTCAATCTTCTATGTTTATGCTCTCCAAATTTCTTGGTGTTTCTGCAGTTGATGTAAGAAATTCTTTTTTCTTTTTTATAAAATTTATGTAGTAGCTAATTAATTATCTGTAAATTAATTATAAATATATAAAAAATAATAAATCATTTTAAAATACTTTAGTCTAGCGTTTTCTAAGATATATTTTTTGTCCATATTCTTAGCTTCAGTTTGTCCGAGAATTACTAGTCTGCTACCAATTTATTTATTTATTTTATGGAAAATTAAGTACATAGAAACTCTCCCCAAACTTTGAAACGAAATCCCCAGACGAAACGTTTTCGCTTTTCTTGAATTGTTTTTTAACTTGGATGGTTTAGCAGTAATTTTATGGTTTGGATTTAATCTTCCACGCTTTTTGTGCAGGAAAATGGACTCAGATAGTATAGGGTCAGTAAATCTTTTGCAGGGAGAGTCACTCTTTTAAGGGCCACTCTCCTTAGCATTCCTTTGTATTTCATGTCCTTATTCAAGGTTCCAGCAGGGGTTCTAAAGAAAATGGGTTGTCTAATGAGGAATTTTTTGTGGGGTGGTTCAGAGGATAAAAAAAAGCTATGTGCAGTGAGCTGGGATTGGCTGATTAAAGCAAAAAAATTAGGGGGTTTAGGCATAGGCTCCATTGGGTTAAGGAATCTTGGGCTGTTATTCAAATGGGTGTGGCGCCTAAATCCTTGCAGTCATGCTCTATGGCAACGGGTTGTCAAAGCCAAGTATGGGTTGGGTAAGAATCTCCATACAGGTGAGCTTCGAACCCCGTCTAAAGTCTCCATAATTTGGAAAGATATCATGAAGGTTGCAGCTTCACCTTTTTTCTCAGAGGGAACTAAAATAAGTGTGGGCAAAGGAGACTTCTGTAAGTTCTGGTTGGATGTTTGGATTAGAGAGGAACCTCTCAAAACTACTTTTCCCCGTCTATTTGTGCTGTCGGTGGATAAAGATGCGTTTGTTAAAGAATGTGGATATTGGCATCAGGGGAGTTGGCAATGGAGTTTGAAGTGGAGAAGGAGTTTGTTGGTTTGGGAAATAGAGTTGGAGGAACAACTTTTGGGCCTGCTTAGTTATGTCTCGCTCTCTATAGTGACAAGTGATAGGAAGATATGGAGACATGATCCTAAAGGGGTCTTCTCTGTCTCTTCAGCGTGCGTAAAAGCTCAGGAATCACATGGAAGCCACCACACACTACCGGAAGGATTTAAATTTCTATGGAAAAATCTGGTGCCTCCTAAGGTTGATATCTTTCTTTGGAGGGCATTACTTAAGAAGATTTGCACAAAAGAATTTCTTTATCACAGGGGTATTCTACATAGTAGTGCGTTGGATTGTCCTCTTTGTAAAAAAGAAGTTGAATCTGTGGATCATCTCTTATTGCTTTGCCCGGTTACTTATTCAATTTGGTTCAAAATTGCATATTGGTGGGGTGTGCAGCTATGTGTACCAGGCTCCTTCAACGAATTTCTTCCTCAATGGGTTGGCTTGGTGCAGGGAAGCCTTCAAAGTAAAATTTGGCTCATTATATCTCTTGCTACAGTGTGGTCCATCTGGTTAGAAAGGAATGAGTCAGTGTTCAATGGGCGGAAGATTAAGGTGGATAGCTTGCTAAATATAATTCTGGCCAGAGCTTACTTCTGGATCATCAATGTTAAGGAATTAGAATTCCTTAGGGGCCAAAACTTATCCCTAGCCGTGGATGCTATCAAAGGGTTCCGCCCACCTTCTAAAGTCAGACATAATGTCATGTGGTTGCCACCTGAAGTGAACTATCTTAAGTGGAATACGGATGGATCTTCGCTTGGGAAGCCAGGGCCTTCTGGGGTAGGGGGAGTTCTGAGGAATCACAAGGGTGAATTCATTTGTATCTTTTCTGCTTCTGTGGGATATACGGATTCAAACCTTGCTGAGTTGCTAGCGGTGGAGAAGGCCTTGAAAATTTCCTATGATTCCCTGAAACCTGATGGCAGTAGAGCAGGTCTCATTTTTGAGATGGATTCCCTTGTTGTGTTTCACTGGTTGACAAATAGGGGAGATCAAAGACCATGGAATCTGTCCTCTATTTTCAATAGGATTGATAATTATGCTTTTGCTATTGGCAATGTGTTTTTTCAACATAGGCCAAGGGAAGGTAATTTTGCTGCTGACACTCTAGCAAAACAGGGGGTGCACAGGAATGTTGAGTTTATCGCTTGGTTATCTTAATTGAAGTCGGTTTAATTGATGGGAGTTGTGGTGCTGCTTGTTTTTATTGAAGTCTACTGATTTAAGTTTTTCTTTAGTTTATATGGTGTATCTGATTATAGCTTGCTGGGGGTGGAGAACTCTGTTTTGCAGAGCTAGCTGATCTGTTTTAATAGGAGGAATAATCGCTGTAATTATTAAAGAGGTTGTCATGAATTTGGGTTGTTTGGTGGGCTGGAATTGCAGCTAAGGATGACATGCCCCAGCTGTCTCTTCTGTTATCTGGTTTTGTTGCGGATATCTTGTGTATGCTCTGTGGCCATTCTAAGCTTTTGGAGTCTGGTTAATCTGAGTGGCCAGACTAATTTATCTTTGTTGGTAGACTGTCTTCGAATTTGTGGTATTTCATTTCCAGTATGTAGCTGGGATATTCCTTTGAAGAATGCAGATTTGGAATTCCAGATTTAATGGGGGAATTAACTAGATGTACTTCGGCTTTTGGCTTTTGGCGTTTGGCTATTTTCGTTGCTGGCCTGTTAGGTTTTGGGCTTTTATCTTGATGTTGGCTGGATTTGGTCTTGGCAATGGAGAGGGTGCTCAGTGGACGTAGGGTGCTATTTTCTATCTCGTGGGCCTGAGAGGAAGTGGACTGGGAAATTTTGAGGGTACTGTATGGCTTTAATGAGTCTTTATTAAGTTTTGGGATTGTTTCTTAGCTGTATTCTGGTACTTTCTTTTGAAATATAGTGGCGGTGGATATTACTTCTATAAGCTGAGGACGATTGCTGGTTTGTTGAGTTGTGTTATGGTCTGGGGTATCGATACCAGAGAATAGGATTGCTGTCGGATTATCTGGGTTTTGCTGATTCGTCTTGGCTCTCTAGTTATTAGCTGATGTTTTTGTTCTGTATAAAGGGTGTTGTGGATCTGTTTGCTTTGGAGCACTTTTGATCCGGATTTTCCAGGGTATGCTGGATGATCGCTATGGTGGCCTTGCAGTTTTTGTGAATCTTTTTGTGAATCTTTTATCCCCTGAAAGTTGCAGAATTGTGCTATCGATCTCGCTTGAGGGGCTGTTTTGTGGGTTTGGTTCGGCACCTCCCCAATTCCTGCGGACGAGCCTTAGTATAGACTTTGGTTGTGTGTCTCTGAATGTGTGATTTCCCTTTGGTTGTGCTTTTCTGGTGATTTCTTCTTTGGTTGTTTGGGTTTTGTATCTGCAGATTTTGGGCAAACTTGCCCGTGTTTAATCCTTTAATGATATTCTTTGACTTATCAAAAAAAAAAAAATCAAGAAATACATTTACCACTCGCTGATAATGCAAATTATAAAAGAAACGGAGAGCACAGTGTCAATTGGGTGTAGAACAATCTTTATAACTTTCACGTTACTGTCAACGTCAATGAAGGAACATCATTAAACAATAGAATGGGTACAACCTCTAACTACAAAACCTTGTTTAGCGTTCTTACTTTAGTAACTCAAACTGGAGTTGCACTTCTACCTTTTACTCAAATCAACATTGCTCCACCTCATCGGGTATTGGTGCATATTGTTGTTGTAAGTAGCAGTTGGGTTGCTAACCATTTCACGTGGGCATACAAAACCAGTAACTGCGGGCATCATGGACCGCTTTGGATTGGCATCTCTTTTATTTTCTTGTCTTGCAATGATGGGGATTTTGTTCGTGTAAGCATGCACAATCAATCATAGAGATCGCCATAAGCCAAAATTCGTCACAAAAGTTCTTAAGCTTTGGAAACTTTGGTTAATTATCAGTAAATGTAATATATATATATATATATATATATATATATATATATATATATATATATATATATATATTTAGATGATTCCTTATAAGGGTTACATCCATGGTTGTGCTCTAAATAAGGTTGGTGAAAAATTAGCGAAAAGAAACAGATAATGCAGGAATTTGAATTTCAAAATCATGTTACAAAAGTTACAAAATTATATAAAGCTATTTTAAGTTGTGTATAATGAATATATTATGCTCTAAATTAAACTCAGTTCATCAAATAAATTGAGTATATATAACAGAACATAAAAAAACAAATCATAAAGATAGCAGAAGAAGAACAACAAGAAGAAGAAGAGGAAGAAAAAGAGGAACTTACTTTCGTTGATGCTACCGGCGGTGAAGACAAGCGGCGACAGCGACGGCGGAGCTGAGCGGCGACGGCGGTGGAGGAGAAGAGTGGTAGGGCAGAGAAAGAAATCGATTCTAGGGATTTAGCGTGAAGGGAAAACTGAAAACAGTGAAAAGGGATAAAAGAGGGGCAAACCAGGTTTTTTCTTATAAGGGTGACCACAAATTCGGGTGGTTCGGTTTTTTCCCATTTTCACCCGAACCGACCCGAAATTTCCTAAATCCTCCAACTTGAACCGAATTATCCGAATAACCTTACCCGAATTAATATTTCGAATCGGGTTATTCGGGTTATTCAGATCGGTTCGATTTTTGCCTATCCCTAGATACTGCCAATTTTCCTTCAAACATAGTCATTCCACGTGAACAATATGTTGAAAATACTATTATTGTCCATATTGCGTCAGTGCAAGTCTTTTGGATTTTAAGTCAAACGTCATAAGTGGAACATGTGGATTAAGTTATTTTTTGAGAAAAAAATGATTTCTTTTCAATCGATGTAGCAAACATGAATTTAAACGTATACTGTGCGCATACATCTCCATCGTTGAATCAACGACATTTACACATCTGAATGGTAGAAATGCATGCGTATTATAATTTGTTCAAAATTTAAAAGCTCTTAATTATATACTCAACAAAAATATTAAATCAAATCATTAGCACTTTTCCGTAAAAAAAATAAAAATAAGCTTAAAATCATATCACTATCAAATAAGAGAGGTTATTTGAACGCATAGCTATAGATACAAAATTATTACAATAATGAATATGAACGTCTAAGGTGCCGATTGCACTCAATCTCAATCTATTGTAAATTCAAACTTTGATGCTCGAATTATTAAGTTACCTTATTATAAATTCAATGGAGTATGATAATCCAACTATATAATTTGAATTTTTTATGCTTGGATAGAACATTTATATGAATCTCACCAATATTAAATAGCCAATTGTAATCGATAACTGAACTTTAGAAATAGTTTGATACCACGAATGGTATAATCAGCTCGAACTGATTGACAGAGTTCGGATTTGAACTGAAGTGTTACAATCTTACACTTTCATAATAGTTCAGACCTTGGCACTTCCATAACAGAGCAACCTTTGCACTTCCATTACAATTCAGACAACCAATGATGATTAATTACTCTGATTTCAATGAGCATCCAAGCTATAAGCCCTATAAATAGCTCAACAATTCACATTTAAGGGAGGATTTTTCCACTATTCTTAGCATCACATCCAGTTTTTCTCAAATAATTTCTCTCTTGACCATCAGAGTGTTCCTTGTTGGAACCTTCATCAGTTTTCTCTATTTTCAAGCAATCTATCTCCTTATTGGAAAGCCAGGCTATGAATATTTTGGTTTAAAGTTTTCTAGCTAACAAATCGAAAATCGAACTATTATCATTTGGTGAGGTAAGCGTGGACTTGACCTTCCACTATGGATCTCTTCCCCAATTTAAACATCCCACCTAGTTCACCAGTAGAACAACCTAAGGCAAATGTTTCTTTACCATCATCTGCTTGACACTTTTCCTTTTGGGCACCATTCAACTTTAGCGACCCCTTGTCATAACTTCTATCCATCCATCCCTGGTTTCTTTCCTAAAATAGTGCAAGCTTTCTTGGTAACTTTATCGGCCATGGCAACATAAGCATTGCCACCTATGCCCACCTCACCTCATCCCAACTTTATTGATAATGATCTCAACAGTGTAAACCAAACTCCTTTCCCATTAACCCTTCAAGAGTGGCAACCACCGTAAATACCCTCCACTGCACCACTTTCAGTTGGTTAAATAATGACCCTAACCATCGAGTAGTTTGAGTGACTATTTGAAGAGTACATGTAAAAGTACTAGAATCAAAATGGCAGCAGTATTAGGGCACTTTCCAATCCCTTTGTCTAAGGACATCTTGGTCGCTCCCTTCCTCAAAGTTAGACTTCCCACCTTACCAAAATATAATGGTAACACTGATCCTCGAGCTCATTTGGATTAGTTTCACCACATTATATTTGTTCATACCATGTAGGATGTTGCACTCTACAAGATCTTTCCACAAACACTTACCGAGTCACCTCATATATGGTGTCAAAATTTTCCTGAAGATTCTGTAGAAAGTTTCATGTAGTTCAGTAGCATTTTCATCACCAAATTTTTGGCTACAATCCAACTTGCTAAAGTATTTGCTGACCTACATTAGGTGTAACAAGAGGACACCGAGCACTTGTGTGCCTATATTGAGCAGTTCAATGTGGTAGCCATAGACATTCAGAAACTCAATTTGGAGGTGGCTATTAGTGCTTCAGGTTGAAATACCAAGTGCGAAATCTTCAGTGACCCTTTGAGCAAGAATTCCCTAATTGATTTTATCGAACTTAAGTCCCGGGCTCATAAGTATATGAAGATAGATGAGGCAAGGCAACTTCAACACAACTCTTACCAGCACAAAGAGAAGGAAAAAATTCCTCGCATAAGCACAGTCAAGATAATAACACTTTTGGCTAGCATAACAACTCCCATGCAATTAGGGGCCGGGTAGCTCTAACCAAACTTTTGTTGTGTTAAGTCCCTATTTTGGTGCTCGAGCTGAAGATCAGTTTACTCCCTTAAATACATCTCAAGCTCAAATTCTCTTATGACTGAAGCAAAATGGACAAGTGAATTGGCCAAAACCTATGAGGATAGACCCCAATCGAGATCAAACTCTATACTGCACACATCACAGGGATTGAGGACATGAGATAGACTACTGCAACCAACTCAAGAAAGAAATTGAACACCTAGTTCAAAAAGGTAGCTTATCCTAATTCGTTAAAAGCAATCGAGATAGACACCTTTGTATGTTCTTCTGTTGCTTATTCTACATATAAAGGAGGAGCTATATCGAGTAAGAAGACACCTGCTAGGGTAATTAATATCATTGCCATGGGTAAGCAATATGATGTTTTTTTATGATTCCAAATAGTGCAAGGCTAAAGAAGTGTTTTCTTTGGGAGCTAGTTCACCCATTCCTACTTATGCAATTTAGTTTTCTATAGTAAATGGTACTCATGTTTGGTAATTACACACAGTTGCCCTTGTAGTTGAGGCCTTAATTCAAGATTTCCTAGTTCAGTGCATTCTGTTAGATACGAGCAATTTAGTTAATGCAAAAGTTGTTACCCAAAGTCCCAGCCTCGCATGGCACTGTGGTGCTTCGGGGTAACCAGTGGGCTAATAAGGAAACATATGTCACCATGCTGAAGGAGGCTAATTAGACATTGCCACTTGATACCTTAGATGTTCCTATTAATACAGCTCGAAAAGCCAAACTATTTGACTTGCTGCAGGATATGGAGCTTCTACTAAGAAAGGTAGTCAAGATAGCTTCAACTGAGGTTGGGATAGAGAAGGATGAACTGACTACCGTACTATCAGCCTTCAGTGATATGTTCGCCTAGCAAACATCGATTATTGCAGGTGTATCACTTGAGGTAATGTCTCACTCATTGAATATTCATCTTGACTGTAAACTTATAAAGCAGACAAATTGGAACCATGCTCAAAATGCCAACTAGCCATAACTCAAGAGACGAACAACTTGCTTAAAAATGGTTTTCATCTGAGAGGTGCTCTACCTAGACTGGTTATTTAATATGGTCCTTGTGAAAAAACCCAATGACAAGTGGCAGATGTGTGTTAACTTCACTGATTTGAACAAGGCATATTGCAAAGGCAGCTATCCATTGCCAAACATTGATCTCTTAGTGGAATCCACAACCGGGTTTCAAAAGTATGCCTTTTTAGATGCTTCGACAGGATACCACCAGATCCCAATGAATCACCAGATCCCAATGAATATAGCTAATGAAAAGAAGACTATCTTCATAACATACTAAGCAACTATTATTATCGAGTTGTGCCTTTCGACCTAAAAAATATGGGAGCTACCTATCAGAGGCTTATGGAAAAACTCTTGGCAAAATAGTTTGGCTGCAACATGGAAGTTTATGTGGACGAAATAATTGTTAAGAGCAAAATCTTATCAAACTTGCCTAACGAGCTCACAGAAACTCTATCTACACTCGGACAGTTTGGCCTCAAACTTAATCTAGAGAATTGAATTTTGGTCTACAATCTAGTAATTCTCGGGTTTTATGATTTTACAATTGGGAATAGAGGTCAACCTAGAGAAAATCAAAGCCATTTTGCAAATAAAGCCACCAAAGTCCATCAAGGAAATTCAAAAGCTCAATGGCAAGGTAACAACCCTAGATCAGTTCAAACATTATTCAACTATTTTACAAGGCACTTAAAAACTTAAAGACCTTTGAGTGGACTATCGAGTGTCGATAACCCTTTGAAGCACTAAAACAATTCCTCAAATTGCCTACCCTATTGAGCTGACCTCAGGGGGGTGAGACTTTATACATGTACTTGGTTGTTTTTGAAGGTATTGTAGGCATAGTCTTAATTCAAGAAGAGGGTAAACAATAATTCTCCATTTATTACACAAGCAGGGTCTTGTAAGGTATAGAGCTGGGGTATCCTATTATAGAGCAATTGGCTTTTGCCTTAGTCATTTTGGCCATCAAGCTTTGACCTTATTTCTAATCTCTCATTATTATTGTTTGATAAATACCAGCTTCGCAAAGTGTTACAATGGCTCGAGACTTCAGAAAGACTTACCAAGTGGTCTACTCAGCTGAGGGAGTTTGATGTCAAGTATAAGCCTCACCCAAATCTGACTAACTTTGTGAACAAACTACATGCTCTTCCAACAATGCTAGCCACCTCTTCTTAGTGTCTACATGTTGACGAGGCTATTTCTTTTGATGGGGCAGGTGTCGGTGTGGTGCTTATAAGTCCTGGAAAAATTATTGTCCAAGGAATGACTCTATATCATTTTCAGCATCTAAAAATGTTGTTAAATACGAAACTATATGCTTTGGCCTGCAAATTGCCTTTGAAGTCAGATTGGCCTCTTTGTAGATTTTTTTGAATCTCAACTGGTTATTAGTCAATTACTTGGCAAGTTCGAAGCCAAAGATAAAACCATGGTCCGGGTAAAAACACTAGTTTTTACTTTGTTATCACATTTGGAAAAGATAGGCAGTATATGGATGCCTGAGTTGATAACCATGGTGCAAACACACTAGCCAAGCAGGTCTTCCTCAAAGGCACAGTTCACACTGCAAACTTTATTCGGGACAATATCCACTCACCTACTTATAAGACTTACACAATTTAGTTACAAGTGCCGATGGGTGGTTGACGTCTCTTAATTTATCAATACTTGAGTGGATGAACTCTTTCTGAAAATCAAACACAAGCTCAAAAATAGTTTGACAGTCTAGCTTATACGCTATCATGGATGACAAACTGTATCGGCCATTTTTTCCCTATCCTTAGACGCTTTGCCTCAGCACAAAAAAATGTGACTATATTTTACAGAGGATTGCGGTGCACATAAGGGCACACAAGCAATAACCATGAAGGCTTTATTACAGGGTTACTGCTGGTCTAGAATGGAGAAGGATGCTAAAGAGGTTGTTCAAAAATGTAATAAATGTCAAAGGTCTTTCAATATTCTACATCAATTGTAAGTTTGGTAAGTCCCAATATCCATCCCTTAGTCTTTCACACAATGGGCTATAGACCTCCTTCGTCCATTCTATAGGCAATAGGTTAGAGAAAATGCCATGTTGTTATAGTCGATCATTTCATAAAGTGGGTAAAAGCTGAAACTTTGGCAACAATCACAAATATCATCAATTTCTTATAGAAATTCATCATTCCCAGGTTTGGCATTCCATATACCATTATCACCAATAATGGTAAGCAATTTGATTATCAACTCCTCAAAAAATTCTGTTCGGATTTATATATTTAGCTCAATTTCAGTTCAGTCTATCACCCACAATTTAATGGAATGATCGAGGTAACAAACCAAACAATACTGGCTGGCCTCAAAAAATGACTTGATGATGTCAAAGGACTATGGGTGGATGAGTCACCCAATGTGCTATGGGCATACTAGACTTTACCCTATGTACCAACTGGTGTCACGCTATTTTCTTTGACTTATTAGGTCGAGGTGGTCATCCCATGTGAAATTATATTTTTAATATTTAGACTTCCAAGTATAGTCTTGATGACAATAATGCCAACTTACTCCATTATCTCGACAGGCTAAAGGAACAATAGGAGTTTACCCAAATATAGTCCGCTACTAACAAGCAGTGCATGGCATTTTATCATGATAGATGCCTAAAGCCGAGGTCTTTTCGAGTAGGATAACTCTTTTTAAGGAAAGCCATCTTAGCTCAAACTACTGCTGGAGTAGGCAAGCTCGAACCAAATTAGGAAAGACCTTTCCAGGTACATGAAATAATTAATTATAGTGCTGATCATTTGCAAGACTTAGCTGGAAAGATATTACCACACTTTTGGAATGTCTCTAATCTTAAGTTATACTATCAATAGTTCGATTTACTTTCTTTGCTTACTTTGGCCATATCGCCATACGAGTAGTTATATTGTATTTAAGCTCATTAAATAAGGTTCTTTTACATTTGTTTGTCTATTATAAACACATTTCATGATAAAGTTAGAAAAAAAAAGCAATTCCATTCTTTTCAAAATCAAAAGTATTACCAAGGAAAGAAGAAAAAAGACAATGAATCAACCTAACTAAACTTCATGTGGATACACTTTATCCATCCATCTCTAGTCCATATCAAGATGTTTTTCCTTCACCAGATTGACTAGCTTCTTGCCATAGGTATTGTATTTATTAGCAACTAAGTCATCTATTTTCTCTTCTAGCTCGAATAATTTATTAGCCAGCTCAGCTTTCTCTTTGTTGCTCTTCTACAGCTGCCCATTCACTGCTCTTATCTCCTTTTATATTTGACTAGATTGGCTTTAGCTAGTGCAGCCTTTTACTTTACCTCACTAAGATTTTTCTACAGTTCAATTACTGCCTTTTCCTGCTTCACAGCTTAGGAGAGCAACTTGTTCATCTTCCCAACAATTGCAAGTACCATGTAGAGATCCCTACATCATCAATGAGAGCAGTCTAAATATATACCAATAAACAGTTCAGCAAAATAGCCAATTCAAAAATTTACCTCTACTTGATGCTTTTTGTACTGATGGTTTAACTGCTCATCATGTAACCCCATCAGCAGTGCCATTTTGTTTAGCATAACAGTAGAGCTTCGTGCATGAACTTCGTGTTCGCCATACTACGACCCTTACTCTATTTCTACCATAAGCCCCTTTTATTTCATCATTTAACTACTACAGGGTCTTCTCAGGCCCCTTGGGAATTGGTACAACAGCCTCCAAGGTGTTCATAGCTGCTATCTCAATTTTCAGAGCAGTATCAACACTTTCAGCAATAGGAGCTAGGCTTCTTTTCACTAGGCCCATTGGATTGACAACACTTGGCCCACTGGCCTTCAGCTTTTTTGCTTTATTTTTTCTATGAAGCTTGGCTTGCTCGATCTCTTCATCATTATAAATAACCACATAATGAGAACAATATTAGCAAAATCACTTGATAATAAAACAAGAAGCGTACCATTTTTCCTTTTCTTGCTTGATTTGTGAGCATCATCATATGGCTTAAGTTGCTCTTTCATATCTATCTTCTTAAAGATAAGCTATTTCCACCAAGCCAAAGTAGCCTCTTCCTCCTCTAAGAGATAAAGTAGGCTATTACAATTATCAGCCACTCGACTCTAAGTTATCTTAGTCAAAAAATCTGCATACTTGCTCTCAATAACAAATAATAAGTTATTCCAATTTTTCATGATCCAGGTAACCAGAGAAAATAGCATAACCCATTCAAGCTTTGCACATAGTTATTGTCCTCGATAGTAATTATAGGCCCAACAAGATGAGTAGCTTGGAATAATCGACTATTAAGTTTATATTATGCTAAGTTACCCATAACTGAAGCTTGATTATTATTCGTCATCCATTTGGATATAACTACCTAATAGTCATCCCGTAATGGTTAAGCAATTCAATTTTAAGCTTATTCAGAGGCAATCGAACACCGGCCTCTATGTTAGCTTTATAGATGATTAATAATCGTTTGCCTACAGTGAAGCACTTGTTACCCAAACCAAATTCTTTTCAACAATTTCAAATTTCTCCTTCAAAGGATTGAGATTGCAATCTCTTATTATCGAGCTAGTACTACCAACTCTTAGCAACCTTCTTGTTTTCTTCTTATCAAAAATCACTATACTCCTATTTAGAGGATGCTCATCCCCCGACATACTGGGTGTGTTATCGTCGAGCTAACCCCCATTTATCTTACCCTTACCACTCGAACTATCTACTAAGCTCATAATAAAAACAAAAGAGAAAAGAAACAAACCTGGAATGATAAGACAACCCTCGTAGAAAGCAGCAAAATAACCCATAACAAGTACAACCATATAACCTACCATCGCAAGCAACCAGACAATCCTCACAATAGTAAAGTAGGGAGCACAATAGAGAAGAAAAGAAGAGCAAAAAGTGCAAATGGAGTAAATGAAGCAAAGGAAACCCTAAATCCGCCAAGTATATATAGAAAAGCCAAACCACACACCCTTCAACATGTGGATGGTAGAAATGAACTCATAGAATACATGTATGGCAACTAAGAGGCATAACACATGTAAAAATAAATGATAGCCACTTTAAAAATTCAAACAAGGAATATGTGCCAAACTAAACCATAATAATGGCAACATATCGAGAAGATCAACTGTCACCTTAAAAAATGAGATCACATGCTAACAAAAATGTCACAGTCTTTGGGAGGGGACTTATGATAACTGGACTCAAGAAATAGTTCAGTACCACAAATGGTACAATTAATTCTAACTGATTGACAGAGTCCGAATTTGAATTGGAATGTTACAACTTTTACACTTCTATAACAGTTCAGACCTTTGCACTCCCATAATGGAAACAAACTTTGCACTCCCATAAATAATCAATAATGTTTAATTACTCTAACTTTAATTAGAATCCAAGTTATGAGCCTTATAAATAGCTCAATATATAAATAGCTCAATAATTCACATGTCTAGAAGGATTTTTCTACTACTCTTAGCTTTAAATCCAGTTTTTCCCAATAATCTCTAACTTGACCGTCGGAGTGTTTCTCGTCAGAACTTTCAGTGGTTTTCTCTGTTTTTAGGCAATTTATTTCCTTACTAAAAAGTCAGGTTATGGATATTGTGTTTTAAAGTTTCCTAGCAAACAGTCCAAAAATTGAGTTGTTATCAGTAACTAATAAGCATTACTCCATTAATAACCTATTGTAACTAGCCATTACTTAGCATTAATGGCTTGACTCATTTAATATAATATAAATAGGTATTATATAAGGACTCTTAATTTCATCGGATAAGCTCCCTAAACTTTAAGATGTATTTACAAATTTTTCTCTATAAACACTAACTTGAATGTTTGAGTCTTTCTTAACGAAAATCCATTAGTACTCTTTCTTTTCATGTAACTATAGTTAATAATAGTCACTAGAATATAATGTAATAAAAAGGAAAAATATATATATAATCTCATAATTTTGTCTACTAATTTTTTTTATCCTATAGAAAGTCCAAATAATTTTTTTTATTTGTATTTGACTTATTAAATATGAATGACATAAATTAATGAATTGATAAGTTATAATCTTCTTTTCAATTTTTATAATCTTGCAGCATAATGAATAATGCTTGTGCAAATTTTTTATTATTATTATGAATTGAATTATTATGACATATTTTTATGTTTCATGGTATTTTGTTGTTTGATGAATTATTTATATGAAAAAATTATATGATTAACTGATTGAATTAATGGTTAATTGAATGTTAGTATATTGGTTATTGATAAGTCCAGGAATGCTAGAACTTATGATGAGATTGAGCCAATTCACAACAAAAGGAGATCGATCAAAGGCAGGCGAGGGCCCATCTGCAAAACAATAAAGACTAGCCCTCTAATGTACAGGAGATTAGCACTTCGATACTTAAGTTAATGATAGACTTGGTTTCGAGATAGCTCATACTTAAGTCTTTTATTATCGGGGTATTTATGGAGACTCGGGAGTGGCACTTGATTGACCTGCTCTATTGTCAGAGTAAATATGTGGCAATGTGATAGAAAGTGAGTGTATACACCGGATCCTGAGGCAGCCCTGATCAGAGGTTACCAAATGATGAAATTAACGCCTGTTCACAGGTAAAAAGGTTGGAAGTAATGATTTCCTTTTCAAAATTTGCTTTTTTGAAATAAAAAATAAAAAATATAAAAACTAAAAATAAAAATAAAAAATGATTTTCAAAATTATAATATTTTAGTCAAAATTGTTCCTCTAAAAATTTTTAAAAAAAAAATCGGTCACTTGCGGCAGCCGGCCAGCAACGGGCGAGCTCCCTTGAGCGCCTAGCGCGCAGGCGCTGGGGTGCTCGCCCCTGCACTGCGAGGCGCGAGCGTGACGAGAGAGGCGCCGCTCGCACGTCCCTCGCCTGCCAGCATGCAGCCCGTCGCTCGTCAGCGACGGGCATCCGTCACCCAGATCTACCGATTTCCACTGATTTTGGCCTTTTTTTAAAGATTTTTTCCCCAAAATTAATTTTTTATCCCATTTTTTTGGTATTTTCATGATTTTTTCAATTTTAAAAATTAAGATAGGTTTTAAATTATTATTTTTATTTATTATTTTTATTAAAATTTATACTTAAAATAAATATCAAAAATTTAATTTTATCTTCTAAATTCTAATTTGAATTCAAAAGAATTTGATTTTATCTCCAAATGTAATTTAAATTCAAAAAAATTAGATTTTATTTTCTAAAATCTAATTTGAATTCAAAAGGATTTGATATCTATTGTTAAGGATAAGTCAAATTTTAAAAAGAATTAAATTTCTAATTTGAATTTTGAAAAAATTTGAATTTTTAATTTGAATTTTAAAAAAATTTGAAATTATTATTCTTATTCTCAGTTAGCTTATAAATAGCAGGCTGAGAATCGCGAAAAGGATTCGGATTTTTCTCTTCTTCTTCTTAAGAATTCTTTTTTCATTTTTTTTCTTGAGTTTTATTCTTCAAAAATATTTCTTAAATTAGGATTTTTCATTTTTCATTTTTCCCTTCTCCAAGAGAATTTCTATATACTTCTTTAGTTTTTTTTCTTCAAAGTGATTTTTTAAAGTTAATTCTTAATCAAAAAATGTTATTCTTGAAACAAAGAAAATAATTTTTTATTTTTGAAAATTTTTATTTTCTTCCATTCTTTTTTTTAATCAAGTTTTCTTTGTTGGAATAAAACTCCAATTTTTATTATTTTCGATTTTAATTCTGCGGATCAAAGTAAGGAAATCAATCATTTTTTTTCCTCCATCGAATTTGAATCCTGAGTGTAAATATTATGGGTTCAATCCTACTTTTTTTTTTATTTTCTTTTATTATATTTGTTCACAATCATTTTGTTAACGTGTAGATATTTATATCTATTGTTTATATATTTATTTTATCTCTAATATTTCCTTTTATTATCATTATTTTATTTCATTATTCCACTTACATGTTATTTATTTTTTTGTGAGTTTACTTATTTCTACTGAATATGGGGCGCTGAAAAGGGGAGCCCACTAGGATGATCTGGGTACGCTAATTTGGTTTATTTTCTTTACCCTATTTCCTTTTAGTTTATTTTTATTTTCAATTTATTGTAAATATTATTTTGAGCCTGCTAATATAAAAATGGCTAAAGATTTCTACAAATAAATGGGATTTTCCTAAATAAAATAAGACCAATTTCCTGATTTTTTGTCCAAACAAAATAGTTATTTTAATATGATTTTTTATATGCATGCAAAGATCAATGTCTTCATCCTTAATCGAATATCTCACTTTGTGTATGTTTCCCTTTTCAGCTCATTTATAATGGGGGTTGTATTCCGCCCCTAATTTTGTTGTAATTTATTACATTTTTATTTACCCTATTTTAATCTTGTTTTATTTACCGCTTTCATTACGTGATTGATTCGCACTTTAAATAATGCATTAAATTGTATGAAAAAATAAATGAAATCTTAAATTCAAAATTCAATCATAATTTAATCAAGGTACGAATAAATGAGAAGTCCCAAACCATCTCTGGTCTTAGGCTCAACGAGGTTAGATGAACCTTTACAATGTTCTATTGGAAAGGGAATTCCAAAATATGTCTTGCTGCCAAAAATAGGCCTAAGTTGCATTTTCTTAGGCTCCATGAGGTTAGACGAACCATCCCAATGTTCTATTGGGGTGGAGACTCCAAAATATCTCTGGCTTGTTCAAAATAGACGTATATGCACCGTCTTAGGCTTCACGAGATTAGATGAATCTTTCCAATGTTATATTGGAGGGAGGATTCCAAAATGTCTCTGATTGCCTAAAATAGACACAAATGCACTGTCTTAGGTTCAGTGAGGCTAGACGACCTTTCCTAATGTTTTACTGGGTGGCGACTCCAAGAAACCTCCTTATTGCCCAAAATAGATGCCCTTGTAATCTCTTACAAGATCCATGAACCTCTCATGAATGCCCTAAAAGCAAGTCAATCGAGGCCATCGGGGTTCGGCACGCGTCACAGTGGCGATTCCACTGGGGACCAATAGAGACTTCTCTTCGAAAATACCTTGGTTAAAACATATAATTGAGTTTTAATTTAAAAATTTCATCCCTTTTCGAAATTGCATTGCATATCACTAGAGCCTTAGATCTATGCTAGTTTGTACCCTCTATTAATCCCGGTGCGTTCCCGAAGTATGACCATATGTTCACTGAATATAGGGAAGTGTCAAGGATAATCACCAGCCCAAGCCTTATATCGTTTGGTATATTAAATGGAGACCCGATCGATCGTTACGCTCATGATGAGCTAGACCCATTAGCAGGGACCACACTTGGGTAGACCTAAAGTATTATTACCCTGACCAAAGCTCATGTAATGAAAATCGATACTTCCCCTAGGTGGTATGAACCATAATATTATGCTTGTTGTATGGATCATTATGTATTGGATAAACCTAGATAGATTGGTTGGTCACCTAATCAAAGGCTTTCATGCCCCTATAGGCCCATGTCAATTTATTTGGACTGCCTAAATATACAATGATCAAAACCCATGTGTATGTATATTAGATAAGAGAGGTTATGCCGCTGATTTTCCACCGTGCACCATACCCGTCCACTGGTTCCCTATTAACCTATGGATCAAGCCCACCTAGGAAAGAGACCGCGTGACCTCGTGTGTGGGAGTGATAAGGTTGGAAGGATCTACTTGCTTGCATGTGGTTGTGATGTTGCACAGCATGTTCATGCCTTACGTGTCATTCACATACACAAAAAAATAATAATTTTACTTCCTTTGTGTGTACATTCTATTTCGTGCATATAATCTTTACATATACATATCATCCTGTGCATAAATTTATCCCATACATTGCACACATAATTCTAACCTCTTTGATTTTTTTCAGCCATTGTATACTATTTGTTGCACAATATGACCATGCATAGCATGTCATTCATACATCAGTCTAACTCCTTCATTTTTCATCCATCGTAGACCATCTGCCTAGTTGGTTTGGGGGTTCCGTCGGTTGCCTTATCAAAGGGTTCTGATTGAGTAACCAAAATCAAAATTAAGTAAAATTAACCGGTATTCAGACCAATTTTCAAAAATGGCCAACTCACCAAGAGAGCTCGATGCAACCGGTGAACTTATTATTGATGAGATGAATAGAAGGTCACAAGAAATAGAAAAAAGGCTCAAAAACTTAGAAGCCCAGATGATGGCTATAATGGAGAATTTAACCGCCGCCGTGACACCTCCCGCCAAACAAAAGCCTATTGCTCCTACTATATCACAAAGAAAGCATGATCTAACTAAGGAGGTATTCCTACCACCAACTAAGTCTAGAGGAGAGTCATCTTTTGCTCCATCACCTGGATGAAAAAGTAAGGAGCAGGTTTCAGAGGATGGGTTTGTGGCAGTGACATGGGGCTTGAAAAGAAGGATGGACATCCTCAAAGAAGAAATTTTAAAGTCCAAACTTGTAAATACCCTCACTGCTCGTAAGAAAGTCGCCATGAACTTAGAAAGGAGAAGCCAACCGTACAGGTGTGACAGCTGTGTTGGCACTCGGGTGATAAAAGAAGTATCAACGACTAAAATAACCCAGAAATATTATTTTGACACAGACAGATCCTTGCCTCAAGCATTGGAGGGGAACCTGCGACCATGGTCGGCTGGGCCAGCTAGAGATCAAGGGCAATTGAAGTGTCATCAATGCGCTAGATATCTGATGGATGACTGCCAAACCTTGAAAGGTCAAATCCATGATCCTATTAATAACAAGTAGCTGGTGATCCTTGAAAGAGGGAGCAGTGTCATGGGAAGAGGTAATCATGGGAGCTTGAGTCTCGGTGGTAACAGTGTGAGAAATGCTAGAGCCACCAAGGTTTCAACCATTGGAACTACTCAAAGCTGCTATACCATCTTGGATAAGCCTTTATCTGAGCACCTCTTTCATTTCGTTAACAAGGGGAAGTTATAAACAAAGCCTGCAAAACCCGCCAGAAGCCAGGGTATCCCAGTTATCGAGTGAATCAGTATTGTGCCTACCATCGGCATATTGGGCATGAGACTGATTGGTGCCAAACTTTGAGGAGACAAGTTCAAGATCTCATTGATGAGGAGCTGAGAGGTGGGGAGTATGGTTCTTGAGGATGATAATGAACCATCGGCCACAACATATGTGTTGGTGGGAACATAAAGGGATTAGCTATTTAGATGGTCTTTTTATTCTTGAACTATTTAATAATGACATTTTTAATTCTAGTTTCATTAATAAGATGAACATTTTTACTTACTTGTGTGACGTTTCTTAAGATTTCACTATACATAATCATGATTATGACTAATTCATATTTGATATTGATTCAATTAATACTACTCCATTTAATCTCAGAACTTTGGAAAGCCCAAAAGAAATCTTGATAGCATCTAATGTAACTCCTAAAGAGAGATTAAAATTTGAGAGAATAAAAAAAATATATGAAAAAGTCTTTGCTTGGACCTATGAAGACATGCCGGGAGATGGTCGTGAAGTCGCCGAACATACTATCCCGATATACCCTGATCATAGACCAGTCAAGTAGAAACTCAGAAGACTCAGGCCAGAATGGGCAGAGAAGGTTAAAGAAGGGATCCACAAGTAGAAACAAAGCCAAATTTCTTATCAAAGTTTAACACCCGACTTGGTTGGTTAGCATTATCCCAATATCGAGAAGAGGAGAGGTGCGTGTATGTGTAAACTATCAGGATTTGAACGAAACTTATCCAAAAAAAATAAAAATAATATATATATATATACAAAAAAAATTATATATAAAAAATAAAAAATATATATATATAAAAAAATAAAAAAAAGGGAGAAGGAAAAGAATTGATATGCAAATATGGCCGAAAACTGTTGATATGGGGCAAAGGAAAGTCATTCTTGGGGTAAGTTTTGTTCAAATCCCATTAATCTACACATACCCGTACTTTGCCATTCTTCTTAGCTACCAAAAAGGACCAAAAAACTGATCCGTAAACTGTCTACTTAGTCTATCTGCATAAGTGGTGTACTATACAAACGGCAGTCAATGGCATTCAGTTGAGATGTGTGGACGAGAAATGAGCTAAGAAAGTCATGGAAGGAATTCTTGCCGAAATCTGTGGAGCCCATATGACTTGTTTAATATTGACAGAAAAGATCATGAGACAAGGGTTTTATTGGCTTACAATGGATGCGGATTGTTTGAGCTTGGGGAATAGACATCATGGGGGAAGTACGCCCTATGGCCTCTAACTGACATAGGTTCACCATAGTTGCCATCGCCTACTTCACCAAGTGGGTAGAAACCGAGTCCTTCAATAAAGTCGATGCTCAAAATATAAAAAAGTTCATCGAAAGGAATCTGATATGTCGATATGGTCTGCCACACCATGTTGTGTCCAGGGACGCAGGGGGGAGGGTGGGGTGAGGGCAGCTTATGGCTAAAGCTAGGAAGGTGCTCCAAAAGTATGGCACTGAGCATCATAAATCCTCTCCACATTGCCCTCTGGCCGATGGGGCAGTTGAGGTGGCCAACGAGAACGTCAAAAAGATTTTAGCCAAAATGGTTAAGAACTACAAGGGTTGGGTAGAGAAATTACCTTTTGCACTCTGGGACTATAAAGCCACCACCAGAACCTCTATGGGAGATAATGCCTTATTCCTTGGTGTATGGGATGGAAAGAGTGTTGCCTGTTGAAGTAGAGCTCAAGCCGTTAGGGGTAGTTATGGAAGCCCAAATTTCAAAAACTGATCGGGCGCAATAACGATTACAGCAGTTGAACATGTTAGATAAGAACAGGTGGAAGGCTTATTATCACGAACAGATCTATCAAAAAAGGCTTGCTCGATCATTAAGAAAGAGTGTCAAGAAGCACCCACTGAAAGAGGGAGATTTAATCTTCCAGCAGATGAGACCAGGCATTCTGGGCATACGGGGAATAAATTCAGGCCAACGTCCATTTGTTCTTAAGAAGTTGTTATCCAAGGGAGCAGTGATCCTAATAGACAGTGATGGGAATGAATTTAAGGAACCGGTCAATGTCAACAGACTCAAGAGATTCCATGGCTAAAGACTAAAAATCAAAAGAAGAGAATAGAAGCCCCGCAGGTCGAAAACCAAAAAAAAGGCGACCTTACTAAAAATGGGTGCCTTGTCAGGGTGAAAACCGAAAAAAGGCACCTTAGGCAAAAATTAGAGGTTTGAGAGAAAATGTCCAATTAAGAAAACTCGAGAGGGCTGATTGGAGACAAGAATTTGATGCTTACAAGATCTACTCTGAGATTAGATGTAGTTTTGCATTTTGAATCAATATTAGATAATGATCATATAAAGAGAAATTATACTGAAATGTAAACAATCTTCGCAAATACATGAAACGTTAACAATTCAACTCATATGATCATTATTTTCTGGTTCTTTTATAAAAAGGGAAACATTATTCTTTATTGAATGCATCTAATCTAAATAACTATGCTTTACTACTGCTCTCGCCGGCCAGATGCCTAAGTCGGTAGGTCTTGTTATCAACTGCGGGACTAAGCACCTACCTCTTGAATGTACTAGTGGGAGTAAAGGAACAACCCCGATATATGGTATAGTAGTATTCACTGGCAGCTTGCCCAGAGGCTATGGTATCTAGAGGTAAAAGCCGAAGATAAAGGTCTACTTTGGAAAGATAGGGGATGCCTCACTACATCTTTAATCCCTTCGAACTATCGAAAACAACGGGCAGCAATGTAAAAGGTAGCCTCACGAAGCCCACACAATGGGACACACCCTAAAGAATCCGATCCTCATCCACTACCTCACCCAATCTAGCAACACTTTCGTCAGGAAAGGCAAAGGAATACAACCGCTGTCTGGGAAAGAAACGCCTCAATGAATAACTGCTGATCACTCTAGGAGTGGGGTCCCGATAGTTGCTTCAATTTTTCTTGCAGTTATACCCTTAAAAAAAAAAGCCCGTTAGAGATAAAAACCGTAACTGGCCCTCTAAGCAAAAGTTAGGCCAAAGGACAGGGTGAAAACCTGGAAACAGGTAGTCTGTCCTATAAAAAATAAATGAATAAAAGCCACTGGAATAGGTTGGGTCCATTCCAGGCAAAAATTAGGTACAGGGCTATGTGAAAATCCCCAAAAGGACGCATTTCCCACAAAGAAAAGCTAATGTGAAAATCCACAAGGGACGCACTCCCTTTAAAATAATGACTTCCGGTGTCTGGAGCGATAAGGCAGCATTACTTCGGATAATCTCCCTTTTGGCAAATAGTACAGAATGCGGGACGCTAGTCAGAGTCCTGAGGGGAAAATGTTGTACAGCTCATGGCAAAAGACGTATGCTTGTTGACCGGGGACCAAATGTGCACGGGACAGTTTTCTCTAAAAGGATTATGGGTTAGAATTCCTAAGCCAAGATGGTACTTTTCTAGATCACCGGGGGCATCAGACAGTATGAGCAGTACGCTCAACGAATCCCTTAACCACCTAGGATGTGGTCTATCAATTTTTGCATCTCGTGTGCATCTCGCATGTACAATCTTTTGCATATCTCCTTGCATAACTTTACACGCGCATAGCCTTTCATGATGCCCAACATGCATTCACACATGCAGGAACTTTATATATATCTCGCATATGCAATTCTTCGCACACATTTCGTGTACATAATTTCTGCATACATGTAATGCACAATTCTTTGCACACGTTTAGCATACACATCACAAGCGCATATCACATGCATTTAATCCTTTATACATATAGTTGTGTATACATAATTTTTGTACATTAATCCTTGGCATGTGTTGTGTACATATTTCACACACATAATTCCACACGCACACACAATCTTTTGTTTATATTGTTGTGAACATAACTCAAAGGGAAAGGTCCGAATATACCTCATGCACAAAGATGATCCAAGAGATGGGTTCAACTCAACATTTTCGGCCACTGTATCCAGGATAAAATTAGGTGAGTCTGTATAGAGGGGGAACACCCAGAAGAACAAGCCTACCCAGGCATGCCATGCTGAGGGCAATCCAGAATCACACAAATCTATAGAAAATAAGATCCTTAGGGAAGCTAGACTATCCACACGTGCTTTAGTTAGAGGCAATCAGACGCAAAAGCAGGCCGAGGTACAATTACAGCTCAATATCGGTGCTCATCCATGTTGGACAATTAGATCAAGATGAAGTCCTCAAGGAAAAGGAATCCATCGGACTCACGCCAAAGAGGACATTTAGAAGAGCAAGCCTATCCATGCACACCATGCCGGGGGCAATCAGGAGGCTCATAATCAAAGTCTCTCAGTAAGCATCTAAGCCTCTCAGTGAGCATCTAAGCCTCTCAGTGAGCATCTAAATCTCTTAGTGAGTATAGATTTTTAAAATCTCTCTGCGAGCACAAAGCTCTCTCAAGAGGCAGACAGGTCTTTTCAACAAAAAGGCAGAGATGATAGAGAGGGATCGGTATCTGGTATATCACAGTTGGTAAAGGATCTACAAGAGGAAGATATCTGCACTCTGCAAGAAGATGATATCCATAATCAAGGAGATGATATCCGCACTTTAGAAGCTAGGGAATGACTTGATGCAATCAAGGAGATGATATCTGCACTTTGGAAGCTAGGAAATGACTTGGTGCAATCAAGAAGATGATATTCGCATTTTGGAAGTCTAGAAATGACCCGTGCAATCTAGGAGAGTGATATTCATATTTAGCAAACCGTTCTCTAGGGAATAACCAACTACCCTTCAGGGGGCACTCGTCTAACATCGATCCTAACAAGTACGTACTAACATAGGTAGGCATCTTTTTTATATACCCTGCACATTTGTTTTGCCATTTTTTGTAGGAAAAGAGGTTCAGGATGAGCACCAGTAAAGATGATGACAATCAGATGTGATGCCAGCAAATAAGATATCAAACATAGTGTCATGCTGGCCGGAGAGTGGTCATGTAGACACCAGATCCCAAAGCGGTCCAAAATCAGGATTACCCAATGATGAAAGTAAGGACCGATTTTTTGGCAATAAAGTGAGGATCGATTCAACTCTCCTTGTCAAGTTCTTATATCTGTACCACAATACTTTTGAATTTTATTTACTTATATTTACTTCGGTTTTTGTTGCGTTCATCTTTTTTTATTATGTATTTTCTCTTTTTTTTCTTTATTTTTATTTTATTTTTTTGGGTTTTTGGTGGCCTGCCGCTGAAGCGGCCTGTGCAGCGCGTGAGGCCACACGCGAGGTGCTGCCTCCAGTGCGAGGCTGCACCTGGGCGCACGACGTGCGGCCACCCGCTTGCAGGCAGCCTTCCCTTGTCCCTTTCCCACCTGCGAAAAAACTGTTTTTGGGACTGTAAAATCTATTTTTTTCATGTTTTGGTGATTTTTGGAAAAACGGGTTTAGGAAAGGGGCTTTTGTCCTTTCCCTTCTGGGAGAGAACGAAAAATAAGAGGAAGAATTTTCTTCATTTGGGGGGGTCTTCTTCCTTGGAAAAAAAAAGAGAGGCAGACGAGAGAGGAAGAACAAAAAAGAAAAAAAGGCATTCTTCTTGAAAAATTTGAGATTTAATTCTTCTTCCTCTTAAAAAGGTATTTGTTCTTGGATTGACTTGAGTAAGGAAAACTAATTTCCTCAGCTTGGGCACTCCATTAAAATCATTTTCTTGAGTTTTTTTTTCTTTTTTATGTTGAAAACTTAGGTTTTTCTTGGGTATTTTTGGTGTTTATTACTGCCAAACTTGACAAAGGAGACGGATTGAAACATCATTTCTCCACTCTATAAACTCTGAGGGTAAAGATTCTTTGACTCACTTTTGCATCACCTCATTTTACTATATGTTTCATGGTATTGATCAATGCATGAATAATGGCCGGATGGATGAATGCCTATTTTTCTGAGTTTGAAATTTATTTCGACATAAATTTTGAGATGATTTTCTTTCTTTTACATGTCTAAATTGCTACTGTTACTATTGCCTTCATTGTTATCTTTGTGAGTATTGTTATTACTATTGCATTATTATTCTCGTCACTGTTGCCATTATTATTATTATTATTATTATTATTATTATTATTATTATTATTATTATTATTATTATTATTATTATTATTATTATTATTGTCAATGTTATTGTATGTTTTGTGTTTTATATTTGTGTTTGTTATTACTGTTGCCGTTATTTTTATTATGGCTATTATTAGTATTATTGTTAGTAATGTTATTAATGTTGTTATCATCATAGTATTATTACGGTTATTATTATTTTGTCATTATTATTATTATTATTGTATTATTATTGTTATTGTTATTTTATCATTGTTGATATTATTATTATTGTATTTTTGCATGACTAATTTCTAATTCCCCTTGCATGTGGGTTGTTTGTGTATTAAATTGGTGTGCTTAATTTAACCCATTTTCTTTTCTATTTGTGTGTTAATATTATTCTATGTTTTTTTTTATTTTCGTTTATGTTTAATTGATTTTAGAATTATTACTAATATTTTCCTATTGTTATTTTTGTTATTGGGACTTAAAATGTGAACTTGCTCGTATAAGCATTTTCGTGACCAAACGAATGGGTCACAATGCGTAGGAGGATATATCACTTGGGTGAGACCTTACCTATTCCCCTTGTTTATGTGATTGTATTTATTTGCAAATCTAATGGTCTTATTTCATGCGCGTTTAAGATAAAAAGTCGCAAAAATATTTTTATAACAAAATTGGAATTTTTACTAATAAATTGGAACCAATGTCCTCGATTTTAGCCAATAAATGTAAAAATGCCACGAATTAAAAAGAAGAGTTAAATTTTCTAAAAATGAGATCACTTATCTTGATTTTCAGGCCAATAGCCGAATAACTTTTCGATCCCTCTTTAAGTGAGCATCAAAGAACCAATGTTCTCAAACTGAATAAATATCCCGATTTATGCATATAATCCCTTTTGATTAATTTTGCGTGATTGTTTAAACTTTATGCTTATGTATATCTTGTGGGCCCTTATAATTAATTATTTTTGGGGCAAATTTTATTTAGCTTTTCTTTTTATTTGGGGATTGTATTCTGTCCCAATTTTCACTTTGTATGGATGTGTTTTGTGTGTTTATCGCTTTATTTACAGCTTTATTCGCTGCTTTCTTTACAGCTTTCATTTATCGCTTTCTTAAGTGCTTCTAATGCGCCTTTAATTAAATGCATCAAATCGCGTGATAAGAGAGACGAAATTTTCAAAACTAAAAACTCATTTATAATTAACCAAGGCATAAATAAGAGTGAAGTTCCGAACACTTTCTCTGGTTTAGACCATAGAGTTTAGATGATATTTTCCAATTTTTTATAAATTGGGTGGCAACTCCAAAATACCTCAAATGTGCCTAAAGGTTTTATGAGGCTAGATGAACTTCCCCAATATTCTATTGGGTGGGGATTCCAAAATGTCTCATGTTAGCCAATATCAAAAGACGCGAACCAATCTCTCGTGCCCTAAAAGTGGGCTCCATGAGGGCCTTCCCGGTTCGGCGCGCATTACAATGATGACTCCACTGGGGACTTTGAGACTTTGCTCTGAAAGTGTCTTGGCTAAAATGTATAATTGAGTTTTTAAAACTTAAAATTCCATATCTTTTAAAAATTGCATTGCATCATGTTAGAGCCTTAGAATTATGCTACTTTGTACCTTATTCTATCCCCGTGCTTTCCCGAAGCACGACTCTATGTTCACTTAATGTAGAAAAGTATTAAGGATAATCACTAGTCTAAGCCTAGTACCTTTTGGTATATCAAATGGAGACTTGATCGGTCGTTATGCTCGTGATGAGCTAGACCCATTGGTAGGGACCATGCTTGGGTAGCCCTAAAGTAACATCACCTTGACTAAAGCTCATGTAATAGCAATAGATACTTCCCCTAGGTGAGATGAACAGTAATACAATGCTTGTCATGTGGGCCGTTATATATTGAACAAAATTAAATGAATTGAGTGGACTTCCGTCAAAGGCTTTCATGCCCCAGTGGGGTCACCTTAATTCGATTGAAATGTTTGAATACATAATAGCTGAAACTCATACGTATGCGCATTTTGAGAGACGTTATGCTGCCGAATTTTTGCCGTGCACTACGCGCGTTCATAGGGTCCCCTGTTGACCTATGGATTAGGCCCACCTAAAAAGAGACTAATTGACCTTATGTGCGGCAGTCAAAAGGTTGGAAGGATCTACTTGCTTGTATATGGTTATGAATGTTGCATAACACATGATCATGCATTGTATATGTCAATCATGCATCACTCTAACAATTTGAATCTTTCAGCCATCATAGATTTATTTAAATGGTCCAGAGATCCCAGCGGACAGCTGAGCAGAAAACCTATCTTTGAGTTGCTAAAAGGGTATTAGTTTGGGGTTTAGATTCACTTTCAGAGGGCAGTGAGACTTTACCTTCAGACCTTTCGATAGAGTTTAGTATGGCTGATCTTTCAAGAGAGACGGAGGCAATCCGCACTCTGATTGCTAAAGAAGTAGGTAAGAGATTGGAGGAACTTGAAAAGAGGTTATTGGCCATGATCAAGGAAAGAATGGATGCCATGGCACTCGTTCTTCAAGCTTAGTTTATGGCAACCACCCTTAACCAGGTTGAGCTAGCCACGGTCAAAAAGGCTTATACAACAACGGTCGTAATGTTTTCGTCCACTTTTGAGCCTAGCGGCGAGGCGCCACTTCATTAACTAGTCGGGCAAGTGGGAAAAGCAAAAGGACTAGAGCCTTTACAGTCAATGGGCCTTCCCAGTTCCTCAAACACCGAAATGAAACTAGCCGATCTTGAAGAAGAGATTATGAAGTCCAAGCTTGCAACTACCTGGGCACCTCTCAATAGGACTATTATTGGCCCCACAAGTCTAGGAGTTGGAGTTGGTTGCTATGATAATAGCAGTGGTACCCGAAGGACAGGTAAAGTACCAGCGACTGAGATGACTCAGAGGGTAGACCATTGTCTTTGGTCCTTGAGAGGCTGATGAAGAAGGGGATGTTGTAGCCAATGCCTCTTAAGCCTGCCAGAAACCATGGGCAGCCCAATCATAGGGAGGATCAGTATTGTGCCTTCCACTAGAACACTAAGCATGTGATGGATAATTATACGAGGTTAAGACATGAGATTCAGGATCTGATCGATAATAAGTAGGTCACAGATCCTGAGCGCTGAAGGGGTAATCATGGGAGCTCAAGTCTTGTGAATGGCAGTGGGGAAAATTTCAGGGCCACAAGGGCTTTAACCTTTAGGATGACTCGAAGCTGCTATGCCATGTTAGAAAAGCCTTTGTCTAAGCACCTAGCTCTTTTCATTAATAAGGGGAAATTACAGCCAATGCCGACCAAACCTGCCAGAAGCCAGGGATGACCCGACCACCGAGCGGATCAGTATTGTGCCTATCATCAGCATACTGGGCATGAGACTGATAGGTGCCGAACTCTAAGGTGACAAGTTCAATACCTAATTGATGAGGAGCTGAGAGGTGAGGAAGATGGCCCCCAAGGATGACAGTGCATGGACCATCGGCCACGATATCTGTGTCAGTGAAAATAGGAAGAAGATAGCTATTTAGATGTTCTTTTTATTCTGGAACTATTTGATAATGACATTTTAATTCTAGTTTTTGTTAAATGAAATGAATGATTTGTGCTTATTTGCGTGATGTTTCTAATGATTTCACTGTGCATAATCATAATCACGACTCATTCATATTTGACAATGATTCAACTGATGCCATTCCATTTAATCTTGGAGACTTTGGAGAACCCAAAGAAAATCTTGATAGCATCTAAAATAACTCCTGAGGAGAGATTAAAATTTTAGAGGAAAAAAAATGTGTGCAAAATTCTTTGCCTGGACCTATGAAGACATACGGGGAGATAATCGTGAAGTCGCCAAACACACTATGGCAGCATATTACGACCATGGACCAGTTGCACAGAAGTTCAGAAGATGCAAGCCGGAAGGGGCAGAAAAGGTTAAAAGGAGCGATTTGCAAGCAGGAATAGGAGCAAATTTCTTATTGAAGCGCAACGCCCGACTGGGTTGGTCAACGTCGTCCCCAATGGTTAAGAAGAGAAGTGTGTATATGTGTAAACTTTTAGGATTTGAACAAAACTTGCCAAAAAATATATATATTAAAAAAAAAAAAATTGGGGGGGGGGGGGGGGGTGGGGCAAAAAAAAAATTGATAACTCAGCAAATATCATTTGCTCTAAGGCCCATCCTGTCGGGCCATTTAAACTGGCAAGGCCCAAAGCCCATCAGCTAAAGGTATCAGACACGAGCCCCTAGGCAGCGCACATGCCCGATCGGCTGATGTGACCGCCAGTCCCATCAGCCGCCTGGCTCAAGGCAGCGCCCATGCCTACCACCTGCTCCCTGTCATGTCGCCGGATACCTACTCTGACGGCCAGTAATCACTCCCCAGGCACTCAAGTGCCCCTCGACTATCTCTTATAAATAGTCCAGCCAACGATGGCACCAGGTATTGAATTCACATCATTATCTCTCTAAAGCACATTATCTCTCTAAGCTACTAACTTAAGCTTCGGAGTGCTCACGCCTGGTCCGACCGGGCTCTTCTTACTGCAGGGTTATCTCATCCGATCGGATCGACCTCTCTCCTACAGATAAATACATTTTCGGATTTATCATTTGGTGCTTTCGTTGAGAGATGTCGAACTCAAGATCCAACGAGAATACTACCCCCATGGACCATGACCATGATGACGATGCACGTGCCATATCAGGCACATCGAGAAGGAGGGCAGCGCCCACCAGGTCCCCTGTGAGGACAAACCTCCTTCACGAATTCGATAATGCCACTGCTAGGCAACCAGAGAATACTCCCATCACGGTGAGGGACATGCGCGCCATCCTCAATGATTTTACAAAAAGCATCGTCCAAACCCTTAAAAAGGGTAAGATGCCGATTGCTTCTGAAAGAGCCCAAGAGGATTACCTCGTGGGCGAAGACTTCAGGAGAAACCGGAACAAGGGAATAATTATTAATGAATCCCGAGCTCAGGGAACCAGGAAAAGTGCAATCAGAACCCCAGGCAAGAGCGACAAGGGGAAGCAGATAGTGTCTGCAAGTAGGGCTTCTCCCTACAGCAACAGGTCCGCTACTCTGTCTACGAGGGATGATGTGTCCTACATGTGCACCCCGAGCCGCGGCCAAACCAGAAAGCACAAAGGCGAGTCCACCGCCACAACCCTGAGCAAACAGAATCCGCTGAACAAGCAGGACCAGTGGCTTATGCAGAAGCTCAAGCAGTTTGGTGTCCTCGCACCCAAAAGAGGCGCCTTCGAAGGAAATACTTGTGGGAATACTACCTCCCCCTTCTGCAGAGAAATCACCGATGCTGAGCTCCCCCCCAGGTGGCGAGATGTGGTTATGGAAAGGTATACAGGCAAAACAGACCCTACCACACACTTGGCAGAGTACTTGACCAAGGTACAGGTCTATACTTATGACGAAAGAATAGCCTGTAGGGTTTTTCCCACCACTCTGGGAGGGGATGCATTGACGTGGTTCCATGAGCTGCCCATGGGATCCGTCACGTCATTCAGACAGTTAAAGGAGCTGTTCACTACGAGGTTCATTGTACAAACACGTGCGCCTAAGACGGTGAACGACCTGTGCAACCTTTACCAAAGGACAGATGAAAGTCTTCGAGACTACATCGAAAGGTTTCAGGCTACCATGTCTGAAGTAAGAAATGTCAGTGTTGAGATGGCGAGCAACGCCTTATCAGGCGGCATCACTGACCGACCACTCTTCGAGTCACTCACAACAAGACCCCCATCCAGCTTCGCCGAACTGATGGAGAGGGCCAGGCAATATATCCAGTTGGATGATGCCCTTAGGTCCAATAGGAGAGGAAGGACCAGCGTTCTGGACCGCCTTCAATATCCGGACAATCGCTCTACTCAAAGAGCCCCCGCTTCCGATCGGACAGCTAAAGGCCAAGATGGAGCTCAAAGTTCCAGACATTCAGGCCAAGCCAGAGGATCGGGAAGAGACCGGAACCCGCGCCCAGATGACCAGGCGGAGAGGACGTACACCCCTCTCAATGCTACCCCAACCGCGGTGCTGATGTGGATTAAAGAGAAGCACCGCAAGATCAACTGGCCCAGGGACCTCTCCGCAAGAAGCCAGGGTGTAAGGGACACAAGCAAATTTTGTGAGTTCCACAGAGATGTCGGTCATTTAACCGACGAATGCACCTCTCTCAAAAAGGAGATCGAAAGGCTTATACGCCGTGGGGCCCTAAAGAGATTCGTAGATCCGGCCACAGGAGACGAACCCTGTAGACAGCCGAAGCCTAGGAGGGACGATCCTGACTCAGATGATGATGAGCGCAGGAACCCCAGAAACGCCGATCCCAGCAGGCCCTACGCCGGGGTGATCAACGTAATCACCGGAGGGTCATCTTACGGAGAAAATCTCCCCAAGAAAGGGAAGGGCAAGGGTGTCTACCTCTCCCGCCAAGCAGAGCAGCCTGCCTCAGTCACTATTTCCAGCGAAGACGCACGAGACGTCCTGTTCCCTCATGAGGACGCTCTCGTTGTAAGAGCTCGGATAAATAACTTCAATGTAAAGAGAATTCTGGTGGACAATGGCAGTGCTGTCAACGTCCTAACTCTCCAGGCCTACCGAGCCATGGGACTGCCGATCGGAGAGCTGAAGCCGAACGCCACCCCTTTGATCGGCTTGGGCAACGCCACCATCCCCGTAGTGGGATCCGTTGAGCTCTTTGTCGAGCTCGGCCAAGAGGCGATAGCTCACGCTTGTAAGGTAACTTTCATGGTTGTTGAGATGACGTTTGCCTACAATGCTATTTTCGGCAGGCCATTGCTTTTCCAGACAGGAGCCTTGACCTCCATCCGCTACATGGTGATGAAGATTCCAACCGCAGGAGGCGTCGCCATCGTAAGAGGTGACCAGAAAGCATCCAGGGAGGCTTATATTACCATGATAAAGCAACAGCGAGAAGCAATGGTCGTAGAGCCCGGCCTCGAGCAACGAGAGCAGGCGAAAAGGCCCAGGATGGACCCAACAGAGGCCACAAAGGCCAGGTCGCTGGATAAAGGCAAAAATGTTCAGGTGGGGATGAGCATGGATAAAACAACTGAAGAAGCCATCATGCATGTCCTGACCATCAATCAAGCGACCTTCGCCTGGAAGCCAGAAGATATCCCTGGCGTGGACCCCAAAATAATCACCCACAAGCTAAACGTGGACCCAAACTTTTCCCCGATCCGCCAAAAGTTGAGAAGGCACGCACCCGATCGGCGGAAGTTCATCTCTGAAGAGGTGGATAGGCTGCTCAAGACCGGAACTATCCGAGAGGTAGACTATCCAGAGTGGCTGGCTAACGTGGTGCTGGTCAAGAAGAAGTCTGGCAAACTGCAGATGTGTGTTGACTTCACCGACCTTAACAAGGCATGTCCTAAAGACAGTTATCCCTTGCCCAGCATAGACCAGTTGGGGGACGCCACAGCATGCCACGCCATTTATTCTCTCCTAGACGCATATGCCGGCTACCACCAAATCCTGATGTGGCTCCTGGATCAGGAGAAAACCAGCTTTATCACAGATGACGGGACGTTCTGCTACAGGATGATGCTGTTCGGACTGAAAAATGCTGGGGTCACATATCAGCGTCTGATGAACAAGATCTTCAAAGACCAGATCGGACAGAATGTCAAAGTATATGTTGACGACATGATAGTCAAGAGCCGAAGCGCCGAGGAACATCCAGCCGATCTGGCAAAAGTTTTTGACACCTTGAATAAATTCCAGATGAAGCTCAACCCCGAGAAGTGCGTCTTCGGGGTACCATCAGGAAAATTTTTAGGATTCCTAGTCTCTCAACGAGGGATTGAGGCGAATCCAGAAAAAATAAAGGCCATCCTCGAGATGCAACCCCCCAGGAACATAAAAGACGTCCAGAAGTTGAACGGAAGGATAACAGCCTTAGGACGATTCATTTCCTCTTCCGCCACGCGCTGCACGCCTTTCTTCAAGAAGCTCAGGAAGAGTGAAACTTTTATCTGGCGGGAAGACTGCCAGCAAGCCTTTCAAGAGTTGAAGGCATTCCTCACCAACCCACCACTGCTTAGCCGACCAGTACCGGGTGAAAATCTGTACTTATATTTAGCCACCTCTAAGGAAGCTGTTGCAGGTGCTCTGGTCCGAGAGGAGGATACTCAACAGCTACTCGTGTACTACGTAAGTGAAGTACTCAGAGGCGCAGATCTAAGAAAGGGGCCGGTTGAGCAGCTTATTATTGCTCTCATGATGTGTGCAAGGAAGCTCAGACCATACTTCGAGGCGCACACAATTGTCGTCCGATCGGGCCATCCTCTCAGGAAGATACTCCAGACGCCCAATCTGGAAGGCAAAATGGTGGGATGGGCGATTAAGCTACAGTCCTGGGATGTCAGATATGAGCCCAGAAAAGCTATAAAGGCCCAAGCTTTGGCAGATTTCATAGCCGAATTTGCGGGTGAGGAACCACCAAGTCAGCCTAAGCCACAAAGCTGGGAAATGACAGTGGACGGAGCAGCAAACGACACTCGAGGAGGCATTGGCATAGTAATAAAAGGCCCTTTGGGCATCACAATAAGGTACGCCATAAAGCTTAATTTTAAAGCTTCTAATAATGTGGCAGAGTACGAAGCACTCCTTCAAGGGCTCAGGCTGCTCCACGCCATCCGACCGGAGGCAGTGGCCATTAGGAGTGACTCCCAGCTGGTAACCAGTCAAGTTTTGGGGACCTTCGAAGCACGCAAGGCCACAATGATCCAGTACTTAGCCAAAGTTAAAGCTGCTTCGCAAAACTGGAAGAGGCTGGGTCGGAATGGGTGCTACAGAAAGTTCCAAGGGACCAAACTACAGAGGCCGATCAGCTGGCGAAGATGGCTGCTTCCGCACAGAGCGTTATAGAGGAAAACATTGCCGTTGTAGACCAAACTTCCTCCTCCCTGGATGAGCCAGAAATGATGGAGATCGACCAAGAGTATGAAACCTGGATGAGCCCAATTAAGCAGTTTCTCCAGACAGGATGACTGCCCGAGGACAAGGACGAAGCTCGAAAGGTATCTCGAAAATCTCTCAATTACTCCATCATTAACGGTGATTTGTACAAAAAAGCTTTCAGTCACCCTTGGCTCAAGTGCGTGGCGGAGGAAGAGGGAGACTACATCCTCAGAGAGCTCCACGAAGGCATATGCGGAGCGTACGAGGCAAGCAGAGCCATGGCAAGAAAAGCCCTTCAGACGGGATATTACTGGCCTAGCATGCTCAAGGATGCCCAGGAGAAAGTAAGGATATGCCCACAGTGCCAAATACACGGCAGGATTATAAGGCAGCACGGAGCAGACCAACAGCCGATCGGAGTCGCGTGGCCGTTCGACCAGTGGGGTATGGACATCTTAGGACCCTTCCCCCAAGGCAAAAAGCAGATGAAATTCCTCATAGTAGCGGTAGACCACTTCTCCAAATGGATTGAGGATGAACCCGTAGCCACCATCACAGCTGAGAGGGTCAAGAGCTTTACATGGAAGAACATCATCTGCAGGTATGGCTTACCCAATGTCTTTATTGCAGATAATGGCAAGCAGTTCGACAGCTCCGTCTTCAGAAACTTTTGCCAAGGCTTGAACATCAAATTAAAGTTCACATCTGTCGCTCATCCCCAAAGCAACGGAATGACTGAGGTCTCCAATTGGACCATCTTGGAGGGATTGAAGAAGCGACTGGGTCAGGCCAAAGGCAACTGGACTGAAGAACTGTAGAGTGTCCTGTGGACATACAGAACGTCTCCCAGAACAGGCACTCATCAAACGCCATTCTCTCTTGTGTACGGCTCCGAAGCAATGATTCCTGTTGAGGTCGGCCTCCCTTCTTACCGATCGGCTCTCTACTCCGAACGGATGAACGTTCAAGAGAGATGCCAGGATTTGGATCTCATAGAAGGAAAGAGGGAGGACGCCTACGCTAAGATCGCTGCCTACAAACAAAGAGTGGCCAGATACCATAATTCAAAAGTAAGGTCCAGAACTTTTAACGTAGGTGATCTGGTGCTCAGGAAGGCAGAGTTGGGCTCGGGAAATGCCGGAGTGGGAAAGCTGATGCCAAATTGGGAAGGCCCCTACGAAGTCTCTAAAGTCCTAAGCCCGAGCACTTACAGGCTCCGAACGGTGGAGGGGCAAGATATCCCAAGAAGCTGGAATGTCGAGGTACTCAAGAAGTACCATGTCGCATAATGTATTAGAACCTGGCATTTGCCTCATTAATAAAAAGGTTCTCTCTTTCATGACTGTTCAATTAGTACGTAATATAGTGTTCTACGCTAGGCTTGATGCCCATCTCAAGCTTAATAAGCAAATCCGCTGCGAAGGAGGATCTTACCTCCCCAAATATTATCTGTATTATAGAGGATCTAATCTCTCTCGCTCGGTTATGCAATCTTTATGCAATTTTACGAGTACTCTCGGCTATGCAATTCTCATGCAGTTCTACGAGTATTATCCAACTCGATTTCGCAATAACTATGCGATTCTACGAGTATCGCCTAGCTCAGCTTTGCAACCCTTATGCAGCTTTATGAGTATCGCCTAGCTCAGCTTTGCAACCCTTATGCAGCTTCATGAGCTTCACTTAGCAAAATAATGCAAAATTATATGCGATCTGAAAAGCCAGACTGACCCGATCGGTCACTAAGCTTTGACGTCATATTGAATTCAGGAAGTACTTGTGAAATTTAATGCAAATTTTAATTACGAGTTTTAATTAGCTCGATCATATTGCAAATTTTAGTACAAATTTATGTATACGTTAATTTGCAGAAATATGCAGTTTTATTAATACAAATGCCTCCACTATACAATTTGTAAATAATTGTTACAAGTATAATAAAAAAAAAAAAAAAAAGGGAGAAAGAGGAGAAAGTAAAGCTAAACTCCTAAGCTAACTATCTATATCTACAATCTCCACTTCACCAGGAGGATCAGCGACTTCTTCGGCGATCGGATCGGTAGTGGCTTGAGAAGGGTCAGCAGCCGTCGGTACAGATACTGCCCCCCCTTCAGAGACAGACCCAATAAGAGAAGGTGCCATTGGCTCGGCTTCAGGCACAGGAGGAACCTCCACCTCGGCTTCGGGAACTGAAGACGCCGCAGGCCCCGCTTCAGAGGGAACCTCTTGAGTAGTCTTCGGAAATAAAGGGCCTTCTCCAGAAGTTCTCTCGGTGATCTCCCCCTCGGGAGCGCCTTCGTCTTCATCATTTGGAGGAACAGGCAGTGATGCCGGGTCGTCCATCCATGACAGATCCGCCCCAGGGAAGCGCCGCCCAGCTTCATGGACTAGCCGGGACAACAGCTCCACCTGAGCGTCTGCCAACTCATCAATCAGGCGCTCCTTTTGAGTGGCGAGCTCAAGTTCAAGAATCTTCGTGTAGGAAGCCTCTCTCTCCCCTTCCGACTTCTTCAAGGCCCCCACTTCTATACGAAGCTGCTCGCCCTCTGCCTTCAACCTGGCATTCTCAACAGCCAACTCTCTGCACTCGGCATCCAGTCGGGTTGCATCTGCCTCGAACCGCCTTAGCTGGGCACCCTCCGCAGATAGGCGGGCCACTTCCCCTTTCAGCTTATCAGCCTCGCTCTGCCGAGCCTTCAGGTCCTGAGCACTCTGGTAGGCCTCCTTTCTTAGGGCCACTGTCTCTGATTGAGAGGCAGCATATCGCTCCTCTAGCTTGGCAACCTCAGCTCGAAGGTCGGAAGCTTCCTTTTTGGACGCCTCGCAGCGCGTAGTTGCCTCCGCCTTGGCCACGGCGCCTGACTCGGCCCTCCCTTTCCACAAATGGGCCATTATGTGCAGCCTCTGTGTCCTCCTGGCAGCCTACACAGAATCAAGACCAAAAGACTCAGACACAAAGGTGTAAACAAGCACCAAAAACAGGCAGTAAAATACTTACATCTATCAGCTGCTGGCCGATGGCTTGGGCTTCCCTGCTGAGCTGACTGGTGTCGCCAGCATCCCGATGATCGTCCTCCCGGAGAAGACCACGACAAATGTAATTAGCCACCTGGCCCACCGACCAGTCATCGCCAAAGTTCTCTCTCAGAACTTCCTTCATAGGGACGATCCGCCGATCGGATGAACGCCTTGGAGACTCGCCGTGCTGCACAGCTTTGCCTCTTGCCGCAAGCCGAGCATCCGATTCGGCGATCAGCTCAGCAGCCCTCTTTTTGGCCGCCTCCTCGGCCTTTTTCTTGGCAGCCTCCTCTGCCCTCCTCTTAGCAGCCTCTTCCGCCTCTCGGATAGTAGCACCGATCGGCTGATCGTCTTCGTCTGACTCATCCCGAAGAGTGTGGCGCCGACGGCGTAACGGCCGAGGAGAGGCCTCACTTCGAGGCACAGAAATTGGTCCAGCAGCGGTGGAGGTAGGTGCTGTAATGGCAGCAGGGGGTGCCGACGAAATTGGTACGGCAGCGATGGCCGGAGTCATTGTAGAAGTACCGACCGCCCCCTTAGAGGCTTGAAGCTCGGAAGACAGGACCAACTTCCTCTTTTTCCTTTGCTCCTGGGCCTTCTTCTCTGCCTCGCGCTTTTGGCGGATCTGATCGCCAAGTTGTCTGGAGGCTTCATTCCCACCAGCCATCTCAGCTGCACAACAAGAAAATAAGCTAGATAAGTTCTCTCGTACACAAATTCTCTTCATGAAACATTAAAAAAGTGCAATGAATGTTGTGATGCATGATGATTGGGTCTTTTCTGATCCTAACGCTCACGTTCTACGTCCTCAGCGTCTTGAAAGCCGGGAGAGCCAAACAGCGAGTGCAAAAGGAATTTGGACTCGTAAGGCCCTCCATTCCTGCTGACGGCGGCCATTAATTTTTGTATATCATTCTCGTAGAACTCCTGACCGGCGGCAAGGTCCTTTAGAGTTTCGACCCTGGCCGATCGGGTGAGGCGTACCCCAAATCCTCTTTTCCTCCCCACCAAGAAATACCGTTCTCTGTACCCTTTCATGGAGGTGGGGACGAACATCAATTTCCTCTTTGGGCGGCTTGTAAAAAAGTACTCAGTTCCGTCGCTCCGGCCCGAGATGTAGAAGAAATGAGTAAAAAGCTCTAGGGTCGGTGCCACCACTTCTATTTGGCAAAGGATTTTGAAGCACGCCACCGATCTCCAGCCGTTCGGATGTAGTTGGTTAGGGGCGAGACCATACCCCCTCAGTATCGCCATCTCAAAGGCGCCCAACGGGAACCTCAGGCCTGCGTCCAGGCTCCAGAGGTGGCATATGAACCATTCGCCGCCGTCTTGGCCGAAGGGCCCTTCAGTCACCGCCATTGATTCAGGGCAGGCCAGCACTGATATCTCATCAGGAAGGCCGTATTTTGAGGGGATTTCGGCCACTTCTGCAGCGGTTAGGCGAGAATGCGGCTCAGCGGCTTGTTTATTCTCATACCACTCCAAAAAACTTGTGTCTAATGCTTCAGTACTACTTGAGGCCATCTTCAACAAAAAAGAATGAAAGGAAGGCGCAACTCTCTTTTCTAAATGAAATGGGTGTGAAAAGAAAAAGGAAAATCGCAAAGAAAGCAAAAAAGCAAAAAGTTACTTACTTGATGAAAAAGACTCGAGGGGATTCGAAGAAGAAGTTAAGAGTAGTTGCAGAAATCTGGGAATCAAAGGAAGATTTTGGCAGAGCTTCGCTAGAGATTTTGAAAGTAAAGAAGGAATGATTCACAGAGTCCTCTATTTGTAGACGAAAGCTTCTCAAAAACGCCAAACAACGCGCCATTCAGCAAGCGCCACGAGTCAAAGGACATTATGTCTCTGCGAAGAACGAAGTGTTGCCCTCGGTACGCTCACAGCATTAAAGGAGAACAGTTGTCTTAGTAGGCGCGTCGCTTCAGAAAAAGCGCCTCCCAAATTCAAAATGCACGCCAGTACGCGTCTTCGGATTGGGAATCTCCATAACTGATTCCATCCGAACGGATCAACAAAGGCAAATCTATGCCCGATCGGACCTGTTGAGGGGGGACAAGTGATAACTCAGCAAATATCATTTGCTCTAAGGCCCATCCTGTCGGGCCATTTAAACTGGCAAGGCCCAAAGCCCATCAGCTAAAGGTATCAGACACGAGCCCCTAGGCAGCGCACATGCCCGATCGGCTGATGTGACCGCCAGTCCCATCAGCCGCCTGGCTCAAGGCAGCGCCCATGCCTACCACCTGCTCCCTGTCATGTCGCCGGATACCTACTCTGACGGCCAGTAATCACTCCCCAGGCACTCAAGTGCCCCTCGACTATCTCTTATAAATAGTCCAGCCAACGATGGCACCAGGTATTGAATTCACATCATTATCTCTCTAAAGCACATTATCTCTCTAAGCTACTAACTTAAGCTTCGGAGTGCTCACGCCTGGTCCGACCGGGCTCTTCTTACTGCAGGGTTATCTCATCCGATCGGATCGACCTCTCTCCTACAGATAAAGACATTTTCGGATTTATCAAAAATAATACAAAAAAAAGATATATGCAAAAAAAAAAAAAAAGAGAAAAAGAACAACAAAAAATGAAAAAAAAGGGAAAGTAATCAATATGTAGATCTGGCCGAAAACCGTTGATATGGGGCAAAGGAAAGTTATCCTGGGGGTAAGTTTTGTTCAAATCCCGTTGATCTACACATATCCGTACTTTGCCATTCTTCTTGGCTACCGAAAAAGACCAAAAGACTGATTCACAAGCTATCCACCCAGTTCATCAGTATAGAGGGTATACAGTACAAAAGGTAAGCTGATGGCATATGGCTAAGATGCTTAGACGAGAAGAAAGCCAAGAAGGTTATGGAGGAGACCCATGCTGCGGTCTGTACAACTTATATGAATGGCCTAACTCTGGCAAAGAAAATCATAAGACAGAAGTTCTATTAACTTACAATGGATACGAATTGCTTGAGCTTGGGGGATAGATATCTTAGGGGAAGTGCGCCCTACGGCCTCCAACGGACATAGGTCCACCATAGTTGCTATTGCCTACTTTACCAAGTGGATAGAAGCTGGGTTCTTTAAGAAAGTCAATGCTCGGAGTATGGACAAGTTCATTGAAGGGAATCTGATATGACGATTTGATCTTTTGAACTTTGGGGCTAGAGAACCACCGTCGGAACCTCTACAAGAGTCACACTTTATTCCTCGATATATGGGGCGAAAGTAGTACTGCCAGTCAAAGAAGAGCTCAAATCTTCAAGGGCAGTCATGGAAGCTCAGATTTCAGAAGTCGACTGGGCGTAGCAATGGCTGCAGCAGTTGAACACATCAGACAAGGACAGGTCGTGGGATTACTATCATAGTCAGATCTATCAAAAAACACTTTGCTCGATCTTTCGGAAAGAAAGTCAGAAAGCACCCACTGAAAGAGGGAGATTTAGTTTTTAAGCAAATGAGTCCGAATGTTCCAGACGGATGAGGCAAGTTCAGGCCAGCGTAGGATGGCCCATTTGTTCTTGAGAAGTTGGTACCCAAGGGAGCAGTGATTCCAACAGACAATAATGAAAATGAGTTCGGAGAACCAGTCAGCATCGATAGACTCAAGAAGTTACATGGCTAAAGACTAAAAATCAAAAGAAGAGAATAAATGCCCCGCGGGTCAAAAATCATAAAAAGGCGGCCTTGCTAAAAATGGGCGCCTCGTCAGGATGAAAATCGAAAAAAGGCATCATGGGCAAAAATTAGAGGCTTGAGAGAAAATTTCCAATCAAGAAAGGCTCGAGAGGGCTAATTGGAAACAGGAGTTTGATGCTTACAAGATCCACTCTGAGATTAAATGTAGTTTTACATTTTGAATCTATGTTAGATAATGATCATGTATAGAAAAATCATACTGAAATGTACACAATTTTGCAGAAAGATATAAAACAAAGGCATTTAGACTCATGTGTTCATTATCTTCTAGTTCTTTTATAAAAAGAAAAACATTATTTTTTATCGAATGTATGTAATCTAATAGCTATGCTCTGCTACCGCTCTCACCGGCCAAATGCCTAGGTCGATGGGGCCTATTATCAGCCGCGAGGCTAAGCACCCATCTCTTGTATGCACTAGTGGAAGCAAAAGACCAAACCCTGATAGAAGGAATAACAATCTTAACCGGCAGCCGTGCCCAGAGGCTATGGTCTAGGGGGTGAAAGCCGAGGATAAGGTGCCACCTTGGAAAGATAGGGGATGCCTCGCTACATCTTGAATCCCTTCGAACTATCAAGCACAATGGGTGGTAATGTAAAGGGTAGCCTCACGAAGCCCACACAATGGGACACATCCTAAAGAACCATCCAGAGCCACAGCAAAAAGGGGAAGCCAAGGGGCACATGAAGCTGATTCTCATCCGCCACCTTACCCAATCTGGCAACACCTTCGTCAGGAGATGTAAAACGAATACAACTGCTGTCGAGGAAGGAAATGCCTCAATGAATAACTATTGATCACTTTAGAAGTGGGGTCCTGATAGTTGCTTTAGCTTTTCTTGTAGCCACACCGAGAGACAGGAGAGTTTTCAAAAAAAAAAAGAAAAAAAGGCCGTTAGAGATGAAAACCGTGACTGGCTCTATAAGCAAAAGTTAGGCCAAAGGGTAGGGTGAAAACTTGGAAACAGGTAGTCTGTCCTATAAAGAAATAAAATGAATAAAAGCCGCTGGATTGGGTTGGGTCCATTCCAGGCAAAAATTAGGCACAGGGTTGTGTGAAAATCTGGAAAGGACGCATCTCCCGCTAAGAAAAGCTAGTGTGAAAATCCAAAAGGGACGCACTACCTTTAATCAATGACTTCAAATGCCTGGAGCAGCAAGGCAATATTACTTTGGATGATCTTCCTTCGAGCAGGTAATGCATAATTCAAGACATGAGTCAGAGTCCTGGGGGCAAGATGTTGTACAGTGCATAGCAAAAGGCATATGATCATTGGTCGGGGGGGGGGGGGGGGAGATGCACACCGGGCGACTCTCTCTGAAAGGATTATGAGTCAAAATCCCTAAGCCAATATAACACTTCCAGATCCTTAGGGGCATCAAGCAAGGTGGACAATCAAGCCATATCCTCAATGAACCCTGGACCACCCGAGACATGGTCTATCCATTTTTGCATACATCTCATTTCATACAATTCCTTAACAAACATCTGCATATGGAATTTTACACATGCATGCACAATTCCTTGTATATATGCCTATGAAAACAGCATTGTAAGAAGAGTCCAAATGAAGACCACACGCATGAAAGCGGGTCAATGACGACTTCAGCTCAACATTAGCACTCACCCGGACTGGACAATCAAGCCAAGATGAAGTCTACTCAAGTTCAAATTTTTAAAGTCCTCTGAGGAGGCAAATCTCAAGTCCTCTGAGGAGGCAAATTTCCAAAGTCCTTTTAGGGGGCAAACTTTCAAGTCCTCTAAGACGACAAACTTTCAAAGTCCTCTGAGAAGACAAATCTCAAAGTCCTATGAGGAGGCAAATTTCTAAAGTCCTCTGAGGAGGCAAACTTCCGAGTCCTCTTAAGAGGCAAATCATCCAAAGTCCTCTTAAGAGGCATCTCTTCATCAACTTAGTTCAGAGGAACACCCCCCTGTGTTTTGTAAGTCTGGAGCAGGCTCGATGCATCATCATTCTAGGATGACACCCGCACTTTGTAAGTCTAAAACAGACTCGGTGCAGTTTAGGAGAACAGTCCCGGTGCTTTGTAAGTTTGGAGCAAACTTGGTGCCTCGCCATTTGAGGATGGTACCCGCACTTCGGAAGTCTTGAGAAGACTCGGCGCAACCCAGAAGGATAAGAATTACTCCACAGTCTAGATGGTGACTTAAAGAGACGATTTCCTTCTCATAACAGCAGGAAGGTTGCTACCTCAGGTACGCGCTTCTTTCCTTTTTCTGAATTTTGTCTCACCTAGGCACCTACGTGCTAGCTTTCTCCAAAATTGGGGGCAACTGTAGACACCGGGTCCTGAGACAGTCGAAGATCAGGATTACCCAATGATGAAAGTAAGGAATAATTTTTTGGCAATAAAGTGAGGATCGATACAACTCTCCTTGTCAAGTTCTTATATCTATACCACAACGCTTTTGAATCTTATTTACTTATATTTACTTTGGTTTTTATTGTGTTCATCTTTTTTTTATTATCTATTTTCTCTTATTTGCTTTATTTATTTTTGTTTTATTTTTTGTGGTTCTCAATGGCCTATTGCCGAAGCGGCCTGTGCGGCGCGCGAAGCGTAGCACCCGCGTGCAGGTGTGAAAGCCGCACCTGAGCGCGCAACGTTCGGCCACCCGCTTGCGGGCAGCCTTCCCCGGTCCCTTTCCCACCTGTGAAAAAGCTATTTTTGGGACTGTAAAATCTATTTTTTTCATGTTTTGGTGATTTTTGGAAAAATGGGTTTAGGAAAGGGGCTTTTGTCCTTTCCCTTCTAGGAGAGAAGGAAAAATATGAGGAAGAATTGTCTTCATTTGGGGGGGTCTTCTTCCTTGGAAAAAAAGAGAGGCAAACGAGAGAGGAAGAAAAAAAAAGGCATTCTTTTTGAAAATTTTGAGATTTAATTCTTCTTCCTCTTAAAAAGGTTTTTGTTCTTGGATTGACTTGAGTAAGGAAAACTAATTTCCTCAGCTTGGGCACTCTATTAAAATCATTTTCTTGATTTTTTTTTTGAAAACTTAGGTTTTCTTGGGTAGTTTTGGTGTTTATCACTGCCAAAACTTGACAAAGGAGACGGATTGAAACATCATTTCTCCACTCTATAAACTCTGAGGGTAAGGATTCTTGGACTTACTTTTCCATCACCTCATTTTACTATATGTTTCATGGTATTGATCAATGCATGAATAATGGCCTGATGGATGCATGCCTATTTTTCTGAGTTTGAAATTTATTTTGACATAATTCTTTAGATGATTTTCTTTCTTTTACATGTCTAAATTGCTACTGTTACTATTGCCTTCATTGTTATCTTTGTGAGTATTGTTATTACTATTGCATTATTATTCTCGTCACTGTTGCCATTATTATTATTATTATTATTATTATTATTATTATTATTATTATTATTATTATTATTATTATTATTATTATTATTGTATGTTTTGTGTTTTATATTTGTGTTTGTTATTACTATTGCCGTTATTTTTATTATGGCTATTATTAGTATTATTGTTAGTAATGTTATTAATGTTGTTATCATCATAGTATTATTACGATTATTATTATTTTGTCATTATTATTATTATTATTATTATTATTATTATTATTATTATTATTATTATTATTATATCATTGTTGATGTTATTTATTATTATTGTATTTTTGCATGACTAATTTCTAATTCCCCTTGCATGTGGGTTGTTTGTGTATTAAATTGGTGTGCTTAATTTAACCCATTTTATTTTCTATTTGTGTGTTAATATTATTATATGTTTTTCTTATTTTCGTTTATTTTTAATTTATTTTAGAATTATTACTAATATTTTCCTATTGTTGTTTTTTTTATTAGGACTTAAAATGTGATATTGCTCGTGTGAGCATTTTTGTGACCAAACGAGCGGGTCATGACGCGTAGGAGGATATATCACTTGGGTGAGACCTTACATATTCTCCTTGTTTATGTGATTGTATTTATTTGCAAATCTAATGGTCTTATTTCATGAGCGTGTAAGATAAAATGTCGTAAAAATATTTTTATAACAAAATTGGGATTTTTACTTTTACTAATAAATTGGGACCAATGTCCTCTATTTTAGCCAATGAATGTAAAAATGCACGAATTAAAAATGAAGAGTTAAATTTTCTAAAAATGGGATCACTCATCCCGGTTTTCAGGCCAATAGCCGAAATAACTCTTCGATCCCTTTTTAAGTGAGTATGAAGGAACCAATGTTCCCAAACCAAATAAATATCCCGATTTATGCATGTAATCCCTTTTGATTGATTTTGCGTGATTGTTTAAACTTTATGCTTATGTATATCTTATGGGCCCTTGTAATTAATTATTTTTGGGGTAAATTTTATTTAGTTTTTCTTTTCATTTGAGTATTGTATTCTGTCTCAATTTCCACTTTGTAAGGATGTGTTTTATGTGTTTATCGCTTTATTTACTGTTTTATTTACTGCTTTCTTTACAGCTTTCATTTATCGATTTCTTAAGTGCTTGTAATGCGCATTTAATAAAATGCATCGAATCGCGTGAGAGGAGAGATGAAATTTTCAAAATTAAAAACTCATTTATAATTAACCAAGGCATAAATAAGAGTGAAGTTCCGAATGCCTTCTCTGGTTTAGACCATAGAGGTTAGATGACCTTTCGCAATTTTTTGTAAATTGGGTGGCGACTCTAAAATACCTCAAAGGTGCCTAAAGGTTTCATGAGGCTAGATAAACTTCTCCAATGTTCTATTGGATGGGGATTCCAAAATGTCTCATGTCACCCAAGATTAAAAGATGCGAACCAATCCCTCGAGCCCTAAAAGCGGCCTCTATGAGGGCCTTTCCAATTCGGCGTCACAGGTCAGCTAGTTAGAAATCAAGTTGACCGGATGGGGGTCAGCCAATCAGAAATCATGTTGACCGGATAGAGGTCAGCTAATCAGAAATCGTGCCGACCGGATGGTGGTTAGCCAATTGAAATCACGTTGATCGGATGGGGGTCAGCCAATTAGAAATCATGCCGACCGGATGGTGGTCATCTAATCAGAAATCATGCATATCGGAGGTGGTCAGCAAATCAAAGATCATGTTTTGTAGACTGGATGGGAGTTAGCAAGATAAATGCGGTATATCAGATGAGTAGCAGTAGAATACATTACAATTCAACGACAAGAATCACATGCCTTGCATATCGGATGGGGGTTGGCAAGAGTATGCCATGAGGGCCCGAAAGTGGTCAGCAAGATAAATGTGGTATATCAAATCACGTGCCTTGCAAATCAGATGGGGGTTAGCAAGGAATAAGCCGTGTAGGCCCAGAAGTGGTCAGCAAGATAAATGGGGCATATCAAATGGGTCGTAGTAGAATACACTATAACTCGACGGCAGCGATCATATGTCATGCAAATCGGATAGAGGTTAGCAAGACACGCCGTGCAAGCCGAACAGAGGCCAGCGGGACAAATTGGACACTGTGCAAGCCGAAAGGAGGCCAGCGGGACAAATCAGACCCATGCAAGCCGAACGAAGGCCAGCGGGACAAATGCGATAGAACAAATTGCAATTGGGTTGTAGTTAGATAACACTGCATCTCACGACAATTAGGTACTGTGCAAGCCGAATGAAGGCCAGCGGGATAAATACGATAGAACAAATCACAATTGAGTTGTAGTTAGATAACACTGCATCTCATGACAATCAGATTCCGTGCAAGCCAAACGAAGGCCAGCGGGACAAATGCAATAGAGCAAAATGCTCGTAAGCCGGCCCTGGTTGGATAAAACCGCAGCTCAAACAGTGATAATCAGGTACCTTACAGATCGGACGGGGATTAGCAAGAGCATGCCGTGCTGGACCGAATGGTGGTCAGCATAATGATTGCGAATGAGCTACAGTTGGATAACGCTACAGCTCAACGGCTATGATCAAATGCCTTACAAACCGGACGGGGGTTAGCAAGAGCAGGCCGTGCCAGACCGAATGGGGATCAGCAAAATGATTGTGAACGAGCTACAGTTGGATAACACTACAGTTCAACGGCTGTGATCAGATGTCTTGCAAACTGAATCGGGGTTAGCAAGAGCATGCCGTGCCAGACCGAATGGTGGTTAGCAGAATGATTGTGAACGAGCTATAGTTGAATAACACTACAGCTTAACGGCAATGATCAAATTCCTTGTAGCCTGGACGGGGGTTAGCAAGAGCAGGCCGTGTCAGACCAAATGGGGTCAGCAAAATGATCGCAAACGAGCTACAGTTGGATAACACTACAGCTCAATGGCAGTGGTCAGATGTCTTGCAGACCGAATTGGAGCAAAAGCATGCCATGTAGACCGAATGGTTGCTAGCAGAATGACTGCGAATGGGTCATAGTAGAGTGCGCTACAGCTCATTGGCGACAAGCCACAAACTTCAACAGAGTAAAAAGGTAAGAATTGTCTCAGGTACGCATTTCTTTCCTTCTTTTCTGAATTTTGGCTCATTTAAGCACTAGTGCACTAGTTTCCCCAAAATTGGGAGCAACTGTACAGATCGGATCCTGAGGTAGCCCAGATCAGAGGTTACCCAATAATGAAATTAATGCCTATTCACAGGTAAAAAGGTTGGAAGTGATGATTTCCTTGTCAAAATTTGTTTTTTTGAAATGAAAAATAAAAATTATAAAAACTAAAAATAAAACTAAAAAATGAGTTTTAAAATTATAGTATTTTAGTCAAAATTATTCCTTTAAAAATTAAAAAAAAATAAATTTCGGTTGATTGCAGTAGTCGACGCGTGACGGGCTAGCTCCCTTGCGCTCCAGGCGAGCGCCCAGCGGCACTGCGCGAGCGCTGGCACTGGGGCGCTCTCCCCTGCGCTGCTAGGCGCGCGCGACGGGGTAGGCGCCATTCGCCCGTCCCTCGCCTGCCAGCGCGCAGCTCGTCGCTCGCTAATGACGAGCGTCCGTCGCCCATTTTTGCCAATTTTGGCATTTTTTCGGGATTTTCCCCCAAAATTGATTTTTTATCCCATTTTTTTGGTATTTTCATGATTTTTTTTAATTTTTAAAATTAAGATAGGTTTTAAATTTTTTTTATTTATATTTTTATTAAAATTTATCCTTAAAATAAGTATCAAAAATTTAATTTTATCTTCTAAATTCTAATCTTAATTTAAAAGGATTTGATTTTATCTCTAAATGTAATTTAAATTCAAAAAGATTAGATTTTATTTTATAAAATCTAATTTGAATTCAAAAGGATTTGATATTTATCTTTAAGGATTATTAGAATCTTTGGATGTGGACTAGGGGTGTACACGGTTCGGTACAATTCGGGGATTTTCAAATCTCCGTATTGTATTGAAATTTCGGTTCCTAAAAATTTCGGTACAATTCGGTTCTTATAAATTTCAGTACAATTCGGTACGATTTTTTTAATTTTTGGTACAGTTCAGTTCGGTTATTCGGTTTTTCTAGTACAAAAAAAAACAATACAGTATAATACGGTATTTCGGATAATTTTAATAATTTATTTTTAAATATTTTAAAAATTATCAATTCTTTAAATTTTAATTTTAATTCATTCCAAAAACTCAATAAAAATTTTCAAATTTTATTCTTAATAATATTGCTTTACAACTAAAATAATATTGACATTATTTTTAATAATCCTTGATGATGATTAGTGTGTTAATCATATATTAATTAAGTTTCTGATAATAAAAATTATACATATTATTATCTTCAATCATATATGAATTTATAAAAATAAATTGGTTTTGTTTGCAATTTATACAGAAACACTTGAGGTAGATTATTTATACATTTCATTATGTCAACCAAAAAGTGCATAGTAAATATGAAATAAAATTTTAATAGTAATGGCAAAAGTTTTGACATATATTAATTCATATTGTTTTTGTGGAAGGAAATTCTAGTTATTTTTTTGGATATATAAAGACTTTAAACTATATATAAAATGTGTACTATGTTTATAATTTTGACGTATATATTAAATATAGGGGGTTTTGACTAAATATAATATTTCATCCGTTTTCAATTACTCATATAGATAATTAGATATTGTGCTAGATATAAATGGGTATTAGTTGAGTGATATTAAATATAAATCAAATTAATTAATAAGAAAATTACATACTCATATAATTAGTTATATATATATAGTCTTAACTAATTATATTTAAAGAATAGAAGATGGCTTTATGGACTATGATTATGTTTAGGGTTTATTCATATTTATTATCTTGACTCAATTATTATATTTAATTTCATTAAATTTGGCTTAACAGTTAAGAAATTGTTAATTGCTATTATAGTTAATAGTTATATTATAAGGGTAAATGTGAAATGCAGCTATCTTTTATAGGTTTTGTAGTTTAATAGAATATATAATTAATAATACGTATTGAACTTGAACAATTACTTTATGTCTTAATTTTCTTTTATCAAATTATCCATATATAGAACAATTTTCATGAAAAATAAAATATTGTGATAATGAAAAACCAATATTTTTATAGTACTAATTACTAAGCTAATTAAATTATTTATAAGATTATTATATTCTTATATATTTATATTAATTGATAAAATTTTATTGATACAATAATTGTATATAATTATACTATTAAAATACATAATCAATTACTCATATATAAATATTATGCCAAAAATATATGAGTATTAGTTGAGTGATGCTAAAAATAAATTGAATTATTGATAAAGTGATTAATATTATATATCCATACATTTACATCAATTGGTAAAATTTCATTTTTAATACATTCTTATTTATAAATAGATTTTTAATTTACATACTCATACAAAATTGTGACAAAAATAGATAAATATTAGTTGAGTGACACTAAAAGTAAATAAAATTAATTGCATATTCATATAGATATAATAATTAAATTTATAAAATTAATAATTGAAATATCCATTTTAATTTATTAACTATTTATTATTTTAATTTAGTGCATTAAAATATTTAATACAAATAATTATGAAACTAAATTTATATAATAAATATATAATATAAATTATAAATAATATTTATATATAAATTACTAGTATTATATATAATAAGTAATAAATATCGGTTCTTTCGGTCCAATTCGGTTCCAAAACAGTTCGGTACTGTTCAATACGGTTCTCGGTCCGGTTTCAATACAATTCGGTTCGGTCCTAGTCAAAAAGTCAACGGTACAATTCGGTTCGGTTCTAATCAAAAAAGTCAGCGGTACAATTCGGTTCTGGATCTTTTTTTTCGAAATTTCGGTTCGGTACAGAAAAATCCAGACCCATGTACACCCCTAATGTGGACCACCAAACAATTTCAATTTAGCAGTGGAAAAAAGCTGGAATCTGTCCCATACACATATAAGAAAGAGATTGATAAGCTAACTGCCTATCATCATTTAATCTTGTTTTCAACCTTTCGTATTAACAAATTAATTATCATTATTAGTTCTTTAATTATTTATATCAGACAGACCAAATCCTTTTTAATATTTCACACTAACTAGTTTGGCCAAGAACAAGAAAAAGATAACTATGAAATATTATATTAATGGTGGGTTAGGCAAGAATTCGAATCATCTTTTTAGATACTTCATATACCAACTAAAATCCAATCATTCACTACTTGGCCATTACTCTAATGCCTAACCCAATGTTATTGCTAATAGGGGTTGGTTACATATCTTGTCCTTCAATTTGGTATTGGATTTCAACAAGATCTACTAGGATTTAATCCAGTAATCAGCACTTAATGGACAACACAGAAGATCTCAAATTCAATTTCGCTTTTCGATATAAATATATATATATATATATATATATATATATATATATATATATTCTTCTTGTTGGTTACATTAAGTTAAGTAGCTTGATCTACGGCTCATCCCATCATTTTTTCTTTCTTTCTTAAGAAAGAAAGTTCTACAATCTTGTTATGTAATTAGCTTAGCAATCATTAAAGCGTGGCACAAGGTTTTGATAAGAGAAATTATTCAATTTTCTATTTAGCTCTCAAAGAAGCCAAAAGAGCTGTCTGTGTATGATTTCCCCTTCGTTTGACCAATGATAAATTGGCATACTAGGCGTTTAATTAAATGGAATGTCAATTCATGGTGGCTTCATTCAGCTGTCACGATTGAAGCTTTTTGCTTCGATTGAAATGATGCGAGCACGATGCAAGCACAGCCTACAAGTAGGAGTGATATGCCTGTGTACATATAACTAAATTAGACCATCAAATTGCAAATTCCTCCCTGCTGCAAATAATTCATTGGATCAATTATAATGCAAGTGCTTCATTAAATCATTAGATATCTGCTGCTCAGGATAACCATAGTAATTACAACTGTAGAGTGACAACAATACCCTACAAATTCTTCTACCTATTTTTAGATCTGCTAAATTTTGAACCAGACATAAGAAAGTATATGTTTGTGCGCGTTTTAAATAGCTAGTGCTTAAGAGCGCACATAAGTTCGTTCCTTTGGCTAGTAATACTTGAAAGTGCCACCAAAAAATTTAGACTATCTAACAAAATTGCATAGATTCCACAAGTTACTTCCACCGTAAGAATAAACATCACAATATAAGGATAATATCAAAAAATTGGGATTTTTCATTTTTCATTTTTTCCTTCTCCAAGAGAATTTCTCTCTACTTTTTTAGTTTTTTTTTTCTTCAAAGAGATTTTTGAAGTTAATTCTTAATCAAAAAAAGTTATTCTTGAATCAAAAAAAAATATTTTTTTTTCTTGAGAATTTTTACTTTATTCCATTCTTTTTTTTTTAATCAAGTTTTCTTTCTTGGAATAAAACTCCAATTTTTATTATTTTTGATTTTAATTCTGTGGATCAAAGTAAGGAAATCAATCATCTTTTTTTTTTCCATCGAATTCGAATTCTGAGGGTAAATATTATGGGCCTACTTTTTTTATTTTTTTTATTATATTTATTCACAATCATTTTGTCAACATGTAGATATTTATATCTATTGTTTATATATTTATTTTATCTCTGATATTTTCTTTTATTATCATTATTTCACTTATGTGTTATTTATTTTTTTGCAAGTTTACTTATTTTTACTAAATATGGGGCGCTGTAACACCCCCAACTCCCACACATAGCATATCGAAGGACAGAGGGCTACGGTGAGCGAAGGGTGCTACCGGACGAGAACGCTACTTAACAATACGGAACACAGAGTAATAAAATTTCTAACTTCTAGAATCGAAATCCCAAGACATGCACATCCTAAACCTATATCATCAACACACCATTATTCACACTATAGAATATTACAACTCATTACAAATACTAAATAAATGAAGTTTAATTACATGCCGAAATAAAAAACACTTCCTATAAAAATCTAGCGACTCGTTGGCCAAAACTCAGCGGACCGCTGCGCTACTCTGATCTCCTAACCTGCATGGACAAACAACCGTGCTAAGCGATAACGCTTAGTCGGGCGAAACAAATAATGGGCAGCCACTCACAGTGGTTGCCGAGGCAAACACATGCAAATCAATATATATATATATACATAAACATAAAGGAATGCCGGCTAAAGTTATTACAAACGAATATCATTATTTTGTTACGGAAACTTAAGCAATTACACATACATTAGCGTCTTAAAAACCATAAATAGAAATACTTATTTACCTTTTAATCAAAAAAATATATTATACAAAACTTATCATATACTTTAAATCACTTAATGGCCCTATAGATAGTTATACATCATAAATTCCCGAAATACGTTTTAAGGTTCGAAATATAAAGTTCAGAAATTCCCATTATTACAAATATTTCAAAATCGTACAAATTACAGTATCAATACTTAAATCAAAACATTTCATTTTAATTAAACCGTTACTTGTTCAAAAATAAACAAAACATTTCAATACTCAGATTTGGTTCGGGCTTGAAACTGTTATTCCAAGCTTCTTACGTATCCCTAGGGTTGGGAATCAGAACCACGTAGTTCTGCAGAAAACTTTTATACTTAAATAATCCAAAATTAACTCTAAACCCTTTCTTAAATTCGGTTATCTATTTCATTCTTACCACTTTATTTCCCTTTTACTATAAATCAATATGCAATCATCATGTCCATCGAAAACTAACAAACATTTCACAAAGATTCCTTACCGATATACTTACATTGGTCATCCAATCTAATGTTCAGAAGACAAGCAATTACATAAAAAACCTGTGTTCTCAATTCAAACATGTAAACGAATGTATACATAAAATTCATTCATTGATTATTCAACTATAGAAAACATGCATATCAATTATTCTAATTATTCTTTGCAAAGACTTCATACAGACCATCATACTCTTAACCTTTAAACAGATTTATAACATGCATTATCCACATACGAATTCACATGAAATCAGGATTTATAAACACACGCTTATTTGAATAAACATTATTTATTTTATCTCTTAACATTTAACAGACATTGCCTTAATACACAAAACATAAAGGTACCCGAAGATACCACACATTTCACATTCGAGTCCATAAAGGATCCAGAACATTTGAGTGCGTAAAGCACAAGCTTAACATTTCCGTAAACACTTTCAAATGCTTATTCACATAGCTCTTTGCACATCATCACAAAACTTATCAATTCATTCACATTCTGTTATTCTTTTAATTGCCTGCTAAGTCAAATGGTGGATAAGCGAGCAACATGACACATAGGGGGTAACCGAGGGTACAATCGAAAAGCAATTTCTTATTTTCTCATAAAAATATTTTCAGGGGGATCTTAAACAAGATCCATACACATTGAGGATCGCGAGGATCCGAACGGGGACCTGATCAGGGTCCAAACAGAACAAAGGGGCTGCAGCATCAGAACTCTATAAGCATGCCTATCTATCCACGACTCGACTAACGCAGGCTAAATTTTAACTCCATCATACAATATTTATAACATTTCTTTATTTCCACATAGATTAGTATGTCCATAAACATGTATATCATTACACAAATCACATTTATCATATTACAACTAAACATATATTCTTTCATAGGTTAAACAATTAATATTTTTGCATGTCACATGTAATAATTACATTGCTCACATTTAAAACTAATCATTAAATAATAATGGTAGATAAAATCACATAATTCAATTATTATCATGCATAAAAGCATTTGAATGACTAATTTAAATTTATAGCGGCATAACACAAGTGAGAAACCATATGCAAAGGAGAAGGTTTTCAAAATAATTTTAAGACAGAGAGGTCTATCGCGCTCACGACAAACAAGTCCCAGGAGGCGATCACGAGTCGTGCTCACTATCACGACTCGTGAAGGCAACCCATCAAAGCATAACAAAAGAACAAAGGAAGGCAGGAACAGGGGCAGGAGTTGTCACGACTCATGCTAGTCAGCACGAGTTGTGCTTCCCAGCACGGGTCGTGCTCCCCACGCTAAACGGGCTCTCATGCCAAACGGGATCTCATGCCGAGCGGGATCTCATGCCGAGCGCTCGGACACACGGTTGGATGTACTTATGCACGACTCGTGCACAAGTGTATGACTCGAATACTTCTCCTCCGATCGGCTGCCCGCGAAATGCCAGATTCACTGATCTCTGTTGCGATCGCGATGAGTGTCGTGCTCGGGACAGAGTCGTGATTCCCAGCTCTTCGTCAGAATCTGCAAAAATTCTTGCATCCAAAATTCATACCCAAATTCCCCATTCCATCTGACTTTAACACAATACAAATCATTCATTCAAAACCTCATAATTAATACAAAACTCAACTTTTATACCATTAAACACAATTAAATCATACTTAAACAACTTTACAATCGTAATTACCCAGAAAATCAACCACAAATCAACACAATCAAATTATATATAAAAACCTAAATTCCCCTACCTCAGCTCCTATGCTCCTAATAGCTTACTTGGTTGATCTTTCTTATTCCAAAACCCATCCAAAGTCCTCATCAAAATATACACAAATACAAAACATAAATCTAGGGTTTAAAAATCACTCAAAAGAAATGGAGAAAAGAATCAAACTTAAACTTACCTCTTCAAACCCAGCTCAAACCTCAACCAAAACACCCACAACCTTGCAACAACTCCAGCCAAAAAGAATCAAGGAGGCAAAGCAGAAAAATGAAGAAGAAAAGAGGAAGAGAAGCTGAAAGAGAGAGGAGAACGGGAAAGCAGAAATTCTGCTTTCTCTCCCTTTCTTTTCCCTTTTTTTTCCTTTCCATTAAATGTCCACACCAACCAAACCACATGTCAAGCCCCTATTGGTGCTTAATAAAAATCTTAACTTATTACATCTTTGGTCCTTGACAATTACCACTTGGTCACTAAATAAAATTATTTCTTTTTTTTTTCAACTTTAATTATCTTTCAATTTAGTCCCCAATCAAATCCAATGCCACTAGCACAATTACCGAAATACCCTTAACAGTACTTGCCGAAACCTTTACTTAAATTCTTAAATAGTCCCTTTGAAATACCTAACACTTCAATTTACATAACTTTGGTCACCGCTCACCTCAATATGCACAAATCCTTCTAGGGTACTTTTCGAGTTATGACAGGTGCTGAGAAGGGGAGCCCACTAGGATGATCCGGGGATGCCAATTTGGTTTATTTTCTTTACCCTATTTTCTTTTAGTTTATTTTTATTTTCAATTTATTGTAAATAGTATTTTGAGCCCGCTAATGTAAAAATGGCTAAACATTTCCACAAATAAATGGGATTTTCCGAAATAAAATAGGACCAATGTCATAATTTTTTTGTCCAAACAAAATAGATATTTTAATATTATTTTTTTTATATGCATGCGAAAACCAATGTCTTCATCCTTAATCGAATCTCCCGCTTTGTGTATGTTTTCCTTTTTAGCTTATTTACAATGGGGGTTGTATTCCGCCCCTAGTTTTGTTGTAATTTATTACATTTTTAATTTATCCTATTTTAATCTTGTTTTATTTACCACTTTCATTACGTGATTGATCTACACTTTAATTAATGTATTAAATTGTATGAGAAAAGGAATGAAATCTTAAATTCAAAACTAAATCATAATTTAATCAAGGTACGAATAAATGAAAAGTCTCTAACCATCTCTGGTCTTAGGCTCAACGAGGTTAGATGAACCTTTCCAATGTTCTATTAGAAAAGAAATTCCAAAATATCTCTTGCTTCCCAAAATAGGCCCAAGTTGCATTGTCTTAGGCTCCATGAGGTTAGACGAACCATCCCAAGGTTCTATTGGGGTGGGGACTCCAAAATATCTCTGGCTTGCCGAAAATAGACGTATATGCACCGTCTTAGGCTTCATGAGATTAGATGAATCTTTCCAATGTTCTATTAGAGAGGGGATTCCAAAATGTCTCTAATTGCCCAAAATAGACACAAATGCACTGTCTTAGGCTCAGTGAGACTAGGCGACCTTTTCCAATATTTTATTGGGTGGTGACTCTAAGAAACCTCCTTGTTGCCTAAAATAGACGCCGTTGTAATCTCTTACAAGATCCATGAACCTCTCTAGAATGCCCTAAAAGTGGGTCATTCGAGGCCATCGGTGTTCTGCTTGCGTCACGGTGAGCAGATGGATAAGGTGATAGCGTATGTTAGTGGGTTAGCAAGGAGCATGCCCTATCAATCGAATTCGATGTGTCGTGATGTCAGCGTGTTGACTTTCTCCTGTGTTAGTTGTCTAGGCTTTATGGCCATAGGCCTGACTTGGGCCTTAGCCTAGGCTTGATAATAATGAGTATTATCATTTGTTCCCCCTCGACATCCCGATCGGCCAAGGGAATCTTGGGATGAAAAGGGTTTGAGCAACTGGTGCTTGTGATTTTGAAAATGGAAACATTTTTATGAACTGTGTTTTTCCAATTTATTACCTGCAACGTTTCGATCTGTCTGATGGCTAGGAGGAATTGGGGCCTTGGATGATTGATGCTCGGTTGCCCATGACATTTTGATCGATTTGAAGGATCGAAAGAGAGGGGCCTTGGGCAATCGATGCCTAATTCTAGTGATAGAATCTTAGTATTCGATCCATACGCTTTGAAATCTGAGATAACTCATTAACTGTGTTCATTATGGAGACTTTGGGCTTCAGGGCACCTTTTGGAATGCTCTAATCTTGAGTTGCCATGTGGTTTTGTCATTTTACCTTTTCGAGGAAACTTTCTCTATAAATGGCCATCCTTTGCAAAATCCCCTTCTTTGTTCAAAACCTTTATTTTCATCCTTTAATTTCTTCCTGTAATTTATTTATCATGGAATTTAAACACCTGAAACCTTTTGAGTTCCTCAATCTTCACATCTTTTTCCATTTTAGGAAGATGAGTGAACATGGTTTCCTTAGTGTGATTTCTCTCCTCATGGCATTACCTGTTGAAAATGGGTAATCAGCTATAGAGCCTACACCTTTTTCTCCATTTTCGGTGCTTCTTTCCAAACTTTCCATTCTTTACCCCTTCTGACTCTTAGCAATTTAGAGCTAAAGAAGAGAAGGAAGAAAATAAGGATAAGGAAGAGGATGTGTGTCAAAGTGTGACGCGCCCCGGATCCCCGCGGCCGCCCATGGGACCGCCCGCTTGAGGGCGATCGGGGCATTTGTGGGTCCGTTGACAGCTTGCAATAAATCGCAAGTGCGTCTATGTTGGGCAACAAGGAGGTTTCATGGAGTCGCCACCCAATAGAACATTGAAAAAATTTCTCTCGCCTCGGAGAGCCTAAGACTGCACTTAGTATCCATTTTGGGCCAGCCAAAGGAGTCTTGGAAGGTAAACCTCTCGCCCTAAGGAGCCTAGGATTAACGTCAAAGTCTTGTGGCACAAAAAGGTGTCTTGGAGGGTAGACCTCTAGCCTCTTTGAGCCCAAAGACCAGAGTGAGTTCGGGACTTCTCATTTATTCATACCTTGGTTAAGTTTATAGTTGAGTTTTAAATTTATTATTTCATCCCATTTCACATACATTTAATGCAATTAATTAAAACGCACAACATACATTTAAGGAAAAGCGGTAAAAGCATAAGTAAAATAAAGCACATGTAAAAATATTACAATAAAACTAAGGGCGGAATACAACCCCCATTGTAAATAAAATACAGATCATGCATAAATCGAGATATTCATTAATGGTGAGGACATTGGTCCTCGCATGCATATCATTATGAAATAATTTTTATGTGATGATTTTGGATGGAGAAAATTGAGACATTGGTCCCATTTTTATTTAGAAAAAAAGTACCAAGTTAATTAATAAAAAATGGTTTAGTGACTTTCTTTCTAGCGGGCCTAAATAAACAATTTTACAAGAAAATTATATGGCAAAAATAAATAGGAAAAAGCCAAATAAATAAAATATTACAAATAAAGAAAAATAAATATTCCGAGCGAGCCTTTTGCACCTCCCCGTGTGCTCGCGAAAACGCCCAATCAAAAAATGAGTTTAGACATAAAAAACAAAATATAAATAAAATAATGTTAGTAATTGAATCAATTAAATCAATTAAACATAAAAAATAATTAATAACAAAATAAAATAAAATAAGATGATATGAAAAGAATGATATTGAATCAAAATGTTAACAAACCAAAATAAATGAGAAACATGCATTATACATGATAAATGATTAAATGATGTGATGAAAATAAAATAAAACATGTTAATTAATTAGTACATGAAAATATACACATGATGGAAATAATGATGAAAAGTGAAAAATAATAATCAAATCAATAAACAAATAATAATAAATCAATCATGTAACAATGATAAAAAGAATAACAAAAATTAGTAAACAAAAGAATGATGAAAACAATAATGATATATAACAAGGTTAATTGATGTGTTCATAATTAATATAAACTATTTACATGGCAAAAAGATTAATTTAAGTTAATTATTTGCATGTTAAAAATAATTAGGAATCACAATAAAATAAATTATTTACTTGTTAGGAATTAAAAGAAAACAATATTCACATGAACAAAAATAAAATCATATATAAACAATTAAATGGAACAAATATAAGATCAATACAAATGAATAGATGAAAACAATAAATAAATCAATAAAAATAATAAAATATACATGAATAAATTAAATAAAAATAGAATAAAATAGGAATTGAGCCTAGAATATTTACCCTCAGTGTATTGGATTTGATAAAGGAAAAGTGATGATATTCCGAAAAATTGCTTGAAAGAATAATTTAGCAATAAAATTAATTCTCTTTGTTTATGGAGAAAAACAAAGGAATTGATTTGCATGCTTAAGATTGAAAAGAAATTGATGTCAAAGTGATGATTAATTTCTTGTGTTTATGGAGGAAAAATAAAGAAATTAATTGGAATAATTAAGAATTGAAAATTGATCTTTCAATTTCAATTAAACCTTTTTAATTAAAAGAGAAATCTGAAATTTTTAAAGAGAAAATAGAAGAAAAAGAATTCTGGAAAAATCAGGTCTAAAAAAAATGTGGAGGCTCCCCTTGATTTTTCATCATAAAGTTTTTATAAAATAAAATAGGTTGCCCTAATTTAATTAAGGAAAACAAACCTATTTTAACACAAAATTCTTTTATTTTTAATGATAAAATCAAGTTTTATTTATTAATTATCTAAAAAAATATTTTAAAATTTAATTTGAACTCAAAAACCCAAAAAAAATGGGATAAAAAATGGATTTTTGGGTGAAAAAATCGGAAAAATGGGTGAAAAATCGAAAAAAGGGGTATCAGACCCTATAGCGATGGCCAGGGGATGAGGGACGCCCTTCGCTATAGAGCAACGGGCTTCACGCAGCGAGGCTGCGCGAAATCCGCGCGCAGAGGCACGGAAATCGCGCGCAGTGCGCACAACGCTGCACGTCGCTTTTTAGCGACACGCGGCATTGGCGACGCTGTGCGTCGCCAAATCGCGCCCAACACGCTGGGCGCCTGAGCGTCTGCGCGCTGCCGCGCCCGACACTCGCGATACGAATTTTTTTTTTTATTTTTTAAATTTTAAATTGACTAAAAACATTATAATTTTAAGCCCTCATTTTTCAAAATTAATTTTTTAAATATTTTTTATTATTTTCTAATTTTTCACTCTAAAATGCAAATTTGACGAGAAAACCATCACTTTTAACCTTTTAAACCTGTGAAGGCAATTATCATCATTGGGTAACTTCGATCTAGGCTTACTCAGGACCCGGTGTCTACAGTTGCCCCTAGTTTAGGGGAATCTAGTACACTAGTGTCTAGGTGAGCCTAAACTCAAAGAAGAAAAGGAAAGAGACAAGTACCTGAGTCAGCCGTCTTTCCGAACTGGAGAATTCTGAGATGGTGGTTATTACCATGGTGTGTTTTCGTTTGTTGAAGCGGTGCTATCTGTGAGCCCCTCGATTGATTGTCCCCTGAGAGGTTTTCGGTTCATCGATCGTTTGCCCCCTGAGAGGTCTTCAGTTTGCTGCTCCCTGAGAAGTCTTCGGTTCATTGATCGTTTGCCCCCTGAGAGGTCTTCAGTTCATTGCCCCCTGAGAGGTCTTCGATTCATTGATCATTTGCCCCCTGAGAGGTCTTCGGTTCATTTATCGTTTGCCCCCTGAGAGGTCTTCAGTTCATTGCCCCCTGAGAGGTTTTAGATTCATTGCCCCCTGAGAGGTCTTCGATTTTGCTGCTCCCTGAGAAGTCTTTGGTTGATTGCCCCCTGAGAGGTCTTCGATTCATTGATCATTTGCCCCCTGAGAGGTCTTCAGTTCATTTATCATTTGCCCCCTGAGAGGTCTTCAGTTCATTGCCCCCTGAGAGGTCTTCGATTCATTGATCATTTGCCCCCTGAGAGGTCTTCGGTTCATTTATCGTTTGCCCCCTGAGAGGTCTTCAGTTCATTGCCCCCTGAGAGGTCTTCAGTTCATTGCCCCCTGAGAGGTCTTCGATTTTGCTGCTCCCTGAGAAGACTTTGGTTGATTGGCCCCTGAGAGGTCTTCGATTCATTGCCCCCTGAGAGGTCTTCGATTTTGCTGCTCACTGAGAAGTCTTTGGTTGATTGCCCCCTGAGAGGTCTTCGATTTGCTGCTCCCTGAGAAGTCTTTGGTTGATTGATCGCTTGCCCCCTGAGAGGTCTTCAGTTTGCTGCTCCCTGAGAAGTCTTTGGTTGATTGATTGCTTGGACTGATGTCGTCACTCGGCTTTGGTCGGTGTCCGCATCGAATCTCTCTTTCTGCAAAATAAGGAAACTAAAATATGCAGGAAAAATAGTGAGCATGCAAGTGAAATGCATGAGTCATGCAGGATAAAAATTTATCTATGTGGACTTGGAGATGATAGCCGGGCTAGCTGCAATTTGTAATAGGATCGATGCATTTTAAGCTGCTTTTGAATTTCATGCCCTTTGGGATTGCGAGATTCTCATCCGGTACCTGTAGTCATTATTTGAAGGTAGTGCGTCCCTTGTGAATTTTCACACTAGCTTTTCTTAGTGGGAGATGCATCCTTTGTGGATTTTCACATAACCCTGTGCCTTATTTTTTTGCCTGGAATGGACCCGACCCAATCCAGCGGCTTTTCTCTTTCTTCTTTTTTTTTGAAGGACAGACTGCCTGTTTTCAGGTTTTCACCCTATCCTTTTGCCTAGTTTTTGCTTAGAGCGCCAGTTACGGTTTCACTCTAACGGCTCTTTTCTCTTTTTTTTTTTTTTTTGCTGAAGATTGCTGAAGTTGTTGGCAAGAATCTTTAGGGAGTCTTAGGACATGGTTGCATGAGCTTGATTTTGCACATCTGATAACAGGATGAATCGGCTGAAGCGTTCGCGTGCTGAGAGTAGCAGAGGGTAGGCAGATACATGACTTTGATCACACAGGGTACAATACTCTGATCACATCATTGCATAAATGCATGTGTTTCAATTTGATTTCATTAAACATGATCATTATTTTGGCATTGATTTTAAAAAATACAAGACTTTAGCTAATCTCGAGATAGATCTTGAAAGCATCAAACTCCTGTTATCAATCAGCCCTCTCGGGTTTTATGATTGAAGATTTTCTCTCATCTCTTAATCTTTTTCTTTGAATGCGAATTCTAGATGCAACTTTGGGGACGAGACTTAACTCGAATGCATGAATGCACTCGTGGCTCCTCGCTTTAAGCTCAAGAAACACCATATGCCTCTTCTTACGTACCAAACCTTATTAGAAGGTCATCTTCGCTAATTGGATAAGACTGAACCAAGAATCAAAAGGTCTTACTTTGGTTGTAATGTTAGGCTTAGGTAGATGGCTATCAAAGGAGGATCAGGTCGCTAGAGAAAAATGGCCGCAATATTTTCTCGACTGGTGGATGAACCATTCTCAGCTCAGTTGTATATACAAAGGTATTCTTGAATTTGGATTTGATAACATTTTAGCTCATTTAAGATCAGATTGACAGTTAAAAAGGTAATCATCAAAACTCGTCAAGTGGTTATTATTTTGAGCTCTACTTTTTTTTTAGGAGCTCATGTCTTTGGCGCATGACTGAAACCCTCTTCCCAAAGTGTAAACTCATCCTTACCAAGGCAATTTTGATAACCCACAAAGAAATTGTTAATTGTTAAAACGTTCATCCATCCCTGCTAGAGAGGCCACTCTTCTAAGGGGAAGCCAAAATCATTTTAGGCGAGGGGATAGTTTTAATATGTATAACAACAAAATTGGCACGCATTTAGCATACCCACATAAAAGCTCAATGGGCTAGCAAGCGATTGTGAAGTAAGGGTAGGAAATGGTCATTTAGGGAACTATACAAAGAAAATGTTGCCTAAATCATTTTCTAGGTTCCGTCTTATCCAGGGATCGCTTTGACGGGTAATCAGAAAGGTTCTAGTGCTCTTAGTGAGTTTCCATCCAGTCCCCTAATTGCAACTAGTTTTTTTTTATTATTATTTTTAATTTTCCTCTCTACAGGAGTTATGTTAGATGCTATCAAAATTTTCTTTGGGTTCCCCAAAGTTTCCGAGATTAACTGCAGTCATATTATTTGAATTAATGCTAAAGTAAATGTGTTATGATCATGCAAAATGAAATCAATAGAAATATTATACAGATAAGCAAAAATTGTTCTCTTCATTACAAACCGAAAATTGTAACATAAAATGTTCTAGAAATAAAAAGAATTTCAGCATCTAAAAGCAATATCACTAGTGGGCCACAAGACATGATCATGTTCGCGGTGGAGGGACTGCATTATAACCTGCTTCTTCTTTTTCTCTCACTTCTCAGGATCTGCGATCTGATTGGTGTCAATGAGATCCTGGATTTTATTTCTCAGAATACAGCAATGGTCAGTCAAATGGCCGGTGTGCTGGTGGTAAGCGCAGTACTGATCACCTCTATGTCCCGGCTGTCCCTGACTCAACGCTGGTCTGGGTGGCAAAGGTTGCAACTTGCCTTCCTTCATTAGTCTCTCCAGCACCCAGGATAGAGAGCGGCCTAAGTTGGAGTAGTATCTCTGACCCTGCCCAACTCCAGTAGCTGAGACCTCTGCCGTCCTACCGTTTCTGCTGTTGCTGCTCCCGGCACCTCCTGATTTGAATCCCGACTGGTTCGCATAGCCTTTTCCAGCAAAGTTATTTCTGCTTGCTTTCTTTGCCAGGTAAGCCGCCTCAGCTTCTATAGCGATATCCTTGAGCGACTCCCAGTCCTTGAGCCCCTTAAAACTGAGCAAGTCCCTTAAGTAAGGGCATGAGTTTCTGATAAATAGCCTAATCTGATCTGCAGTGTCAGGCTTCCTCTTCATCTCCATGACCCTGTTTCGCCATCTTGTAAGGTACTCATGGAATGACTCATCATTCTTCTGCTGTAGAAGCTCGAGGTCTTTTAGGGTGACCTCCATCCTGGTACTGCAGTCGTACTGCTTCATGAATTCTTCGGTCAAAAGGTCCCAGTCCTCTTTGGACCTCCTATCCAACCCGTGGTACCAGTCAACTGTCGGGCCCACCAGACTAAGGCAGAAATATTCCACCTTCTGCTTCTTGCTCAGCCCTGTGCCTTTCATGACGAGGGTGTACTGCTTGATGTGGGCGGATGGGTCAGAGGTGCCATCAAATTTTGGCAGCTCGGGCATCTTAAATCTTTGGGGCAGCAACTCTTCATCCCCCAGATCTCTGTCCTCTGGGTTGACCCCCTTTCCAGCCGAGAGCATGCGGGTGATTGCCTCAATCTGCTGTCTCATACCTCTTAAAGCTTCATCCTCTACTCTAGGTGCTCTGGGCCTCGCAGCTTGGTGGACTATCGGCACCTCTTCTTCTTCCTCCTCCATCAGGAAATCATCGTTGGGGTTATGAATCCTTTCCCCTCTTGGCTCGATGGGTGCAGCAGCTCTGTGCTCATTGTTGGGTTGGCGAGCAGCAGCTCCAACGAAGGGAGCCTCTCCACCAGCAGGTGGTTCGGCTTGCCCCCGAGGAGGGGCTGCCTATGGCTGTAGAGCAGCAGGCGGCTGTGGGGCAGCAGGTGGATGGGCAATCCTTTCAACCATGGCGCCCATCATATCCATCATTCTCCGTTCAAAATCCTCTAGCCTCCTAGCTAGGTCCTGAGTGGTCAAAGCTCCAGCTTCTTCTGCCATTGATGATTCAAGAGAGGATTCACTGATTGATGGGAATGACTTAGAATCCCAGTCAGACACTAGTTCCGGCAACTCAAAGAGCAGATTTGTCCTTACTAGCCGACCGTTGGAACCTCTAGTCCACTTAGATGAATCTATGATGGCTAAAAAAATTAGATTGTTAGGATGATGCATGAATGACATATACAATGCATGATAGTGAGCTATGCAACATTTACAATCACATGCAAGCAAGTAAATCCTTCCAACCTTATTACTCCCACACACGAGGTAATGCGGTCTCTTTCCTAGGTGGGCTTAATCCATGGGTTAGCGGGGAACCCAATGGATGCGTATGGTGCTCGATGGAAAACCAGCATCATAACATCTCTTATCTAATGTGCAAGCACATGGGTTATGATCGTTATGTATTTAGGCAGCCCGAACAAGTTGACATGGGCCTATCGGGGCATGAAAGCCTTTGATTAGGTGACCAATCAAATTATATGGGCTTGTCTAATATATAATGATCCACATAGCAAACATAGTATTAAGGTTCATACCACCAAGGGGAAGTGACTATTTCCATTACATGAGCTTTGGTCATGGGTGATGATATTTTAGGGTTACCCAAGCATGGTCCCTGCTGACGGGCCTAGCTCATTACGAGCGTAACGACCGATCGGGTCACCATTTGATATACCTTGATGGTACGAGGCTTGGGCTGGTGATTATCCTTAACACTTCCCTAAATTGAGTGAAAATAGAGTCGTGCTTCGGGAACGCACCGGGGCTAAAAGAGGGACCAAACTAGCGTAGATCTAAGGCTCTAATGAGATGCGATGCAGTTTTGAAAAACGATGAAATGTTTAAATTAAAACTCAATTGTAAATTTTAACCAAGGTACTTTCAAATCGAAGTCTAGAGTATGTCCCCAGTGGAGTCGCCACTGTGACGCGCGCCGGATCCCCACGGCCGCCCATGGGACCGCCCGCTTGAGGGCGATCGGGGCATTTGTGGGTCCGTTGACAGCTTGCAATAAATCGCAAGTGCGTCTATGTTGGGCAACAAGGAGGTTTCATGGAGTCGTCACCCAATAGAACATTGGAAAGGTTTCTCTCGCCTCGGAGAGTCTAAGACTGCGCTTAGTATCCATTTTGGGCCAGCCAAAGGGGTCTTGGAAGGTAAACCTCTCGCCCTAAGGAGCCTAGGATTAACGTCAAAGTCTCGTGGCATAAAAAGGTGTCTTGGAGGGTAGACCTCTAGCCTCTTTGAGCCCAAAGACCAGAGTGAGTTCGGGACTTCTCATTTATTCATACCTTGGTTAAGTTTATAGTTGAGTTTTGAATTTATTATTTCATCCCATTTCACATACATTTAATGCAATTAATTAAAGCGCACAACATACATTTAAGGAAAAGCGGTAAAAGCATAAGTAAAATAAAGCACATGTAAAAATATTACAATAAAACTAAGGGCGGAATACAACCCCCATTGTAAATAAAATACAGATCATGCATAAATCGAGATATTCATTAATGGTGAGGACATTGGTCTTCGCATGCATATTATTATGAAATAATTTTTATGTGATGATTTTGGATGGAGAAAATTGAGACATTGGTCCCATTTTTATTTAGAAAAAAAAATACCAAGTTAATTAATAAAAATAGTTTAGTGACTTTCTTTCTAGCGGGCCTAAATAAACAATTTTACAAGAAAATTATTTGGCAAAAATAAATAGGAAAAAGCCAAATAAATAAAATATTGCAAATAAAGAAAAATAAATATTCCGAGCGAGCCTTTTGGACCTCCCCGTGTGCTCGCGAAAACGCCCAATCAAAAAATGAGTTTAGACATAAAAAACAAAATATAAATAAAATAATGTTAGTAATTGAATCAATTAAATCAATTAAACATAAAAAATAATTAATAACAAAATAAAATAAAATAAGATGATATGAAAAGAATGATAATTGAATCAAAATGTTAACAAACCAAAATAAATGAGAAACATGCATTATACATGATAAATGATTAAATGATGTGATGAAAATAAAATAAAACATGTTAATTAATTAGTACATGAAAATATACACATGATGAAAATAATGATGAAAAGTGAAAAATAATAATCAAATCAATAAACAAATAATAATAAATCAATCATGTAACAATGATAAAAAGAATAACAAAAATTAGTAAACAAAAGAATGATGAAAAAAATAATGATATATAACAAGGTTAATTGATGTGTTCATAATTAATATAAACTATTTACATGGCAAAAAGATTAATTTAAGTTAATTATTTGCATGTAAAAAATAATTAGGAATCACAATAAAATAAATTATTTACTTGTTAGGAATTAAAAGAAAACAATATTCACATGAACAAAAATAAAATCATATATAAACAATTAAATGGAACAAATATAAGAGCAATACAAATGAATAGATGAAAACAATAAATAAATCAATAAAAACAATAAAATATACATGAATAAATTAAATAAAAATAGAATAGAATAGGAATTGAGCCTAGAATATTTACTCTCAGTGTATTGGATTTGATGAAGGAAAAGTGATGATTTTCCGGAAAATTACTTGAAAGAATAATTTAGCAATAAAATTAATTCTCTTTGTTTATGGAGAAAAACAAAGGAATTGATTTGTATGCTTAAGATTGAAAAGAAATTGATGTCAAAGTGATGATTAATTTCTTGTGTTTATGGAGGAAAAACAAAGAAATTAATTGGAATAATTAAGAATTGAAAATTGATCTTTCAATTTCAATTAAACCTTTTTAATTAAAAGAGAAATATGAAATTTTTAAAGAGAAAATAGAAGAAGAAGAATTCTGGAAAAATTAGGTCTAAAAAAAATGTGGAGGCTCCCCTTGATTTTTCATCATAAAGTCTTTGTAAAATAAAATAGGTTGCCATAATTTAATTAAAGAAAACAAACCTATTTTAACACAAAATTCTTTTATTTTTAATGATAAAATCAAGTTTTATTTATTAATTATCTAAAAAAATATTTTATAATTTAATTTGAACTCAAAAACCCAAATAAAATGGGATAAAAAACGGATTTTTGGGTGAAAAAATCGGAAAAAGGGGTGAAAAGTCGGAAAAAGGGGTATCAGACCCTATAGCGACGGCCAGGGGATGAGGGACGCTAGCGACGGGCTTCACGCAGCGAGGCTGCGCGAAATCCGCGGGCAGAGGCGCGGAAATCGCGCACCAGCGCGCGGTGCGGCGCGCAGTGCGCACAACGCTGCGTGTCGCTTTTTAGGGACGCGCGCTGCCGCGCCCGACACTCGCTATCCGCAAAACTTTTTTTTTTTTTTTAAATTTTAAATTGACTAAAAACACTATAATTTTAAGCCTTAATTTTTCAAAATTAATTTTTTAAATATTTTTTATTATTTTCTAATTTTTCACTCTAAAATGCAAATTTGACGAGAAAACCATCACTTTTAACCTTTTAAGCCTGTGAAGGCAATTATCATCATTGGGTAACTTCGATCTAGGCTTACTCAGGGCCCGGTGTCTACACAAAGGCTCTGATGATATCTGCCCTAAATCGAGAATGTTTGTTCCTTCACATCCTTCCGATTCCAATGTTTTTCTTTCCTGAAATATGCCTCTTGTAGGAGGTGTTTCACCCTTATGTAAGAATTACAAAGTCGCCTTGTTGTTTGCATTGTTTCTTGAAGAAATAAAATTTTACTTTAGCTTTATAGACGTAATGTTTCTTGAATCGATCGGATAGCCGTAATCGATTTTGTTTTATTTTCAAAATGTAATAGATCAGATAATTTTTGATCCATATTTTTCCTTGATTTTGATCCACTAAATGAATACTAGAGGCTGTTATTAGCTCATAGAGGGGCTGAATTACACTTAAGGGATTTGAATTAAGCAAGAATTTGGAGCAAAGTTGGAGAAAATGGAAGGAAAAGCAAGGAGAGGAACTTCGGCCACTAAGGGAAGGAGAAAAGTCGAAAAGGGATAAGGATTATGCACCCACCAACTGCCATCAATTGCTTTTATAGTAGCCCAAAGTGGTCCAACCAATGGTCCAGCCAAGGATCCAACCTATAAAGCCCAATTACACTTTCAGGCCCAATATGCAATTTTCCTATGGCTTTCTCATTTCCTAACTCCAAACCACTCCAAATTCAATTCCATCATTCATATCATGTAAAACTAGGTTGTACACAAATTTTTATCCCAATCGGAGTCCATTTTTGGCCTGGTTCAATCAAATCGGTTTGGTCAACAAATTTTAAGTGTTCTCCAAAAATTTCCTTTTCACTACCAAAGAATTCTACATAATAGTTAGAGTCACTCTGGAAATTCCTGTAATTTTTAAAAATCATTTACTATTTTTAAAGTTTCGGTCTAACCTCCAGTCAAATCGAGTACTATTCAAACCAAAATCATATATTTTTCTTACTTTCTAAAGTCAATTCGTCATAATAATGACTCCATAATTCTTAACACATATTCATTAGCTTACACTAATATTTTGGGGTCAATCAGAAATTATTTCCCGATCCGATAATTATTTACCAGTTTGGTAATCCAATTTTTCAGTGTTACCAAAATTAAATTGTTCATTGCCATATGATTCTACTCATCAATATGAGTACATCTATATTTTCAGATCATTTTTCTGAGATCCGTAGAACTCTATACGGTCTGGTCAAACTCTAAGTCAACCTAATTACTATTCAAACCGGAGCCGCTACTTTTTCTTATTTTCGACTTTTTGAGTTCTATTTGACATTGATTTCACTACAAATTTTAACCTCGAACTCACTGTAACTTATATTTTCCAATAATCAAATAAAATATTTTTCGACTCTGTGAGATACTATTCACCCCGGATTCACTATTCACTATCGGAAAATATTACTTCCGGCTAACCCGGTATTAGGCCCATTACAATTCTCCCCCAAATCAGCATATAGTCATTCATGTAGTCAATATGCTATGCACCCAAATCAGCATCAACTGTCATTATTACAATATGCCACATTCCATTATTATATAGTCTAAATCATTCCTAAGAATGTCATTACATATATCATAAAATTTTTCTCCAAAAACAAGAATTCCAAATTTGAGTTACAGATCATTTGCATTCTAGTACAATCATGACCTAATGTCATCCTCAATTCATTATTAACATATAACCTCCACTACGCAGAAAGAGAAACTCAATCAAATTTGCTAAGGGAAAACACATCCTTAGGCACTAACGAGACAATCTCAATACATTATGTTTACCATATCACTATAACTTCAAGGATTTCTTACTAACATATTCTGGTCTATCTATACACTATTCAAATCACTTTCCTTAATTGGCATGTGTATGAATTTAATCCAATCACTTGACCCACTCCGATCTTAGAATTGCCTAGACTTGCTCTGATACCACTAAATGTAATACCCCATACCCGCAACTGGTACGGATATTAGATATCACTGCACTATTGACTGATCAATGCTTATGACAAATGCGGTAAAACTTTTTTTTTCCTTAACTTATAAACTTATCGAATCATTTATTATTTTACACTTTCATATCACTAATATTTTCATTCAATCCAGTTCAGACATTATATTTAACTTATCACATCATTTAATCAATCTCTATAACATTTCACATGTCCATATTATACAATACATAATCAATGCTAAACTTTTACATATACATGCCACTAACACTATTTACTTTTTAGCTATATTAAAATTTGCCCATTAATTTAACTGTATTATTCACTATTCATTTAATCAAAATTGGGCAGCATAACATCTAATACATTAACTACCCATAGCCTGCAAATCAAACAACCAAACAGCCCAACTCAGGGGCATAACAAGTATATCTTAATATACATTCAAATTTTATTCTATTCCAATCCAATTCATGTAAACCAATTCAATACAATAATGTCATTCATTACATATGACTAATTCACTAACATATACCATTTACATACATTCCAAGAACAATATCAAAATGTTCTTATCTTCAATCTACCAGTTTGATCTAATCTCAAAGCTGATGGGACGCCTGCTCCACAGAAGCTCTGCTTGGTACCTACATGCAGTCAAAAAAACTACGTACTGAGCATTAAATATGCTTAGTGGTGATTACGAATCTAATAGCTTCCAATTCAAGCTTATGCACAGACACATGCATAAAATACGCTACACTTAATCAATTCTCTAGTTACATTTAAATTACTCACTTAGTGTCATATTACACCACAATCCTTCATTTCACCTATTATGGGTAATTTACAATTTAGCCCCTTAACTTATTCGATACTTATCAATTTACCTTTCTATTTAACTAATCACTATTTTATCATTCCATTTGCATTTAATTCACAATCATTACTCTTATTCACTTAATGGCATCTAAATTGCCATTTAGTTCTTAGACTTTCATTTTAATCCTCAACTCTCATTCTAGTCCTCATTTGACTATCACTTATTACATTTAGGCCATGTTTGTTTTCCCGTATAATATACAGGATAGCATAAAATAATACAGGCTAATACGTTAGAGGGTGTTTGGCTAATTTTTCTAAAAAATAATACATGTATTATATAATACAACATTTAGTTTTTATCCTATATACACAGTATAAATTAGTACACCCCTCCCCCCTGGGTTTATTTAATACGGTGTTTATCCTTATTTTTACTTTTTCTCATTTTATATAAATTCTATTTTATTATTTTATTATCATTTTTATTTTGTGAATATATATTTTGTGTGTCATAATAGTTTATTAAATTTATTTAGTTTGAATATTGTTATTATTATTATTAAATTCTTTTTTGCATGATTTTCTACTTATGAGCCTGTTACATATTGGATTATGTCTAAAATAATAAAATAATAATAATTAAGTTTATTTATTTTGATTTGTTATGGGACTATGTATAAAATTATTAATTTTAACACATTTATTAATATATTTCAATTATATAATTGAATGTTATTAATTAAATTGCTTGTTTGATTGTTAATTTATCTACTATTATATATTTATATTTCAAGAAATTTTTGCACATTTTTAAAAAATTGTATTTTACAATTAATTTTTTTGTCTAAATTGATAATATTAAAAATAATTTAATTTTTCATATTTTTTAATTTTATTTAAAAACAATACAATATACTATTATATATCAAATACAATATAAAATAATACAAACTAATATAATATTATACCAAACACTGTATAATATAATACAAATTAATATTATACAGACTAATACTATACAGGCTAATACTATACAGACTAATACTATACAGGCTAATGCAATACAGCGAACCAAACGTGCCCTTAATCACTTAATTTCATATTACTCTATTCTACTATTCTTTTAACACTTCTCTACATTTTATACATGTAAATTTACAGTTTAGTCCTTTATTTGTTACTTTTGTGTCCAATTGACATATTGGTTCATATCAAGTCTTCACATTACATTTAATTTCATTAATCATTCATTTTATAATTTTATTCATTTCACTTATCATTTCATGTACAAAATTACCGTTTAGTCCTCAGTTTACCACTTTTAGGATAAATTACATTTTTGCCCTTCTTTTGATGTTATTTACGGAATTGCCACTAATTCATTTTTCTTTTCATTTCAAATCATCATTTGACTTACAAATTACAATTTAGTCCTTGAATTAACATCTTCATGGCAAATTACATTTTAGTCCCTAAACTTTAGATTCTTTACGGGACTATCATTTTAATTTCACTTTTCATTTGCATGTCACTTTTTAGTGTACTTTTACACTTAATTATGGTTTTACCCCTACTTTTGCCAAATTACACTTTGGTCCTTCATTTAACGTTTACTTATAGTTTTGGTCGTTTACTAATTATATTTTTCATGTTTATTCACTTTTTAACTTATACTTGACAATTAGTCTCATAACTAATCGTTTTTACGATAAATTACTTTTTGGTCCTTAAACTTTTATTTTCTTTCATATAAATCCTTTTTCATTTAAATTTTCATGTTCACTATACTTATTACATTTCCATGTCATTTTCATCATCTTGACCCGTTTGACTTATGACTTGGGTAAATTACCTTTTTGCCCCAAACTCTTTACTTTATTTCATTTAGGTCCTTTCTCATATAACCTTTCATTTTCATGTTACTTTTTACATTTTCACGTCATATTACTTTATGTCATTTTATTTTTGAAAGAATTATATCATTTTACGATTCTGCTTGTTACACTTAGGCTTCTTACATATTAGACTTTTATTCATTATACGTTTTACATATTATGTCATGTTACATTATGGCTTTCATGTTATACTCACATTAGGCTTTTACATATTATGTCATATTACATAATGTCATGTGACATTATGTCATTACATGTTACACTTTTACATATTGTCTCTGTTCACAGTTTATCATTTTACATTCTATCACTTTACTTTATATCATGTTACATATTATCATTTTTCTTATTATCATATGACATATTATCATTTTCCTTTTTATCATATTACATATTATCATTTTACTTTTTACATTTTAGATCATTTTACAATATATCATATAATGTTTTATCATATTACATTTTTGTATGTTATATTATCTCATTATGCCCCTAGTACATTGCCTGGAGAAAATCTGCAAATCGGATATACGGGACGTGGGCCCCAAAGTTCCACTGCAATACACTAGGGAATGGCCCCGAAAAATCACTCCATCATGTCGCATATGACGTATGACGTGTGATGTATGACATATAACAGAGGGCTATGAGAGACCATCATGAATCTATCATAGCAAAGCAAGTCGTCATGACTTGCACCGCGGTATCCATGGTGTCCCTATAGCTAGCCAAACATATCCTGAACTAGATTAACCTGCCATACCACTACTAAGGCAAATCTTTTCAAAAGACATTCAAATCCGCTTTTCATTCTTTTAAACACTTCATATAACATATAACATATAACTTGTGAATGCATTTTCATACTTTAACACTTCCACTTACGTTTTACGTTTTATTTTCATTTCATTTCACTAGCTATTCACGTATTCACTTCTTTTGCATGTTTAATGAATTATCTCATCTTAATTCATCATTCATGCACAATTCTCATTATATACTTATTTCGCATAATAAATATACTTAACCCATTAATTAGCTATAACTTCACTTTAAGGCCACTTCTATTCTTTTCGGGTTGATTTCACTCACGGTCACTCAACTTATCACTTATCGCGCAAAAGTAACTGACTTTTTTTTTTCTTACTTAAATGTCACTGAATTTTTAATATTTTTGCAAAAAAGTCATGTTGACCGGAATCCGGCGAGGACCCTCGCCGGATTGAATGTTATTGAACTTCTAACATTTTTGCAAAAAAGTCATATATTTACTATTCGTTGCCACGTGTCATATGCCATGTCATCAATCCGGCAAGGGTTCTCGCCGGATTCCGGTTAACATGACTTTTTTGCAAAAATATTAGAAGTTCAGTGACATTTAAGTAACGAAAAAAAGTCGGTTACTTTTGTGCGATAAGTGATAAGTTGAGTGACCATGAATGAAATTGACCCCATTCTTTTCTTATTATTTCAATTCAACTATTCAATATTTATCATTATTTTTACTTCGAGCATAATGGAATATCATACTCAAAATATTCATACATATTCCATAAAATCTAAATAAATTTATGGACACTTCTGTTCATACACCCTAGTATACACTAAGGGTTCATTTAGCGAAGGAAGGCACTTCACCTTACATATTCTTTTAATTTCCTTTTTAGCATTTCATTTATCATTTTAAGTATTGTTAATCATTTTTCTAAGCTTGTTCTCAAATAGGCTTACATTTAACATAAATTTCACTTAAGTTAATTATTCAATTTCCATGCATTTCTTTTTATTTAATCTTTCTTTTACACTTCTAATTCACTCATTTAACAAATTTCTATCTCATATAACATTTATACCACCAATTGCCATCAATTTCTTTTATAGTGGCCTAAAGTGGTCCAACTAATGGTCTAACCAAGGGTCCAAAGCGTAATTACACTTTTAGGCCCAATATGCAATTTTCCTATGGCTTTCTCATTTTCCAACTCCAAATCATTCCAAATTCAATTCCATAATTCATATCATGTAAAAACTAGGCTATTATGATGCATGTTGAACCCGATTGCTTCCCGTAAATGCCCGCTTTTAGGGTCCGAATCGCGTCTTTTGGTCCTGGACAACATGAGATATTTTGCAATCACTACCCAATAGAATATTGGGCCAGTTCATCTAATCCCATGAAATCTTTTGGCACCTTTGAGGTATTTTGGAGTCGCCACCCAATTTATAAGAAATTGGGAAAGCTCGTCTAACCTCGGAGTTTAAACTAGAGAAAAATTCAGAACTTTACTCTTATTAATGCCTTGGTTAATTATGAATAGGGTTTTAATTTTAAAATTTTATCTCTCTCCTCACGCGGCCATGCATTTAAAATTAAAGCGCAAACCAAGCACTAAAGGAAAGCGGTAAAGAAAGTGAAAAAATAAAGTAAACTGCAAAAAAATAAAAGAAAGATAAAATTGAGATAAAATACGATCCCCCAAAATAAAAAGTTATTAAAATCTGGGACAAAAAAATACAATCCGCCAAAATAAAATCAAATAAAACGTAAATAAATAACAACATCAAATGAATAAATAAACATTCATAAATCGGGACAGTATTTAAGATAGGAACATTGGTTCCTTCATATTCACTCGAAAAATCAAAAAGTTATTTTTGGTATACTTAGAAAAATTGGGATGAGTGATCCCATTTTGAGAAAATTAACTCTTCTTTTTAAAGTGAGTTTTTATTGGTTGAAATTAGAATATTAGTCCCAATTTATTAGAAAAAATTCCAATTTATTAATACAATATTTTTTATGTGACTTTTTAATTAACGTGCATAAAATAAACTAAATCTATTACATATTACATAATAAAAACAAATAAAAGCAAAATGATGAAAAATAATGAAAATGCTCAAAATGACAAATCCACCCAAAATGGTGTTTTCAAATCTCCTTGGACTCCTATTTGGTATTGAAAATGCTCTCACATAAAAAAAAAAGTATTGAAATAAAAAAAACACAAATAAAAATTATATTAGTAATAAAAAATTAATTAAACATATAACATATGAAAATAAATTAAAATAAATAAAATAAAATGCATTATGAGTGACAAACTAATTAAATGACATAATAAAATAAGTAACTTAACATATTAACAATTCAACATACATAAAAACATAAATGATGATGATGATGATGATGATGATAATAATAATAACAACAACAACAAATAATAATAATAATAACAATAAACAAGAATAACAATAATAACAATAGTAGTAATAATAGATAATACTAATAGTAATAATAACAATAATAGTGATAATAATAATAATGATAATAATAATAATAAACAATAATAATAACAATAAACAAAATATAATAACAACGACAACAACAACAACAACAAATAATAATAATAACAATAATAACAATAGTAGTAATAATAGATAATACTAATAGTAATAATAACAATAATAGTGATAATAATAATAAACAATAATAATAGCAATAAACAAAAGATAATAATAATAATAATAATAATAATAATAATAATAATAATAACAACAACAACAACAACAACAACAACAACAGCAGCAGCAGCAGCAGCAGCAGCAGCAACAACAACAACAACAACAAATAATAATAATAATAATAATGATGATGATGATGATGATGATGATAAATTAATATTAACATACAACAACAATAATAATAATAACAAAGAAAATGAAAAATCAAGTTAGTAAAAAGAAAAAAAATAAAATGAATAAAGCAAGTTAAATAATAATAATAATAATAATAATAATAATAATAATAATAATAATAATAATAATAATAAAATGTGAACAATCAAACAAATACACAAGAATAAGAAATAAAATATGTTAAGAAAAATATTGAATCTATGACTAAATCACATAAAATACAAAAAATAATAGATCTAAAAAATATAGATGGTTGCTAATTAATTATAAACAAAAATACAATAATAATAATAAAAATATAAAATTAAACCCAGAATGCTTACCCTCATATTTTGATTTGATAAATGAAGGTAAATGATCAATTTTCTTGTCTTAACTTGCAAAAATAAGATTAGAAAAATAAAATATAGAAGAAAATTTATATCTCAAGAACAAATTTTTTTTTTGTTTCAAGAAAAAAATTGTTAAAAAAGAAGAAAAAAAATTGCCAAGAACAAAGAATTGTTCTATTTATCTCAAGAATTAACTTAGAAAAATACTTAGAATATTAGGAGAAATTGTTTTTGAAGAAGAAGAAAAAAGAAGAAAAATATTTTCTTAAGAAAAATTCCTCCCTAAATTCTCTCTCTAAAAAATATTTTATACACAAAAAAATCAAATTTTTTGAAGAAATTAATTTAATTTAATTCCCATTAAATCTTAAGAAAACTGAAAAATTTTAAAGGTCCTAAGAAGAAATGATTTTAAAATTAAATTCTACCAAAAAAATAAAAAAAAAACACCATAAATTGGCTAAAAAACGCTAAAAAAGGCTGCTGGGGGGACACTGGGTGCGAAAGGGTACTGGCGCACGTGGAAGGGGCGAGCGACACCCGCGCGTGCCCAGTGCTGCGCGAGGTGCGCGCTGGGCGCTGCCGATGCGCGCCAACGCACGTCGGAAGCTAATTTATTTTTTTAAATAATTTTGATAAAAAATACTATCCTTTCAAAACTCCCTTTTTTATTTTAAAATATAAAATTTTTTATTTAAAAACACATTTTGTATTTATTTTTTAAAAAATCGATTTTGACAAGAAAACTATCACTTCAAACTTCCTTTTTGCCTATAAACAGACACAATTAATTTCATCATTGGGTAACCCTGATCTGGGCTGCCTCAGGACCCGGTGTCTATAATTGCCCCCAATTTTGGGGAGGCTAGTGTATGGGTACCTGGGTGTGCCAAAATTCAGAGAAAGGAAAGAAGCGCATACCTGAGGCAGCGACCTTTCTGTTGCTGCAAGGAGGAAATCGTCTCTCTAAGTCACAATCTAAACTGTGGGTTGATTGTCATCCTGCTGGATTGCACCGAGTCTTCTCAAGACTTCCAAAGCGCGGGTACCATCCTCAAATGGTGAGGCACCGAGTTTGCTCCAAACTTACAAAGCGTCGGGGTTGTTCTCCGGAACTGCACCGAGTCTGCTCCAAACTTACAAAGTGTGGGTGCCATCCTCAAATGGCGATGCGCCGAGTTCACTATGGACTTACAAAATGCATGATTTTTCTTCTGAATTGCACCAAGTTTGCTCCAGACTTACAAAATGCTAGGGCCATCCTCGGATGGTGATGCGCCGAGTCCGCTCAGGACTTATAAAACGCGGGGTTGTTCTTCTGAACTGCACCCTTTTACGTGTGAGGTCTTCATTTAAACATTTCCTACGGAATTATGTGCACAGGAATATATACAAGAAATTGCATGTGTATGTGTAAAAAGCAGCATGCCGATGCTTACAAAGGAATTTTATGCTATAAAATGCAGATGCTTGCAAAATGGATAGACCATGTCTTGGGTGGTCAAGGGTCCATTGAGGATACGGCTTGGTTGCTCGACCATGCCCACAAGGATTTAGAAGAATGTCATCTTAGCTTAAGAACTCTGACCCATAATCTTTTCAGAGAAAATTGCCAGGTGTGCATTTTTGCCTTGCGGTCAATGATCATATGCCCAGGATTCTGACTCATGTCTTGAATTATGTGCCTGAAGGGAGATCATTTGAAGTAATGCTGCCTTATCGCTCTAGGCATCGAAAGTCATTATTTTAAAAGGTAGTGCATCCCTTGTGGATTTTCACACTAGCTTTTCTTTACAGAAAATGTATCCCCTTGGAGATTTTCACATAACCCTGTGCCTAATTTTTGCCTGGAATGAACCCAACCCATTCCAGCGGCTTTTGTTCACTTATTTTTTTTGTAGGGCAGACTGCCTGTTTTCAGGTTTTCACCCTGCCCTTTGGCCTAACTTTTGCTTAGAGAGCCAATCACAGTTTTCATCTATGACGGCTTTTTTTTAGATGCAACTACAAGAGAAGTGAAAGCTGTTATTAGAACCTCCCTTAAGGGTGATCAGCATATATTCACTTAGACATCTTCCGGCGAGAATAATTAGAGATTAGTCATTAGATAAATAAACGAGATATTTCTTTTTAAGATAGAACTAAAAACCAATGAAAATGCAAACTGAATTCTTTTATTCATTGCAAAATTGTGTACATTTCCATATGATTACATCATTCATGATCCTCATTTGACAAGAATTCAAAAGCACAAGACTATACCTAATCTCAGAATAGATCTTATAAGCATCAAACTCCTATTATCAATCGGCCCTCTCAGGTTTTCTCGATTGAACATTTTCTCTTGGCCCTTTATTTTTGCCCAGGGTGCCTTTTTTCGGTTTTCACCCTGACAGGGCGCCCAATTTTAGCAAGGCCGCCTTTTTTCGATTTTCAACCCACGGGGCGTTCATTCTCTTCTTTTGATTTTTGGTCTTTAGCCATGGAATTTTTTTAGTCTGTCGGCATTGACCGGGTCTTTAAAGTCATTCCCATCGCTGTCTGCTAAAATCGTTGCCCCCTTTGTTAGCAACTTTTTTAGCACGAACGGACCTTCTCAGGTTGGCCTGAATTTTCCCCAGATGTCTGGTACCCCCGGTCTCATTATCTTGAAGACCAAATTCTCTTCTTTCAGAGGGTGCTTCCGTACCTTCTTGCCAAATGACCGAGCTAACCTCTTCTGATAAACCTGATTGTGATAATAAGATCGTAACCTATCGTCATCCAACAGATTCAACTGCAGTAATCGCTGCTGTGCCCATTCTGCCTCTGGAATCTCGGCTTCCATGACTACCCTTAAAGATTTTAGCTCGATTTCAACTGGTAAAACTGCTTCAGTTCCATATACCAAAGAGAATTGCATCGCTCCCGTGGAGGTTCTGACTGTGATTTTATAACCCCGGAGTGCAAAAGGTAGCTTTTCTACCCAGTCTTTATAACTCTGAACCATCTTAGCCAATATTCTCTTGACATTCTTATTCGCTGCTTTAACCACGCCATTAGCTTGAGGTCGGTAAGGAGAAGACTTGTGATGCTGGATTCCATAATTTTGAAGCATCTGTATAGTTTTCGCCAAGAATTGTACCCCATTATCAGACATAATGTGGTGCAGAAGGCCATATCTGCATGTCAAATTTCGCTCGATGAACTTGGCCATGTCCCTGGATCAACTTTCTTAAAAGATTCCGCTTCAACCTATTTACTTAAGTAATCAATGGCAACTATGATGAACCTGTGCCCATTAAAAGCTGTAGGACGTATCTCGCCTATGATATCTATTCCCCAAGCTGCAAATGGTCATGGAGATGTCAAGTTATGTAGCTCTGAAATAGGCACATGTCTTAAATTCACATATTGTTGGCATAACTGGCATTGGTTCACATATTTTGAATAATCTGTATCCATCGTGAGCCAAAAAAATCCTTGGCGCACCATTTTCTTCACTAAAGCTAAGCCATTCATGTGAGCTTTGCAGACTCCGGTATGAACCTCCTCTATAACCCTTTTAGCTTCTTTCTCCACGAAATATCTCAGCTGGATACCATCAGCTTGCCTCTTATACAAAGTGCCATCTACACTGATGAACTGAGTGGATAACTTTTTAATCATTCTTTGGTCTTTCTCGGTGGCTTCTTCTGGAAAAACTGACCTTTCCAAATAATTCTGAATTTCATAGTACCAAGGGTTTGCATTGACAGCCTCAACATCCATCACCTGCTCAGTTTCAAAATAAGACTTTTCTGAACTACAGATCAGCACGGGTCTCATAGCAACCCCTATAAAATTATCCCACATGGACACTGACATCACGAGAGCATCAGCCAATTGATTTTTATCCTTGGGGACGAAGTGAAAAGTGCAAGTCTTGAACTGACTACCTAACATTCTCAAGTACTTCACGTAAGGCAATAGCCTATCTTCCTTAACTAACCACTTCCCTCTGATCTGATGGATTACTAAGGATGAATCTCCGAAAAACTCTGTGGTCTTTGCCCTTAGAGCTAGCAGTGCTTCCAATCCGAAGATACAAGCCTCATATTCAGCTTCATTATTGGTAGCCTTATACCTTAACTTTTTGGCTAATGGCAACTTTTCACCATCCGAGGTTGTAAGAATAATCACTGCTCCTGCCCCTTTGCGGTTAACTGCCCCATCGGAAAACATCTGCCACCCTTTTACTTCTATGGCTGTGACATCTTCATCTGGGAAATTGTATTCGAACTGGTCTCCTTTGATAGGATGTTCAGCTAAGAACTCAGCTATAGCTCTTCCCTTAATGGTTGTCCTAGTGATGTATTCGACATCGAACTCCTGCAATAGTAATGACCATCTTCCCATTTTTCCTAGCAAAGAGGACGCTTCCTGAAGGTACCTGAGCGGATTATGTTTGGCAATTGCCTGTACATTGAAGGAGTAAAAGTAGTGTCGTAACTTTTTAGAGGCCCATATGACTGCTAAGCAAATCTTTTTTACTTCAATATATTTGGTTACATATGGCAGGAATTTCTTACTAAGGTAATAAACAGCAAACTCCACCCCAAACCCATCCTCCTGAGCCATCATGGCACCCACTAGACTATCTTTCATTGCTAGATACAAGATTATTGGTTTGGCATGACATGGTGGTGTTAAGACTGGAGGATTTTGGAGATAATCCTTAATAGTATCAAAGGCCACTTCACAATCACTATTCGATACCACTGATTAATTCTTCGTAAAAAGCTTGAAGATTGGCTCACATACCGAAGCCAGCATGGCAATAAACCGGCTGATATGCTGAAGCTTTCCCAGAAAACTTCTAAATTCTTTCTCCTTCTGAGGCACTGACAGCTCTCTAATTGCTTTGACCTTATCAGGATCTACTTTAATTCCTCTCTAACTTACCACATAGCCCAACAGCTTACCCGAAATAACTCCGAAAATGCATTTCTTGGGATTGAGGCATAAATTGTGCTTATTGATCATTTGAAAGAACCTTTCTAAAGCCTCAAAGTGACCTTCTCTGGTAGCTGACTTGATCATCATGTCGTCGACATACACCTCTACTTCCTTGTGGATCAAGTCATTGAGAACTCTGGTGGCCATTCTTTGATATATTTCTCCTGCATTCTTTAATTCAAAAGGCATAACTCGGTAGGCAAATGTACCCCACTCATTGATAAGGCTGTCTTAATTCTATCTACGATCTTATTGACGATTTGATTGCACCCTGCATACCCATCCACAAAGCTGTACATCATATAAGCAGACGTACTATCCACTAGCACATCAATATGAGGGAGAGGGATATCATCTTTCAAAGAAGCTTTGTTCAGGTCCCGATAATCCACACATACTCGAACTTTTTTGTCTCTTTTAGCCACAGAAACTACATTGGACAACCAGGTCGGGTATTGAACCTCTATTAGAAACTTAGCCTTAATCTGCTTATGGATCTCTTCTGTCACCTTTTGCGCCCATTCCAGTCTAAGTCTTCTGAGCTTTTGCTTGACTGGTTTACACTCTAGGTAAGTTAAAATGGTATGCTCAGTAATGTTTCGGTCAATTCCTGGCATGTCCTCGTAGGTCAAGGGAAAGACTTTTTTATATTTTTTCAAAATTCTCTCAAATTTTAACCTCTCCTCAGGAGTTATGTCTGATGCTATCAAAATTTCCTTTGAGTTCTCCAACGTTCTGAGATTAAACGCAGTTGTACTAGTTGAGTTAATGTAAAAAATGAATGCATCATGTTTATGATCATGTGAAATGAAATCATCAGAAACATCACACAAGTAAGCAAAGTTGTTCATCTCATTAATATAATCATAATTGACATTGTCATTATTGAAAAGTTCTAGCATAAAAAGATTATCTAAATAACTATTGTCTTTATTCTCTACCGTCGCCGATGTCGCTGCTGGCTGTGCTTTGGCTTTTTGGGTTCGTGGAGGCTTTTTAACTACCCCAGATGAAATCTTCAGGTCTTAAATCTTCAAATCTGGCTCTACTATCTTCTCTTTTCCATTCAACCTAGTGGCTAGCAGCTTATCAGTGACAATTTCCTTAAGCCCATCTATATCTCAGACACTGCATTGGGTTATGATCTCTTCATCCCAGAAGTCCTTCGTAGATTTGATAACTCCAATATCCTAGTTGAAGACATCATTGAAGATTTTGAACCCTGGTATGATCTTTCCATCTACCCCACTGAGGCTCTTCCTCTTCAGTGTAAGCACACACTGAGGATGCGGGAACAAAACTCTATGAAATGTGATGGATCTTCTCTAACATTTTCTTCCTGCTGCACTCACCTTTATAGCCCAATCTCTTTCGATCCTTTTGGCCTTTTATAGTGATAGCTGACTGCAACCCCTATAAATTTTTGCCTAAACCAGCCCCTGGGAGGAAGTGCATCTTTTCATCATATTCACTACCTGAGGGCTATCAGCTGAACCTACTCTTCTCTAATCACCGATATATGAAAGCCACTGAATGGCTGATTAGAGATCCCCAAGGCAGACACTTGATTTTCTCTTACAGTTTTAACAGTTACCACCTCCCCTTCATGTGGTATCTTGATTATCTGATGCAGGGTAGACGGCACTCCTCCCAACTTGTGGAACCATGGCCTTCTAAGTAAAGCTGAAAAGTTTGCTGGAATAGACAAGACCACAAACTCCTCCTCAATTTCAATGGGCCCAGTCTTGACCAGAGCTCTGAAAGTTCCCGACGCTTATCTCTGAGAGTTATCATAGGCTGTAATGGTCAAATCAGACTTGCTCAGCATACTTTCATCTAGCCCAAAAGCTTGAAGAGCAACTAAAGGGTAGACATTTATGGACGAGCCATCATCAACCATGACACAAGCAGTGTTGTGACGCGCGCGATCCGAACTCGGACCGCTTTAAGGATCCGAGAAGGGTTAGCCTTTAGATTTTGGGTAACATGAGATATTTTGGAATTCCTTACCCAATAGAACATTGGAAAGTTCATCTAACCTCATGAAACCTTTAGGCACCTTTGAGGTATCTTGGAATCGCTACCCAATTTACAAGAAACTGGGAAAGGTCATCTAACCTTGGGGTCTTAACCCAGAGAAGGTGTTTGGAACTTCACTCTTATTGATGTCTTAAGTTAATTACAAATGAGTTTTTAACAATCGAAATTCCATCTCTCATCTCACGCAATAAATTTAAAGTGCATTTTAAACATTTCAGAAAGTAATAAAAAAGGCAGTATATAAAGCAATAAATAAATTACAAGTAAAAAGATGGGATAGAACAATCCCCCAAAATAAAAAGCACAAATAAATAAATAAAATGAATAAAACTTTGCCCCAAAATTAATTATAAGGGACCAAAATGAATAAATGAATAAATACGCGAAGGGAATGAAAATACATCATACATAAATCGGGACATTTATTAGAGTTTAGGAACATTGGTTCCTTTTATTAGCTAAAAAATTGAGAATTATTTTTGAGCATTTATTGAGAAAATCGGGATGAGTGATCAAATTTTATGAAAATTAATTCTCCTTTTGAAAGTGACATTTTATTGGATAAAATCAGGACATTGGTCCCATTTTAATAGTAAAAATCCCAATTTTAATTATTGTAAAAAATATTATTTTCTATAATATGGACGAATTTAAAACACATTATGCATATAATGTAAAATAATAAAATAAAGAAAATACAACAATTAAAAATGCAAACCCAAATTCTGAAGATCTTTAACCCCTTGATCCTTCGGCTCGTCCAGGAATATGACTCAAAGTGAAAATGGATAAATTTTGTGGGCAATAAAAACAAAGAATAAAATGAAATGTTAGCAAAGTAAATCAAATATACATAAAACATGATATAATATAAATGAGCAATTAAATAAGAGAAACATACCAAATATGTTATAATAAACTAAACCATTAAATAAGCAAATACGATAAACAATTGGAGTTGAGGAACAATAATGATTATAACAAGAAAACAAATAAGATAAGAAATCAAAAATTAAAAGAATTAACAATTAAAGGCAAGGCAGAATCAAATGAAAATAAAATTAATATTAAAACCTACATAATTTCGCTTTTCATGCCAATAAATTGATTAATCTAGGTTTATATTAATCGTGATAAACACGTTAATAATAAACCAATAAATAATGGCAATCATGCAGGTTAATTATAATTACACAACAAATATATTAGTAATATACAACAGCAACAAACAGATTAATTATAACAAATAAAATGATAAATAACTTAATAATACACAAAAGAAACAAAATAAAACCAAGTGAAAAATAAAATTATTACTGAATATTTTACAGATCTAAATTAGGTTGCGTGCGTCATGTAAATAAATTAATTAAATTAATCTAAATTCAGGCTGATTACAGCAAACAACAACAAAATGAACTAATTATAATTTACAGCAACCTACAATTGAGAGAACAAAGAATAATAGAAAATAGGAAAAAAAAGATTTAGCTCTAACCCAGATATTTACCCTCAGAGGTTGATGTTGGCAGCAAAAAATGGAACAATTTCCCTTATCGATTGCTTGTACAAGAAACAGAGTCAAGAAAACTTTTGAATCAAAGCTTTATGTGATTGAAAATTGAAGTAAAAACTCTGACTTGTTAAAGAAATCTGATGGTTAATTGAGTTTAAAACGCAAAGAATTAATTTCTTTGGATCCAGAAACAGTTGTGGAATAATTCTCTTTTTGAATTCTTTAGGAAAACTTACTGTCGTTCTCCGAGAGTCCTCCTGCTTTTTCCTGTTCTAACTTTTCTTTTTACATTATCATCAAAAATTAGTTTTTTGTTTTAAAGACTTTCATCCCGTTAAAAACTCTTAATTATCCTTTAAAATCAAATTTATCCTTTTGAAAATCAGAAAGAGAGTTTGAATTTAAATCAAATTCAAAAACTAAATAAAAAAAAATGGAGTTCTGGAGAAGGTAGGAGACGCGCATGTGCCCTCGTGCAGGGAGGCCGCATGTCGCTTGCGTGACATGCGCCCCTACGTAGGGGTCCGCATTCTGTATGCAGACACTGCGCCTCACCTGCAGGTGTCACGGCTAACTGGTACTACCCACATGCGCGCGCTGGCAGTGGGTGCCGCTTCGTGTGCACCGCACAGATCACCGAAAACCCAAAAAACAAACTCGAAAAATAATAATATTTTTTATTTAAAAAGAAAGGTTTTGACAAGGAAATAATCACTTCTAAACATTTTGCCCATGAACTAGCATCATTTTCATCATTGGGTAACCTTGGTCTTAGCTGTCTCGGGGCCCGGTGTCTACAGTTGCCCCCAGTTTTGTGGAACGTAGTGCCTGGGTGCCTAGGTGAGTTAAAACTCAAAGAAAGAAAGAAGAGATATGTACCTGAGGCAGTTGTCTTCCCGGTCTGAATGAGGATGTTGGGGTAGTTACGTCTCTTTACCGACGTGTTAACCCTTATTGCTGTGGCATCTAACCTGTGCGTTGTTTAGCCTTTTATGCGGTGTCTAACCTCCATCATTGCGGCATCTAACCTATGCGGTGTATAGCCCCAGCCGTTGTGGTCTGTAACCAACTTTGATGTGGTGTCTAACCTTCCTCATTGCGCAATCTAACCTGTGCGGTGTATAGCCCTAGCTGGGTCGGTATCTAACCTATTGACGCGGTGTCTAACCTCCCTTATTGCGGCATCTAACCTGTACAGTGTATAGCCCCAGCTGGGTCGGTATCTAACCTGTTGATGAGGTGTAATGGTAATCTTCATTTCCTTGTTGACGAGTTGACCATATATCCGAATGGCAGTTAGACATTATTGTCGTGTGCCTGAACGTTGAAAGAAAATGCTTTACTTGATCGTATTAACCTGTTCTGGTGTTATATGAATCAATTTGTTATCATTATTTTAATATTCTTCCTTATTTTCATTTTGTCATTATTATTTTCTCTTTGCCTTTTCCCTTTTCCTTTCTTTTGACTTTGTGTGATACGTTCGTTATGTTCAATAGTAAACATACAAGAAACATAAATATAAAGTTATACTATAAGTGAAAATTTTTGTGTACATCATAAAACAATAAGAATAATATCTCATATCTCCCTGAAATGCCCCCTATTAAGGAGGATGATCTGTGGGCATATCATGGTCGTCAGGCTGAGTTGGAGGAGGCATTGGTTGATGTGTGATGTCCTCAGGCGGTGGGCTAGATGATGACGGATGGGATACTTGGAATCTGACCTCTGCCTATTCGTCCAAGAATGGGCTAGCCATGCTTGCCACAGTGTGAGACAGCTCCTAAAAACTAGAGGCTATGCCAGATATAACAGAAACGTATCCATCAATGTGATACCCCAAGTCCTCTCAGATAACGGGCAAGTCTCTCCCTAAATCCTCACGCAGATCTCTTACACCCTGGGATACCCCTGCAAAAGTAAGCACAAAGACATCCATCCGGTGTCAGGTGGCAGCCAGCGAATCATCCATCACCTGGAAGGACTCATCAACCCTCTCTACTATCGCAGCCAGCGAGGTAGTCATAGATCCCTCTATCCTGTCTAAACGCCTACCGACCTCTCCAAACCCCTCCGCCATCTGCTGGCCAAATAAGGTGATTCTCTCATCTGTCTGCTGGCTCAGAAGGTGAAGATCGTCCATCACACACTGGCCCAAAAGGCGAATTCCCTCATCCTGGCGCCATCCCAAAATGGCAAATGCAGACATCATATCCTGATACATAGCCTGTAAGGACATCTCTGGAGTAGGCTAGCTCTGCTCTGCCCTAAACTCAGGTGGTGACGAGACTGCGGAGGAGGATGCCTCTGGATGACCTGGCTGACTGTAATGAATCTGTGGTGGAGGAGTGGTGCGGGCTCCACTCTTATGTAGGATCCACTGTGAAGGGAGAGTCTTGATAAGATGTGTGATGTCCAAATCATATGCACCCTCCTCATCCTGTGGCGTACATGGCTCCTCCTCCTCTGGCTGTAGGTAATCACCTCCTGAAGTACCAGCTATATCTGGGAGAGGAGGCAACTTGCAGAGAAGCCTGGTCTCTACCATACCGAGTAGCCTGTACTCGTCTGATTCTTTCGATACCAGCTCTACCATACCTATAGAACCGGCGATGACAAGATCAATAGATATATCTTCCTCCAAATGTGGCCCAAATGTGTTGGGATCGTGTCTCAAATGAAGGAGTAACCTAGTCACCACTCCTCCGATGCATATATGCCCAGTGGTCCCCCACCCAGCTCTGACTAATGCGGATAAAATCTCATGGGCAATGTTCTGCTGTCTACTAGTCATCATGGCCCACAGACTCCAAATCTCGGTGGCATTTATGGAACCTGGACTCCCAGTTCGGCCAAGGTAACTGCTGGCCAATACTTTCTGAATGTACCTCAGAGCCTGTGAATGCAATAGAGTGCTCTTCACCTGATTAGGACGGTAAGGGACACCCAGTGTAGCGATCTGCTGCCAGCAATGTGTGGGGACAATCCTATCCGGTATCATGACCTGGTCCCCTATTGGGAGGCCCATCGCCCGAGAGAAATCTAGGCTGCTGATCTCGTGATAACGGGCTTTAGCCTAGAATGATATAGTCCCAGGCTCCATGTCTGGCCTCTGGTACCCCTTATAGTGTAATGTGGCCAAAACCTCTCTAGTGACCTCTGGATACATCTAGTAAGCCAGTCTTAAAAAGTCAGTCTAGCCAGCTGATGCTATCAGGGCACTCACCTCGCCCCACATGCCTATCTATTGTAGGAACGGTCTAGACACAAATCTACTAGGCACAAGCCCTATCTGACATGAGGTCTCGAAACGCTGTCTCTGCGCGTCTGTCATCTCTTCCGGAGGAGGAGGTACATCAAGTCTCTGGCGTACTCTACGCTATCGAGGCATCCTGGAAATAAATTGTCAGTTAGTTTATCCGAGATAAATTAATCAATATTATTTTATCGATTAATTTGCTATATTAAACTACCTTTCCATGCTGCAAATTTAAGCATTTAACTAAATTCGGACAGTATTTTGACTAAATTAGGGTAGCATTTTGACTAAATTAGGGCAGCATTTTAACTAAAGTGCACCAAATCTGTATACGCACAACATATTCAAAAAAGGTTCGAGTCTTACACAACCAATTTCAATGTCCAAATTATGTACATTTTTTCCTGTTACAAGCAAATAACTCAAAATAGCAATTATTATTTTCTACTTATTTGCATTTATAGCTAGTATTATCTTTACTTATTTACACTCTAACATATTATTTAAATAAGCAATAAAAATAAACATAACAGTGGAATCTAATTACATACTGAAAAAATTCACATAAATATCTAGTTTCTACTCATTCCACATTTACACATTATTTCTACTTCGTTTTTCACTTTTCCTCCCACTGATTCGCGCAAGGAACAAGGTAAGCATTTCTCATTCGTCTTTTATTACCCTTCTACCAGAAGACATGCAATTTTTTTATTTTTATTTTTTAACTGTCTATTTATGAAAAATAACTAGCCAACATATTATGTGGAATAAATAAACGTAATATAAAAATAACAAATAATAATAAAAAAACACAAATGGGAACTAACCTTTTGGCAAAATATCCACTAAAAAATGGTAGAGAAACTCTAAAAAAATTATATCACTTTGAAGATGGTTGAAATAGGATCACTTTGGTGTGAGAAATACACAAAATGGATCACAAATGGACAAGATATGAGCAAAAAGGCAAGAGAAAACGAATGAAAGAACAAAGAAAAGCAAGAAAAGATTGAGTGAGGAGAGAGGAGCCAACATACGGGTAAAAGGGGCTTAAATACCCCCTGACGTGCGGCCTCAAGGCCGCATCTCGGCCATGTGAGAGGCCGGACCTCGGCCACATGAGATGCGGCCGCGTGGCTGCATCTCGGCCATGCAAAGTGCAGCCACGTGGCCGCACCTCGGCCACGAAAATATTTTATTTTTTTTAATTTTATACTTACTTGCTTACTTTACTCCCTGAATATTTTCTTGGGCTCCATTCTTGCGGTTGACTCCGTTTATTGAGCATTTTTCTGTAAATAAATTATATATGCCTAAAAAATAATATCAAGAAAAAATTAAACTATGCTGGTCTAAATGCATGAGTCTAAAAATACACGAAAAAGTGGTATAATTTTTTAAAACGGGCCAGACTGGTTCCTCTTTTTTCTTTTTCATGTCACTTCTCTTTTTTCCTTTTCACTAATCTAACTTATTTACTCTTTGTACAGCTATCTGAAAATGTCAACGCACGTCTTCAATAAACTGCGCCGGCTACTGGATGATCCCATGACTTGGGAAAATAGCACTTTAGCTCCTTATTCAAGTCTGAGGCTTTTAAGAAGAATCAAGTTCGACGGGGACCTTTTACTGGCTGACATCCGCTATGGGGATCTCCGATTTCATATTTTTCGATTTACTCACCAAGAACTATGCCCCTTGGCCAAAAAATTCGCTGCGATTACTAATGTAAGGCTTTCTCCTGGTACCCTTCCTTGTGTCCCAAGTTATGGGCCATATCAGCTTAGGGATGTGGCCTTTGCCTTGGGCATATCACCCTTCATGGCCGGTCGACTAGTTCCTAGAGGAGATATCTTTTCCTTGGAACCCTTATTCGATGTACTCGGTGACTTTCCAGATGTGCCTACTTATCAAGCTAGCGTAGTTTTATTGATCTGCTTATCCAGATAGTTGCTAGTGACCTCACATGAAGCAGTTGGAGACCAACGATTGTTTAGCATTATAGATGGTATTCATCGCAGGCTAACCCCTTTCCCAGTCATTCTAGTCGAGACGATCATTGGCTTGGATGCCCTTTACACTGACTCTACTGCTTTTATGACCGGGAGTCCCCTGTTACTCCAAGTAATCTATGTCATTATTTTTAAAGGTAGTGCACCCCTTGTGGGTTTTCACACTAACTTTTCTTATTTGGGAATACGTCCCATTAGGGATTTTCACATATCCCTGTGCCTTATTTTTTCCTGAAATGGATCCAACTCATTCCAGCAGCTTTTTCTTTCCTTTTTTTTCTCTTTTTTTTTTTCCAGGTGTGGCTGCTGGAGAAGTTAAGGTTATTGATAGAACCCCCTCCTAGGGTGATCAGTGCATACTTGCTGGTGCACTTTTTCCTTAGACAGAGGACATATCAATTCGACTCTCCTTATGAAGGCTTTATATGGATAACCACCTTGGCAGACGGAGATATCAGCTTTATGAGCCCCTAGATGCATCTTGACTATGTGACTCAGGACGGGTCTTCGGGATGTGTCCCATTATGCGGACTTCACAGGGCCTCCTTTTGCATCATAGCCCGTTGCGTTCGTCAGTTTGGAGGGTGTCAGACTATTGTGACTCTGCCGCTAACTTTTCATAGTGGGCTCCTGTCTTCGGCATTCATTACTGGCTATTGTGGACTTTGGGCACAGCTACCCATAAGAACGACCATTCCGAGGGCTGAGGATTCTGATTTTACTAGCTCGCCAGACTATAAAGAATGGGTGACTAGCCTCGCTATTGACAACAGGATCAGTTGGCTTAAATATCTGATCGAATGAATGCAGTAAAGAATAGTTTTTAGATTGCAAATGACAATTTGCCTTTTGTAAAAGAACTAGACAATCATGAAAAGTGCAAACTGAGTCATTTATTGCAAATTTATGAAAATTTCTATATGATTTCATTACACATGATCGTTTATTGACAAAAAATTCAAAAACACAAGACTACACTTAATCTCAGGGTGGGTCTTGCGAGCGTCAAACTCCTGTTATCAATCAGCCCTCTCGGATTTTCATGATTGAATATTTTCCCTCAGCCCTTAATTTTTGCCTAACGGGCCTTTTTCGATTTTCACCCTGACAGGGTGCTCAATTTTAGCAAGGCCATTTTTTTTCGATTTTTGACTCGCAGGGCATTCATTTCCTTCTTTTGATTTTTAGTCTTTAGCCATGAAACCTCTTTAATCTGTCTATATTGACCGGCTCTTTGAACTCATTCCCATCACTATCTATTAAAATTGCTGCCCCCTTTGACAACAACTTCATTAGAACAAAAGGACCTTCCCATGTTGGCCTAAATTTCGCCCAAATGTCTGGTACTCCTGGCCTCATCTGTTTAAAGACCAGATCTCCTTCTTTTAGTGGATGCTTTCTAATCTTCTTACCAAATAACTGGGCTAACCTCTTTTGGTAGACCTGGTTATGATAGTAAGCTCGCAACCTACTGTCATCCAGCAAGTTCAACTGCAGTAATCTCTATTGAGCCCATTTTGTTTCTGGAATTTCAGATTTCATAACCACTCTCAAAGACTTGAGCTCAATTTTAACTGGCAAAACCACCTCTATTCCATATACTAAAGAAAATGGTATTGCGCCTGTTAATGTTCTGATGGTAGTTCTGTAGCCCCATAATGCAAAAGGTAACTTTTTAACCCAATCTTTGTAATTCTGTACCATTTTAGCTAAAATTTTCTTGACATTTTTATTCACTGCTTCAACTACTTCATTAGCTTGAGGTCGATAAGGGGAGGACTTATGGTGCTGTATTCTATACTTCTGCAGTACCTGCTTAGTCTCAGCTAAGAACTGTATCCCATTATCAGACACGATATGATGGGGGAGGCCGTATCTACATACCAAATTTCGCTCAATAAATCTAGCCATGTCTTGGGCATCTACCTTCTTAAAAGATTCAACCTCAACCCATTTAGTAAAGATGGCGACTATGATGAACCTGTGCCCATTAGAGGCAGTAGGGCATATCTCCCCTATAACATATACCTCCCAAGCTGTGAATGGCAATGGTGCGGATAAACTATGTAGTTCCGACACTGGCACATGCCTCGAATCTGCATACTGTTGGCACAGATGACATTGTTTCACAAACCATGATTTTTTTTGCTAAGAACAAGCCATTCATATGCGTTCCACAAATACCGGTATGGACTTCTTCCATAGCCCTCTTAGCTTCTTTCTTTGCTATGCATCTTAACTGAATGCCGTCTGCTTGTCTCTTGTATAGTACAACATCTACACTGAGGAACTGATTGGACAACTTCTAATCATTCTTTGATCCTTTTCATAAGCCTCTTCTGGGAATACTGACCTCTCCAGGTAATTTTGAACATCATAGTACCAAGGTTTTCCATCAGTGACCTCGACATCCACCACCTGTTCATGTTCAAAGCAAGGTTTTTGCGAACTTGAGATTAATACGGGCTTCATGATCCTTCCTTCCGGGTTATCCCACGTGGACACCAGATTCTCATCTCTAGGGACGAGAAAGTACAAGTTTCAAACTGACCACTTAGCATGTGGAGGTGCTTTACATATGGTACCAGTCTTTCTTCTTTAACGGACTATTCTCCTCGAATCTGATGGATCACCAAAGATGAATCTCCAAAAACTTCTGCAGACTTTGCCCTTAAGGCCAAAAGAGCCTCCAAACCGAAAACGCATGCTTCGTACTCGGATTCATTGTTAGTGGCTTTATATCTTAGCTTCTTAGCCAGTGGTAACTTTTCACCATCCGGGGTTATCAAACCGATCCCTACACCTGCCCCCTTGTTATTAACTGCTCCGTCAAAATACATCTGTCATCCCTGAACTGCAATGGCCATGACATCTTTGTCTGGGAAGCTGTACTCAACCCGTTCTCCTTTAATAGGGTGATCAGCTAAGAATTAAGCTACGACTCTCCCTTTAATGGTTTTCCTAGTGATGTATTCTATATCAAATTCTTGGAGCAGTATTAACCACCTGCCCATCTTTCCAAGCAAACAAGGCGCTTCCTGAAGATATCTCAAAGGATTCTGTTTCGCAACTGCCTGAACCCTGAATGAGTTGAAATAGTATCTCAGTTTTTTTGAGGCCCAAATTATTACCAAACAGATCTTTTCGACTTCAACATACTCAGCCTCATAAGGAAGGAACTTTTTGCTGAGATAGTAGACTATATATTCTACACCAAACTCATCTTCTTGAGCCATCATGGCGCCTACTGAGTTGCTTTCAATCGCTAAGTAAAGGATTAGCGGCTTGATCAATCGAGGTGGAGTCGCCACTATGACATGCGCGATCCGAACCCGGCTCGCTTTAAGGATTTGAGAAAGGTTAGCGTCTAGATTTTGGGTAACATGAGATATTTTGGAATTCCTTACCCAATATAACATTGGAAAGTTCATCTAACCTCATGAAACCTTTAGGCGCCTTTGAGGTATCTTGGAGTCGCCACCCTATTTATAAGAAACTGGAAAAGGTCATCTAATCTCGGGAGTCTTAAACCAGAGAAGGTGTTCAGAACCTCACTCTTATTAATGTCTTAAGTTAAGTTATAAATGAGTTTTTAACAATCGAAATTTCATCTTTTATCTCACGCGATCATGCAATAAATTTCAGAAAGTAATAAACAAGGTAGTAAATAAAGCAATAAATAAATTCAAGTAAAAAGATGGGACAGAACAATCTCCCAAAATGAAAAGCACAAATAAATAAATAAAATGAATAAAATTTTGCCCCAAAATTAATTACAAGGGCCCAAAATGAATAAATGAATAAATACGCGAGGGGAATGAAAATACATCATACATAAATCGGAGCATTTATTAGAGTTTAGGAACATTGGTTCCTTTTATTAGCTAAAAAATTATAGAATTATTTTTGAGCATTTATTAAGAAAACCGGGATGAGTGATCCCATTTTATGAAAATTAATTTTTCTTTTGAAAGTGACATTTTATTGGATAAAATCAGGACATTGCTCCCATTTTATTAGTAAAAATTATAATTTTAATTATTGTAAAAAAAATATGATTTTCTATAATATGGACAAATTTAAAACACATTTTACATACAACGTAAAATAATAAAATAAAAAAATACAACAATTAAAAATGCAAACCCAAATTCTGAAGGTCTTTAACCCCTTGATCCTTCGGCTCATCCAAGAATATGACTCAAAGTGAAAATGGATAAATTTTGTGGGAAATAAAAATAAAGAATAAAATGAAATGTTAGCAAAGTAAATCAAGTATAAATAATACATGATATAATATAAACGAGCAATTAAATAAGAGAAACATACCAAATATGTTATAATAAACTAAACCATTAAATAAGCAAATAGGATAAACAATTGGAGTTGAGGAACAATAATGATTATAACAAGAAAACAAATAAGATAAGAAATCGAAAATTAAAAGAATTAACAATTAAAAGCAAGGCAGAATCAAATGAAAATAAAATCAATATTAAAACCTACATAATTTCGCTCTCCATGCCAATAAATTGATTAATCTAGGTTAATATTAATCGTGACAAACACATTAATAATAAACCAATAAATAATGGCAATCATGCAAGTTAATTATAATTACACAACAAATATATTAGTAATATACAACAGCAACACATAGATTAATTATAACAAACAAAATGATAAATAACTTAATAATACACAAAAGAAAAAAAATAAAACCAAGTGGAAAATAAAATTATTACTGAATATTTTACAGATCTAAATTAGGCTGCGAGCATCATGTAAATAAATTAATCAAATTAATCTAAATTCAGGTTGATTACAACAAACAACAACAAAATGCACTAATTATAATTTACAGCAACCTATAATTGAGAGAACAAAGAACGACAGAAAATAGGAAAAAAAAAAGATTTGGCTCCAACCCAGATATTTACCCTCAGAGGTTGATGTTGGCAGCAAAAAATGGAATAATTTCCCTTGTTGATCTTGTACAAGAAACAGAGTTAAGAAAACTTTTGAATCAAAGCTTTCTGTGATTGAAAATTGAAGTCAAAACTCTGACATTTTATAGAAATCTGATGGTTAATTGAGTCTAAAACGTAAAGAATTAATTTCTTTGGATCCAGAAGCAATTGTGGAATAATTTTCTTTTTGAATTCTTCAGAAAAACTTATTGCCGTTTTTCGAGAGTCCTCCTACTTTTTCCTGTTCTAACTTTTCTTTTTATATTATCATCAAAAATTAGGTTTTTTTTTGAAAGACTTTCATCCCATTAAAAACTCTTAATTATCCTTTAAAATCAAATTTATCCTTTTGAAAATCGGAAAGAGAGTTTGAATTTAAATCAAATTCAAAAACCAGAGAAAATCGAAATAAATGGAGTTCTGGTAAAGGTAGGAGACGCACAGGGGCCGCATGTCGCCTGCGCGACATACGCCCCCGCGCAGGGGGGTCGGCGACATGTGCCCTCACGCAGGGGGGCCGTATGTCCCTTGCACTACATACGCCCCCGCGCAGGGGGCCGCATGCTGCTCGCAAGCACCGCGCCTCGCGCGCAGGTGTCGCAGCTTGCGGGTGCCGCCCACGGGGGCGTGCGCCGCACAGATCGCGCGGCGACAGGTCGCCGAAAACTCAAAAAAAAAATCCAAAAAATAATAATATTTTTTATTTAAAAAGAAAGGTTTCGACAAGGAAATCGTCACTTCTAACCATTTTGCCCGTGAACTAGCATCATTTTCATAACTGGGTAACCTTGTTCTGGGCTTCCTCAAGGCCCGGTGTCTACAAGTTTGCTTGTCATTAATTTGTGCTTTGATATACAATGGTCGATTGTGATTGCTACCTTCCGCTGGCAAGTCAGCATCAGACTATACCAACCTCTCCCCTAATCCTCTTTTAACAAAATCTAGCAACTCAGATGGAGAAATCGTGGTGGCCACAGTAGACTCACACAAGGCCTCAACTAACTTCTTCCTGTGTGAAGGAGTCTGTCTCAAAAGGTCTCAAATAGATATCTGAGCCATGATCTTTTTCAACTGCTTCTTTATAGGATTTTCCTCCGGCTTTTTTTCTGCAGGTGCTTGCACTGGGTCTTGTGACTTCTCGACTTCTGGGACCACTCTCCCACTTCTTGTTATAGCCCCAACTCTCTTCCCCTCTTCATCTACATCTGAATCCCATGGATCCACAAACTTTTCACCTTCCTTCTCTTCTTCATCTTTTTCTCCACTCTCACTAGTGGACCGGCAATCTATCATCGCCACGAGAATCTCTTCTTCACTTACCTCAGGGCGAGTGATAGCGAAGTAGTCATCACCATATAAGTCTCGTAATACGTACCATTCAGGTAGACTTAACCCAATCATGAAGACAGGCGGTGGTACGAAATTGCAATTAGACTTTTTCTTACTCTTCCTTTATTCAGGATCAGTGATCTACTTACTATCGATCAAATCCTGAATCTGGTGCCTCAATCTCGTGCAATGATCTGTCATATGTCTAGTGTGCTAGTGGAATGAACAATACTCACTATCTTTATGCCCTGGCTGTCCTTAGGTTCTGGCTAGCCTGGGTAGTAGGGGTTATAGCTTCCCTTCCTTTACCGGTCTCTTCAATACCCATGACAAAGGTCAGCCTAAATTTGAGAAGTACCTCTGATTCACCCCTGTTGCCGAAACCTCAACTGTATTTCCAACTCTGTTACCACTATTGGAGCTTGTTGACTTATTTACCCCCTGATTACTATATCTCTTCTTGGCATAAGCCTCACTACTTGCCTTCTTGGCCATGTACTCACTCTCTGCCTCTATGGCGATGTCCTCTAAAGACTTCCAATCCTTCGGCCCTTTCATTTTCAATCCATCCCTTAGGTATGGGCTGGCATTCCTAATGAACAGCCAAATCTGATCGGGAGTATCAGGTTTGCGCTTCATCTCCATAACTCGATTTCTCCACCGAGTGAGATAATAATGAAAAGACTCTCTAGACTTTTGTTGCAGCAACTCTAGATCTTTCAGCGTGATCTCCATTCTGGTACTGCAATCATACTTCCTTAGGAACTCTTCAGTCAATAAGTTCCAATCTTTCCTGGACCTTATGTCCAACCCGTGGTACCAGTCAATTACAGCCGCTATAAGACTCAAATAGAAGTACTCAATCTTCTGCTTCCTAGTCAGAGTTGTCTCCTTCATGACCAGTGAGTACTGTTTAATGTATGCTGTAGGGTCAAAAGTGCCATCAAACGTAGGAATATCGGGCATCTTGAAGTTCTGGGGGATCAGATCATCACCGTCTAACTCCGGATCTTTAGGGTTCAATCCCCTTCCTACAGTCAACATCCTCGCTATGGCCTTGAGCTTTTCCTCCATCTTTCTCCATATTGCCTCCTCTAGCTTGGGCGACTTTGCCTTTATTACCACTGGCTTTCTTTCTCTTTTTCCCATAAGTCAACCTCAGATTTAGGAGCTTCTCTGTGCTCAACTGGTGCTGGCGCTCTAGGCTCAATAGCAGGTGGGTCAACTGCTGCAGAGGGATCCTCTCTAGAAGGTTCTTATTCATTCTGCCCCCCAACCAGAGCAGCGGGTTATTACCCAGCAAGTGGGGCTAGGGTAGTAGCCAGGTTTCCCATCATCACCATCATTCTAGCCTCAAACTCTTCCATTATCCTCCCTACCTCTTCGGCAATCATTGCCCGGGTTGCATCAGATCCACTCGATGGGTTAGCCATACTTGTTTCTACTTATGATTCAAAAGAAAATATCTCACTACCTTCTGAAAGAGAATCTGAACTCTGATCTGATACTAGTTCTGGTAATCCAAAGAGTGGAACCCTTCCCAGCTAACCATCGGGACCTCTAAACCACCTGGACGAATCTATAATGGCTGTAGAATATACCTCGTTAGGATGATGCATGATCGAAATGAGATGCATGATTGAAATGCAATGCATAGCCATGCTGATGCAGCATAGACAAACTCATGCAAGCATATAGATCTTTTCCAACCTTATCTCTCCCACACACGAGGTATTGATGTCTCTTTCCTAAATGAGCTTTATCCAAGGGTTAACAGGGAACCTATTGGACACGTATGGTGCACGGTAAAAAATCGGTAGCTAGCATCTCTTGCCTATGTACATACTTGTGGGTTTTGGCCATTATGCATTTAGACACTTTAATTAAATCAAGATGGGTCCATCGGGGCATAAAAGCCTTTCAGACCATTTAATTTAACCAATTTTGTTCAATATATAATGGTCCACATAGCAAGCACGGTATTACGGTACATTTTTACCTAGTGGAATTATCTATTGCCATTATATGAGCTTTGGTCAAACGTGATGATACTTTAGGGCTACCTAAGCATGGTCCCTGCCAAAGGGTCTAGCTCATCATGAGCATAACGATCGATTGGGTCTCCATTTGATATACCGAAAGGTACTAGGCTTGGGCCGGTGATTATTGTAACACCCCTTACCCATACGTAGTAAACCATACCACGATCTGATGGTTCACGATGACGGTCGAGGGCATTACCGACACAAATATGCAAAATTAATAAACTTTCATGCTGAAACTGAGTTATAAAATTTCTTTCATTCACGAAAACACATCTATAGTAACCATGAATTCATTACACACACATATTATGAAAGATACTTTCTCGGAGTTACTATAAATATACTAATTACATAGCCAATAGCATTTTTACAACACTTATAATTCCAGAATTACAAATCTGATCTACATTCTTAAGCTTAAACAAATCCTATTCTAACATCTTCTCATAACCTTGCATTAGCCAGGACTGCTGCGAAAAGACTCTCGAACGATCTCACCAATAGTACCTACATGGATTAAAGAAAATCCATGCTAAGTATAAACCTTAGTGGGAAACACATAAGTATAGACGACCACTGGGAAAGGCTGTTGTAAAAGGCTTAAACAAAGGCATAATATAAAGAATATAATCATATCAAATATAACAATTCAGATGCTTTTCAAAAGATCATCAATTATAAACACTTACTTCGAAAATTGACCTTACTAAGTCACTTACACATTATTACACTTTTCCACATCTAATACATACCACTTTGTTCACTTGTTCACAATTGCTCAGATTCCCAAAATTCCTTTCACACATCTTGCTTATGACACAATCAAATGTAGAAATTTCATAAAATAAATCAATACATAGAAGCACAATAATCACATTATTTCATACGCTCACATACTGTATATCAGTCATCACAATACATATTTCTTCGAAATTCACATATATTAACAATACTAAACCTGCTTAACCAAAACAGTGGATAACGAGTATGCGTGGATGCCCGAGGGTATCAATAATACTTTCATAATGCATAGATACCCGAAGGTATCAAAACAATCTTTTCTTTTTATTCTAAAAACATTTTCGCGTGGGATCTTAAATAAGATCCAAGATAGAAGGATCACGAAGATCCAGTCGGGGGACCTGATGAGGGTCCAAATCACAGAAGGCTGCAGCTACAGAAACTCTATTAGGCATGCCAAACTATCCACTTATTTAACTCTAGCAGGTCATGCATAAAGCAATTCGCACTTATTTGTAATATTCCATTTTAACACACCAAATGTGATTATCATGGATTGATTAACAAGGGAGCATAATTTAATTTAACATGGAACTATATATGTACCATTCATATTGAGGAATCATAAAATAAGACTTATATAAACCATTTGTATTTCAAAGTAAATATAACATGCAATATAACATCGTAACAATTATTATTTGACTAAGTTAAAATATCATTCTATATCACTTGCTAATTCATAACACACCAAATAAGAGTAAAGAATCCAAAATAAAGGAAAAAGAGTTGAAAAAGAAAGTTGAAATTTTTGGGAAAAACAGGGACAGAGGCGGTATGGTTTTTCCATACAGCCGTGTAAAGTGTCTCACACGGGGGTAAGGGAAAACCTTATTGCCATGTGACACATCCGGCTCCAAAATTCCAACTGGATAGAATACAATTACACGGCGGTATGGCAAAAGTCTTACCACCGTGTAATAGGCACACAGCAGGCCTCACATGCAAAAAGCAATCACACGGGTGTAAGAAAAAATCCTTATCACCGTGTGACTCGTCAGATACCCAGAATACAACAATCTTTCAATTCAACAACTTCAACACAACTCACATTAGTCTTTCATAGCATAGCATATAATTCAATCCTCAACTTGAACATTAATCTCATCACCGACTTAAACAAATAATTACCATTTAATTCAAGATTCCTTAAAACCAGAAATTCTATTAGATCTTATACCATACTTATGCTTTAGCTCAATTGTACATAACCTATACATTTAACTTAAGACAATCAATAGTCATGATAATTAGAACAAGAACACGCCCTATAGCATATTAATTAAGCACACACATACTCACCCGACGTCTCCACTATAGATCTCCATACAACTACGAAATCATAAGTTCAATATATTAAATCACGTTTATTATTATCATATAAATATATAATTCTACATCCACGTGAGCCAATTAAATACTTTATATAGCATCTATATTTTATTAATACCTATATCAATTTACGCATTCAACGAACGTTAAGTCATATTCTCATAAATCTCTCTCGCTTATAAAATGACCCTAGCTTCCTCATATACAATCTAACGTCATTATACGACTACCTATAGTTCATATCCTTATTAAACAAACTCATTCCATTTTTTATATTCCACATGTATACTTAATTTAAATTCATTATTATACATACTTATTCATACTACACATACCTATATAGATGAAGGTGTCAAACTCCCTAAACGTCATTAAACTTAACTTCATTCAATTCCATACAATTACACATCATCATGTCATTAGGTTGCTATTAATCTTAATCCTATTCAGGTGCATATTCCAAGTGGTAACTATTCATATATCCATTTCATAATGCTCAAAATATAGGAACTTCCGGTGAAGTTTGGGGTTAATTCGGGAAGGAAAAATACCATTTAGGCGGAACGTTAAGGTCACACGGTAATAAGACATTCGTTCCCACCATGTAGGACACTAAAAATGGGTATTTGTGGGACAAAATCGTTTTACATGGCGGTGAGGAATTCCTTACCGCCGTGTAAACCTATTCTACCTCACAACGTGAGGCAGACTCTAGATAGACTACGGGTCCAAACTTGTAATGCATTTTACACATAGTTAGAGACATTTTCAGGCAAAATTTTCTTCATAGAAATTGTTCCTTAGGATGTGAACTTTCAAATGGGAGAAATTTAAGCTCAATTTGATATCTATACCTCCAGATATGATCTAAGTAACCTATACTATTCTAGTAACCCGACCCAAACAGAGACACTTCGGTTTTTAACATTTTCGGAGGTTTTAGAGCCAGAATTGGCTTCCGGTCCCTGAAAGACAATTTAGATACAAATCTAGTTTCATACCATTTGAAGTTCTAAAACTCCAGATACAGCTTAATAACTGAAGAAGGGGCACATAGGTTCTAATATTTTTATCACCAAAATTCTATTCACATGCATATTTCAACAAATTGAAACCAACACTCACTACCATCATCATATATCATCATCAACACATCCAAGTCACTTAAATAACACATTAATATAATCAAAATCGTATATAAACAAAGAGTTTCGAAATCTCTCTTCCTTTGCTCCCTAATTGTTTAAATGATTGCATAACCCCTTTTGCTTCCTGGCTTCTTCTTTAGCTTCTCATGTAACCTCAAAACAACCCAGCCCTACTTCAGAATTCAACTTAAAATTACACATATCCCTACTTACGTTTTAAGAGAAGAGGGGAGGAAGAGGGACAAGAACTAACCACTTACCTGTATTTTCCATCCAAATCTTCCATCCAAATACTTGAAACTTGAGCAAATCCACCCTTTGCATAAATTGCTGGAAATGGCATGAGGTAGGAGAAGAAGAGGTTCTCCTTTTCTTTTTTCCTTATTTTCCCGTTCAAGATTGGCCCTCAAATCAGTCCAAAGGGCTGAATTAAGGCCATCAATTTCATCTTATCTCAATTGCCACTTATCACTCTTGTGTTGGTCCCATAAAGATTTTTGTGTCAAACTTACCTTTTAATCCCTTGACTTACCTCTTTTCTTCAATTGGCATTCAACTTTTCTATTACATACATTGGCCCACATAATTAGCTAATTAATTCAATTTAATCCATAATTATTAAATGACCAAAATACCCTTACCCTATACAAATAAAATCGGTCACATCTTTTACTACAATTAATCACTTCCTTCATCTAATTAGACATTTTTAATCACCAAAATAATTATTTTCATGTTGTTTAAGGCACAACGATATAATTGTCCAATTTACCAAAACTCGCTGAAACTTTCGAATTAATGACGATTGTATCCTTTTTGACACTTTCGTCCCTATTTCTAGCATATTCGATTTTCGCTACACCCTAAACTTGTCTTGATCTGACTAGGGTGTATTTGGGGTGTTACAATTCTCTCCTCCTTTAAGAATTTCGTCCTTGAAATTCACTTATATCTGATTTCCTGAATACCAAACTCTTTACCACTGATATGTCCCAAATGCAATTCTCAATTTACCCTATTACATTTCCATCAAATTATTCCTTATCCCATATCAACACAATCGTGACCTACACATATTCCAAATACTCAATTCATTATATACCTTAACATACACCTTTATCCTATTCTTATCATGTCAACCTTTTTACATAATCCTTTTCTCATAAAACATCATCCACACATTCACTAAACTTTTTCCTTGATTAAAATAATTATAACATTTCGCTCCTAGATTATCAGTATCATTTGTCACAATTTGTTTATTACTTCTGAAACATCACATATACCTTACAGTACTTATCGTTTAATCATCTTATACAAAAGTTTACCGTTTTATCCACTCTTATAAGCCAGTTCAAATCTATAGCCAAATAGTCAATCTAATCAAATACAGTTCCATTCCCTTCCTAAGATATGTTAAAACGTTACCACATTCTATACCTTAATTCATTAACAAAGAAGGGTTAAACCTACAAATTCTATAGACACGAATCTCTTACTTATACCTATACACATTCAGTGATCCCTCATTTTTTTCCTTCTAGTTTGAATCCCTAATTCCTTATTACACTTCCTCAACTTTGTTACACTCAATGTACATTCTGTCAGCTTCCTGTCACTTGAGGCAAATGCACATGTCTGATGTTCATTAAAAAAGAACAATGGAGATGAATGTAATGGATGCTGAATAATGCAATGTATTAATGCTGTTCAAATAATGGCAATGCAAGTTGCCCAACCCCCATTATGTAAGGTAGCTGAAGGTGTACCGAGTGTCACAATCCTAATAATACTTCCACTTGTCGAAAATCCAGCACTATCTAATCCTTTATTCCATTTTCCCCCCCAGGGAAAACTTATACATAACTTAGGTTATACTACAGACAATCTCTAACCAAAATCTCTATAGCTACTTCCAAAACCTTAATAACAGGGAACGAATCTAAGATAGACGGATCATAACTTATCACATATTACACTTAACCGTCTCATTGATGATATCATCAACATCTATGCATTCCCACCGCAATACTAATACAAAACCAGGACCTTCGCATTTGGCCAATGCAAGAACTATACAAACTCAACTCTAAACTCTAGTCGCCTAGAACCGACTAAACCTATGCTCTGATACCACTAAATGTAACACCTCTTACCCGTACGTAGTAAATCGTAACACGATCTGATGGTTCACGATGACGGCGAGGGCATTACCAACACAAATATGCAAAATTAATAAACTTTCATGCTGAAAACTGAGTTATAAAATTTCTTTTATTCATGAAAACACATCTATAGGAACCATGAATTCATTACACACACACATTACAAAAGATACTTTCTCGGAGTTACTATAAATATATTAACATAACCAATAGCGTTTTTACAACACTTATAATTCCAGAATTACAAATCTGATCTACAGTACCTAAACAAATCCTATTCTAACATCTTATCATAACCTTGCATTGGCCAGGACTACTGCGGAAAGACTCTCGAACGATCTCATCAACAGTACCTACATGGATTAAAGAAAATCCATGCTAAGCATAAACTTTAGTGGGAAACACATAAGTATAGACGACCACTGTGAAAGGCCGTTGCAAAAGGCTCAAACAAAGGCATAATATAAAGAATATAATCATATCAAATATAACAATTCAGATGCTTGTCAAAAGATCATCAATTATAAACACTTACTTCAAAAATTGACCTTACTAAGTCACTTACACATTATTACACTTTTCCACATCTGATACATACCACTTTGTTCACTTGTTCACAATTGCTCAGATTCCCAAAATTCCTTTCACACATCTTGCTTATGACACAATCAAATGTAGAAATTTTATAAAATAAATCAATACATGGAAGCACAATAATCACATTATTTCATATGCTCACATACTGTATATCAGTCATCACAATACATATTTCTTCAAAATTCACATATATTAACAATATTAAACCTGCTTAACCAAAACAGTGGATAATGAGTACGCGTGGATACCCGAGGGTATCAATAATACTTTCATAACGCATGGATACCCGAAGGTATCAAAATAATCTTTTCTTTTTATTCCAAAAATATTTTCTCGTGGGATCTTAAATAAGATCCAAGACAGAAGGATCACGAAGATCCAGTCGGGGGACCTGATCAGGGTCCAAATCACAGAAGGCTGCAGCTACAGAAACTCTATTAGGCATGCCTAACTATCCACTTATTTGACTCTAGCAGATCATGCATAAAGCAATTCGCACTTATTTGTAATATTCCATTTTAACACACCAAATGTGATTATCATGGATTGATTAACAAGAGAGCATAATTTAATTTAACATAGAACTATATATGTACCATTCATATTGAGGAATCATAAGATAAGACTTATATAACCCATTTGTATTTCAAAGTAAATATAACATGCAATATAACATCGTAACAATTATTATTTGACCAAGTTAAAATATCGTTCTATATCACTTGTTAATTTATAACACACCAAATAAGAGTAAAGAATCCAAAATAAAGGAAAAAGAGTTGAAAAAGAAACAGTTGAAATTTTTGGGAAAAACAGGGACAAAGGCGGTTTACACGGCGGTATGGTTTTTCCATGCAGCCGTATAAAGTGTCTCACACGGGGGTAAGGGAAAACCTTATCGCCGTGTGACACAACCGGCTCTAAAATTTCATCTGCATAGAATACAATTACACGGCGGTATGGCAAAAGACTTACCCCCGTGTAACAGGCACACGGTAGGCTTCACATGCAGAAAGCAATCACACGAGTGTAAGGAAAAATCCTTACCACCGTGTGAATCGTCAGATAACCAGAATACAACAATCTTCCAATTCAACAACTTCAACACAACTCACATTAGTCTTTCATAGCATAGCATATAATTCAATCCTCAACTTGAACATTAATCTCATCACCGACTTAAACAAATAATTACCATTTAATTCAAGATTCCTTAAAACCAGAAATTCTATTAGATCTTATACCATACTTATGCTTTAGCTCAATTGTACATAACCTATACATTTAACTTAAGACAGTCAATAGTCATGATAATTAGAACAAGAACACGCCCTATAGCATATTAATTAAGCACACACATACTCACCTGACGTCTCCACTATATATCTCCATACAACTAAGAAATCATAAGTTCAATATATTAAATCACGTTTATTATTATCATATAAATATATACTTCTACATCCACGTGAGCCAATTAAATACTTTACATAACATCTATATTTTATTAATACCTATATCAATTTACGCATTCAATGAACGTTAAGTCATATTCTCATAAATCTCTCTCGCTTATAAAATGACCCTAGCTTCCTCATATACAATCTAACGTCATTATACGACTACCTATAGTTCATATCCTTATTAAACAAACTCATTCCATTTGTTATATTCCACATGTATACTTAATTTAAATTCATTATTATACATACTTATTCATACTACACATACCTATATAGATGAAGGTGTCAAACTCCCTAAACGTCATTAAACTTAACTTCATTCAGTTCCATAAAATTACACATCATCATGTCATTAGGTTGCTATTAATCCTAATCCTACTCAGGTGTATATTCCAAGTGGTAGCGATTCATATATCCATTTCATAATGCTCAAAATAAGATGGACAAAATATAGAAACTTTCGGTGAAGTTCGGGTTGATTTGGAAAAGAAAAATACCATTTAGGCGGAAGGTTAAGGTCACACGGTGATAGGACATTCATTCCCACTATGTAGGACACTAAAAATGGGTATTTGTGGGACAGAATCGTTTTAAACGGCGGTGAGGAATTCCTTACTCCTCACCGCCGTGTAAACCTATTCTACCTCACAACGTGAGGTAGACTTTAGATAGACTACGGGTCCAAACTTGTAACCCATTTTACACATAGTTAGAGACATTTTCAGGCAAAACTTTCTTTCATAGCAATTGTTGTTTAGGATGTTAAATTTCAAATGGGATAAATTCTAGGTCAATTGGACATCTATAACTCTAGATATGATCTAAACAACCTATACTATTCTAGTAACCCAACCCAAACAGAGACACTTCGGCTTTTAACATTTTCAGAGGTCTTAGAGCGGGAATTGGATTCCGGTCCCTGAAAGACAATTTAGATACAAATATTAACTTTCTAATGGAACCAGTTTCATACCATTTGGAGTTCTAAAATTCCAGATACAGCCTAATAACTGAAGAAGGGTCACGTAGGTTCTGACATTTTTATCACCAAAATTCTATTCACATGCATATTTCAACAAATTGAAACCAACACTCACTACCATCATCATATATCATCATCAACACATTCAGGTCACTTAAATAACACATTAATATAATCAAAATCGTATATAAATAAAGAGTTTCCAAACCTCTCTTGCTTTGCTCCCTAATTGTTTAAATGATTGCACAACCCCTTTTGCTTCCTGGCTTCTTCTTTAGCTTCTCATGTAACCTCAAAACAACCCAGCCCAACTTCAGAATTCCACATACCCCTACTTACGTTTTAAGAGAAGAGGGGAGGAAGAGGGACAAGAACTAACCACTTACCTGTATTTTCCATCCTAATCTTCCATCCAAATACTTGAAACTTGAGCAAATCCACCCTTGGCATAAATTGCTGGAAATGGCGTGAGGTAGGAGGAGAAGAGGTTCTCCTTTTCTTTTTTCCTTATTTTCCCGTTCAAGATTGGCCCTCAAATCAGTCCAAAGGGCTGAATTAAGGCCATCAATTTCATCTTATCTCAATTGCCACTTGTCACTCTTGTGTTGGTCCCATAAAGATTTTTCTGTCAAACTTTCCTTTTAATCCCTTAACTTACCTCTTTTCTTCAATTGGCATTCAACTTTTCTATTACATACATTGGTCCACATAATTAACTATTTAATTCAATTTAATCCATAATTATGAAATGACCAAAATAGCCTTACCCTATACAAATAAAATCGGTCACATCTTTTACTACAATTAATCACTTCCTTCATCCAACTACACATTTTTAATCACCAAAATAATTATTTTCATGTTGTTTAAGGACAATGATATAATTGTCCAATTTATCGAAACTTTCAAATTAATGACGATTGTATCCTTTTTGACACTTCCATCCCTATTTCTAGCACATTCGATTTTCGCTACACTCTAAACTTGTCTTGATTCGACTAGGGTGTATTTGGGGTGTTACAATTATCCTTAACATTTTTCTACATTGAGTGAACGTAGGGTGGTGCTTCAAGAACACACTAGGGTTAGGCAAGGGTGCAAACTAGCATAATTCTAAGGCTCTAGCATGTATACAATGCAATTTTTCGAAAGGAGATAAAATTTTAATTTATAAAAACCGAATTATATTATTAACCAAGATAGTTTTGGAGAAAAGTTTCAAGGTCCCCATCGGAGTCGCTACTGTGACGCGCTTGCTAGGCATCGGATCGCTCTCGGGAGTCCGTTTTTAGGACCCGAGACCGGATGGAGGTTTATTAAAACTCGTGAAAGCTGATCGCTTCGCAATGGATAGGAATTGACCCCCATTCCATTATTGGCAATCAACCTACGAGAGTGTCTATTGGACATCACAACGTAGGTATCAGGGAGTCACCACCCAATAAAACATTGAAAAATGAATTCTAACGTTATGAGGCTAAAACTAGAGGGAGTTTGGGACCTCACTCTTATTTATACCTTTGGTTAATGTTATATGATTGAGTTTTTAGAGTCAATTATTTTATCTCTCTTCTGACACGGTTCATTAAAGTAAATTAAAGCGCATTACAAGCACATATAAAAGCAATATATAAAGCATAAATAAAGCATAATTACAATTGTCCCAAAAAATAAAAGCGAAATCCATAATAGTGGTAGAATGAAATACATACCTAAATCGTGACATTCATTTAGATGAGAACATTGATTCCCGCCTGCATATTTTATGAAAAAAAAGTAAAGTGTTCTCAAACCGATTTTGGGAAAAAGGAATAAGTGATCTCGTTTTGATGAAAACAAGAACCTTTCTTTTAATGTGTCATTTTGGGATGAAAACTAAAACATTGGTCAAGTTTTATTAATAAATTTCCAATTTTAGTAGAAATATTTTGTGCGGTGGTTCTTTTTAAGTACGATCGAAAAGCCTTTATTATTATAAGCCTCAAGGAAATAAAAGAAAATAGAACAATAATTAATACATGCCTCAAATAATAAATAAATCCTAAATTATTCACCCCAACAATGCTTCGCCTAGCTCCATGGACGAGCCGCATGCTCCTCGTGGTTGCAATCATGACAGAAAATGATATTGGTCAATAATAGACTAAATTAAACTAAATGATTAAATAAATAAATAATTGAATGAAATAAATTGAGAAAAATAATTAATCTAATACAGTAGAAATAGAATAAACTGACAGAATTAACAAATTAATAAATATAAAATACAAATGACATAATTATAATAATCACTAACAATAAAAAGAATAATTATAGCAATAATAATGATAACAAATAATAACAGTAAAAATAATGTTCATGACACAATAATAAAATGAAAACAATAATAAAAATAATATTCACACCACAATAATAATAATAAAAATAATAACAACAACAACACAACAACACAACAACAACAACAACAACAACAACAACAACAACAATAATAATAATAATAATAATAATAATAATAATAATAATAATAATAATAATAATAATAATAATAATAATAATAATAATAATGATAAAATAATATTAATATTCAACAATAATAGTAATAGTAATAATAATAAAATAACTAATAATATTAATAACAATCATAATAATAATAATATTAATTACACAATGATGATAATAATAATAATAATAATAATAATAATAATAATATTAATATTAATATTAATAAATAAAATAAAAATAAAATAAAATAAAATAAATCAACTTACCTGCTGCCTCGCCGAAGGCTCGTTGGTGGTCGACACCGCCTTGACCGAAAGGCAGATCGGGGCGCCAGGAGTCCATCGTAGCTGGAAGGAGGCGCCGTTTGGTCGAAAATCGCGCCAGAAGCTCGCAGCTCCAGTTCCTCCGATCTCCTTCTCGCCGGCGAGTGGGGACGATCGGTGGTCATCGCCCGGTTCATCTGGCTCTCCTCTGTCATCCGGCGTGGCGCGCGCGGTCCGTTGCTGTGGGGTCCGGCGCCTCCTCCCTCTTCTCCCTCTCTTTTTCCTTTCTGTTTCTACGTTTTTTACTATCCCTTTCTCTTTGTTTGGGTTTATTTGGCTCTCCCTTCTTCCTTATTCTTTCTTTCTGTCTATTTTTCTTTATTTTCTTTATTTGGCCCCCTGCCTAGGTCTCTCTCTTTTTCTATTTTCTTTCTTTCTTTGTTTTGGTTCCCTCTCTTCATATGTCATCCCCCCCCCCCTTTTTCTTTTGCTTCTCATTCTATTTATTCCCTAAATTAGGTTTTATTATTTCCTTGATTTCCTCCAAAATTTTCATCTTGCCTTTTTTATTTATCTTTTATATTATTTATTTTTTTGGAAAAATTATCAAATTTGCCTAAAAGACTCAGCTAAAACCTCCGGTCCATAAAGAGCCAAAGTGTTGTCATTCTCTATCTATTTTTGAATAAATATTATCCTCATTAGATAACTCTGACCAAAGCTGCCTAAGGATTCGGTGTCTACAGTTATCCCCAATTTTAGGGAAACTAGTACTCTAGTGTCTAGATGAGCTAAAATTCAGAAGAAAGGAAAGAAGTGCATACTTGAGGCAGACCTTACCTTTTTGCCATAAGAAGGAAATCGTCCCTCACCACCTAGACTGTGGAGCGATCATCATCCTTCCATGTTGTACCGAGGGTTGTTCTCCTTAACTGCAAGTCTTTTCCAGACTTACAAAGTGTGGATGCCATCCTCGAATGGCAATGTGTCGAGTCCTCTTCGGACTTATAAAATGCAATAATTGTTCTCTTGAACTGCACCGAGTCGCTGATAAGGCTACGAAGTGCTGATGGTGTTCTCTTAAACTGCACCAAGTCGCTGATAAGACTACGAAGTGTGGGTAGTGTTCTCTTGAACTTCACCGAGTCGCTGACAAGACTACAAAGTGCGGGTGGTGTTCTTTTGAACTGCACCGAGTCGCTGACAAGACTACGAAGTGCGGGTGGTGTTCTCTTGAACTGCACCGATTTATTGACAAGACTACGAAGTGTTGATGGTGTTCTCTTGAATTGCACCGAGTTACTGACAAGACTACAAAGTGTTGACGGTGCACTGAGTCCCTGACAAGACTACGAAGTGCGGGTGGTGTTCTCTTGAACTGCACCGAGTCGCTGACAAGACTATGAAGTGTTGATGGTGTTCTCTTGAATTGCACCGAGTCACTGATAAGACTACGAAGTGCTGATGGTGCACCAAGTTGCTGACAAGACTACAAAGTGCGGATGGTGTTCTCTTAAACTGCATCGAGTTGCTGATAAGACTATAAAGTGCGGATGGTGTTCTCTTGAACTGCACTAAGTTGCTGACAAGACTCCGAAGTGCTGTCATCCTCTTGGATTGTATGGAGCCGTTATCTAGGTTACAAAGTGTGGACATCCTTGAAATTCACCGAGCTGTTATCTAGACTACAAAGTGAGGACATCCTTGAAATTCACCGAGCAGTTATCTAGACTGCAAAGTGCGGACATCCTTGAAACTTATCGAGCCGTTATCTAGGCTACAAAGTGCGGATACCACTGAAATTCATCGAGCCATTATCTAGGCTATAAAATGCAGACATCCTTGGATGGTGATGTGCCGAGTCTGCTCCAAACTTACAAAAGCAGGAAGCGTTCTTCTGAACTGAGTTGATGAAGAGATGTTGTAGACACCGGGTCCTGAGTCAGCCCAGATTAGAGTTAACCAATGATGATGAGACGTCTGTTTACGGGCAAAAATGTTGAAAGTGATAATTTTCTTGTCAAACTTGCCTTTTAGAACCAAAAAAATAAAAAAATTTAAAAACTTTTAAAAATAAAAATGAAAAAGGGAGGTTGAAAATTATAGTATTTTAGTCAAATGTCTTAAAAAAAATTTTTTAAAAAAAATTTCGGACATCGGCCTCGCGTCTGCGCGATGCTCGTGTCACATCCCAAATTGGCCCTAGTCGGAATGTCCATGCTAAGTTGGGATTAGTGAGGATATTTTGGTAATGTGCGCATATGGAATTTGAGTATTAAGGACCCGATTGAAGAATTAATTAAAGTTTAAGTGAGGAATTTATATCTTAGTGAGTAAAGTGTAAGTTTACCAAGGAATTAAGTGGAGTTTGCCAAAGGAACAAAGTGTAAAAGTCAAGATATTTTGGGTTGGACCAATAGGAGGCTGCCATGTGGAGTGGTAGGTGTGCATTGAATGTAAAAGAAATGAGATGAGAAGAAAGAAAAGAGAGAGAACGCAGGAAAGGGCTACTTCCCATTCCCCTCTCTTCTTCAGCCCTTCCTTCTCTTTTCTTCCTCTATTTTCTGCACTTCCTCCTTCTCTTTCTTTTGGCTGGAGTTTGGCTTGCTAAGGAGTGATTTTGGGAAGCTTTAAAGCAAGATTAAAGAGGTAAGTTGGGGTTAGGGTTTCCTGCGTTTTGGATTTGCTTCTCCTTCTTCTTCTTTCTCTTCTGGTTTTGATTTGCTTTGGATTTGAGTTAAGGTTTTGAAAGAGTAATTTCTGGGTTTTGGTTTGTGCAAGTGATTGGTGATAAGAAGAAGCAAAGTAAAGGAAAAGAGAAGATTAAAGATTGAAGTTTGAAGAAAGAAGCTGATTATGCAACAAGAGGTTTGGGAGTGTGTTTTAAGTGTGTGTAAATGTTTGGGAGTTTGATTTCTTCATTGGAGTTTTGATTTATCTCTGCCCTCTTTCCTCTTGGATCATAGATGTATATTTGTGTGTGATTTCCAGAAATTTGAGTGTTGATATGAATTTATGCATGATTTGTTTGGGAATAATTTGTGTATTTATTATTTTATATGTTACTGAAATTCTAGAAATTGCATGTCATTTGGTGTTTAAATAGTGTATATGACTTAGGGTTTTGAGCATGTTGAATTTAGAACTTACATTGTGAATATCAGATTTTGATTTTGTAAGTTATTTATGTGTGAGCATTGCTAGATTGTAGTTTTTAATTGCTTGGGTTAATTGAATGGTTGAGTATGTGTTGCCTATGGTAATTGAAGGTTGAGCTGGAATGGTAAGTTTGTGGGGTTGATTCCACAGTTTGGAATGTGTAATTTTGAGGTGTGTTGTTTTTGGTTTCGAAATTGGAGTGAGTTCTGCAATTTCTGGAATTTCCAGAAGTCACACGGCGGTAAGGAATTGGCTCACCGCCGTGTGAATCGAGGAAATTCCTCAGATAATGCAAGACCGTAGTCTTACACAGCGGTAAGGATATACCATACCGCCGTGTAAAATGTTACTGCCCAGGTATGTTGAACTGGGAGTTTTACACGGCGGTAAGGGTTGCCCTTACAGCCGTGTAAAATGCCTCTGTCCAGCACCGTGTTGGACATGTTACATGGCTGTATGGGTTATGCCATACCCCCGTGTAAGGTGTCTTACACGGCGGTAAGGGACTACCCATACCGCCGTGTAAAATGCTACTGTCCCCTAATTTGCAGATTTTTGATCCTCTTCTTTTTTACTCCTTCTTTACTTATGTTTGGTTTTAAACATTATTTAGTGTCATTTTTCATATCTCATATCAGTTAATGGTATGTTTTGCTATGCTAAATTTATGGAATGCTTTAGTTGATTTTTGAATAAGTGAATTATGCTTTTAGTTATGAACTCAGTATGTATTGGTATTATGCTATGCCAATTTATTTGAATACTATGGTTGATGTCTAAATGCATTATTATACTTTAGCAGTTGAACTTATATGTTATGCTTAAAGGTAAGTTGGGCCATTCATAGCTTGTATTTAGTTATCCTCATTTATCGCATGACTAGGATTTTGTATCGATAAGCATTGGCATGATAGTGTTTCTATACTTGACTCTGATATGCTTGGTAAAGGGATCTCTGTTAGACTATTATTTTGTTTTAACGGTATGATTTGGCTTATCTATGTTAAGTATTGTGATTCGTATCGTGTGATACACATTGAATACAAGTGGGTTGAATGCCATGTTCATGGTTACTATTTTTATGAGCTTATTATATTAAAATGTGATAGGTGTTATGCATACATTTACTCATGAACTTCCTCTCAAAATAATATGCTATGCTTAAGTGTAAATGGTATCAAGCATGTTTAAGATTATGCATTGTTAATAGTTGGCAAAATATTGTTTTATGTTGATTCTGGATTATGTTTGATGATATATATATATATGTATGTATTATGTGATTCGACACATGATTTGAATGATGCATGACCTACAAGAGTCAGTCTAGTGGATAGTTAGGCATGCCTAATAGAGTCTCTTTAGCTGCAGCCCTTTTGAACGTTTGGACCCTGATCAGGTCCCTGTTTGGTTCCTCGCGAACCCTTTAGTGTGAATGGATCTTGTTTAAGATTCCCTTTCGTTAAAATGTTTTCGAATGTGATAAAATGAAATGGTTTTTGATTCGTACCCGTAAGGTATCCCTTTGGCCGATTTGTACCCGTAAGGTACTGCCCGTATACTCGTTATCCACTATTGTGAGTCAGCAGGTGCCTTATTGTTTTGTCTTGCTTTGAAATAATTATGAGAATGTGACATCCGAATGAGTATGATAATGATTCAAGGAATCAGTTTATATGTATATGAACGTGAATATTAGCTTCGAAATGTGTGTCTTTTTATGTAAGCATGATTTTATATCTGACCCAATTATCCGCATTTGTTATATGATGTGTTATAAGCTTCCAAATGCTTTGAATGTGATTAGACTAATGCATTTACATTTGTGACTTAAGCATGTTTTTACTGTATATAAGCATGTGAATCGGATCGGTGGTGGCTTTTAGTACGCAAATTAATATGTTTAATCTTGTGAACTTGACCTCTTGCATGCTTTGAAGTAGAGCTATGATACATGTACCTTAGGTTCTGCCATCATAGTGATTTCGGTATGTTGATATGCGTTTACTTTACATGGTGTGGTAACATTTATATTGTATAGTGTTATGGGATATTTCTGTGTATTTGTTATGCCGATCTCTGCTGTTGTAGTAATGTGAGGGTATGGTGTATTAGCTTTGTAAGTGGTTTCAGTTAGTGAATGAGCATTGTTGGGTGACGGTCTTATGCATGTTTAGATAGTTAGAGATTATGCGTTGATACTTAATGGATCCGAGTTAGTGTATGTAAGATTTATTCGTATTTTTGCATGATGATGTGATGTTATGTTATTATTTTAGTCTCTGCTTTGGAGTGTCTTCGGCAAGATATTATTTAAAGCAGTGTCTTCGGCAAGATATTATTTATATTAGAGTGGCGCAGCGGAAGTGTTGTGCTTTGACCTTGTCAGTCAGTTCTCAGCTAGTGTGTGTGTAATATGGCATGATAGTTGTATGTTTGGACCTCTAGTGGCATTGCATGATATTTGTGTGCATAGTTGTATGGTAGTATAGTGCATCAACTTCGTAATTCGGGTATTAGTTAATGTGTCTGTGTACCTCTGTATTATAGTTGCATTGTGTATGAATCAGCTTTTTGCTGGTATATGGGTATTTTGATATGACATCTGCGTGTTTATATAACTTGGGGCTTTGCATGATTCGCCGTCTGATATCTGATACTTTGGTGGAACCGATAAGTGTTTGCATATGAGTTTATATGTATTTTTGCATGATATTATATGTTTGTTGGTTTAGTGTCCTTTTGTCTTTGTTCCTCCCCACTAAGCGTAATCGCTTAGCACGGGTTTTTTTCCCGTGTAGGTGGTAGGTTTTGGTTCGGTTCGAGTCGAGCATCTGCAGGGTCGGCCACATAGGAGTTAAGAGTGTTTTGTTATTTTGGCTTTAGCTCCTGTATTCGGATTCTGTAATTTTGTAGCTTTTTGCTTATGTATTTCGCTATGTAAGGATCTTATTGTAATTATTTTCTCAGTTATTCTTTCATTTTATCTTTCGCCTTCTGCTTCCGCTTAATGATTGTATGTATGTTTTCGAGTTATTGTATGTTCAGCTATTGTTTCTTTAAAGTTTTAATTTACGCTGTATTTCCGTATGTTGTCTTTGTGTGATAGTGTGCTTCCACTTTGTGTATGTGTGCAAGTATGTGAGTGAGCATCGGGTAGCGCGCCTGCCGGTGCCCTTCCAACGGGGGCGACGATGGGGGTATTACAGCCCGCCCACCGACGGGCAATCCCGCGCTCGTCGGTCGCCCCGCTCGCCCGTTCCGTCCAAATCTGCAGATTTCGGCCCAAAATTGATTTTTTCGTGATTTTTTACCAAAATTTGATTTTTTATCCCATTTGTTTTGGATTTTCATGGTTTTTTCAATTTTTAAAATTAAAATAATAAATAATCTGATTTAAATTTAATTTATTTCCTAATCAACTAGGGTTTTTTTATTATTAAGTCATAAAAATAGAAGAGAAAAGAAAGAGAAAAGAGGAGGCAACAAAAAAAAATCAGATTTTCATTTTCTTCTTTTTCAAAAATTCTCTTCTTTTTCAATTCTTCTTCTTCTTTTGGCTTCAATAAAATTTCATTTAAGGATTTTTTAGATGGAATTTTTATTGATAGAAAATTGATTTTGAGACAAATAACATAATTATTTTTTCTTAAAATATAATTTTCTCACTTTCTTTCTTTTCATTTTTTCAATTAAACTTCTTCAAAGGTTTTACATTGAATTTTTTTTTGATGAAAATTGATCTTGGGACAAAAAAAATATAATTCTTTGTTTTTGAAATCCAATTTTTCATTTGGTTTTTGTAACACCCCGAAATAGCCCTAGAAGAATGACAGAATTTTTGTTCAAGAAAGATTAGTGTTGTGTGTGTGAGTACTGTCGCGAGCGCAATGAGCGTCGTGGGCGCGACAGAACCACTTCAGTGATAGGGTAATTAAATTGGCATTTTTAATTGTGGCTTGTAGGTGAATGACACATGGCTTTGTAGGGAAGTGACAAGTGGCAATAGATTAACCATGGTAAGAGTGATTAAGAGTTAAAGAAAGGAGATTAGGATTAATTAAAAGGGAATAAGAAGATAACTATGCATTTAAGTGGTAGATGGCATTTATTACCATAGTTAATTGTGGGATTGACTTAGACTATCTGCTTCTTTCCTCTTCTTTCCCGTTGGTTTCTTTCTTTTCCTTTGCCCTGCTCTTTCTTTCGTTCCTTCTTCTTCTTCTTTACACTGTTTTGAGTGATTCATTTGGGTTGGCTTTGAGAGGAGCTAGTAGAGCTTGATAAGGTATTTTAAGAAGGTAAGTAATGGTCTTCTTCTTCTATCTTATTTCTGTTTTTGATTTAAAGTAAAAAGAAGAGTAACCCCAAGTGTTTTTGTGTGTGGTTTTGGTGGAAGCTGGAGGCAAGAGAGTCGATAAAGGCAAAGAGAAGGTCGGAGCCAAGTAGAGAACGCGGTTCAACGTCCTAGAGGTAGGGATCGTGTGCGGTTTTCCTATTTATGCATGTGTTGTGACTTTGAATGTGTTAATAGAGATTTAGTTGTATAAAGAAATGTACTTGGAGCTTAAATTAGCTCAATTGCTTTTTAAGTGTGTGTGAAATCATTTTGATGGATTGTAGTGTTTCAATGTCTAAAGTGATTGTGTAATTTGAGTGAAAACTTAGTTATGAGTATGATATATAGGGCAATTACATGTTAAAAGAGGAGTGGTTGCATGTGAAAATAAAAGAGTTGGTTTGAGTTTAACTGTGTGTGGGTTTTGCCTTTGGAATTGGGGAATACGCTTCTGTCGCGAGCGCGACACAAGTAGCGATCGCGACAGAATCGCGTCTTTCATTTCCGTAAGAAGCGAGTTGGAAAATTTGATTTTTTAGAGTTGTGAGGAGAGAGTCACGAGACGTGAGGGTAGGTCACGACTCGTGACCCTTGGGCGAGCCTTGTCGCGAGGCGTGAGATGGCATCACATCTCGCAATGCTTCTCTGTTGCTGTGAGAGTTCCGTCACGAGACATGACGAGCAGTCACGCCGCGTGACCTTCCTCTGGCGAGGCGTGAGATGGCATCACGACCCGTGATGCCCTCTCTCTGTTGTGAGAATCCTGTCACGAGACGTGATGGGCAGTCACGCCTCGTGACCCCTTCTTTCCTGGTGGGCGTGAAGCGAAGCAGATCGTCACGAGCCGCAATCGCGTGTGCGCCTCGTGACGGCCCTGTTTCCTTAGGCTACTGTCGCGAGCGCGACACAAGTCGCGATCGCGACAGTGAGTTGTTTTCCGCCTGTTTTGTCTTGTTTTTGTCTCTTGCTCCTGTTTTGAGTGGTTAAAGGTCTAAATGAGTCTTGCATGTTATCATTTAGCCTGTGTTTGGTTTAAATCATCTTTTTAAATCTCCTATATGATTAGTAACCTTAAATGTGCTTGATTATTAAAAGTTATACAGAAATTAAATGTATTTGAATTATAGTGAATGAGTTGATATCAGTGTACAGTATATGAGTTATTAGAGCCTGATTACCGTTATAGTGGATAGAGTGCAGCTGCTAGAGTTGGCCTTAATTGTGCCCAGAGTTCGGAATACCTCGTGTATTCCATAGAGTTTGAGTTAATTCTCCACATGTAAGATACTGTAAACAGTATCCAGAGTTACCCGTATCCACCATGAAAGGAATTCAGGCTTATTGTTATTGCTAGTGTATAGTGAACATGAAAGGATCATATGTACTGTTATAAGTAAGTGTTTAAAGTATATGAGATGAATGCTATAGGATAGTCATATGTACCAGCACATGTTTATATGAATTAGAATCCCTGATTTACATGAGTGTGAAAATATATGCATGTGTGCTTTTACTAATATATGTAGTGCATATATAATTTATTTTGAGACTTTGAAAGAAGTCCCTTGCATTGTTTTCATCCCCACTAAGCGTTATCGCTTAGCACGGATGTTTGTTTCTGTGTAGGTTGACAGGTTCGGACCAGTGAAAGCGTTCATCTGTAAGTGAGGGCCACCAGGAGCTTTTTGATATACCTTTTTGTATAAATTAGGGGTAGAATTGGTGATGTTTTGAGTAACATCATTATGTAATAAAGAGTATAGTTGTTCTATGTAATCGTTAAAAGTATATGTATATGAATCGAAAAATGAATAAGTATAAGTATAAAGCTTTTGTATAATGTACAGTTTATATATATATGTCATTAGAGCTCTTTTTTTTTTTTTGGGCCCAACTTATTTCTAATTTATTGTTACCGCTTTCGCGAGTGTGTGTGCATGTACATGTATACGTAAGTGTCTGTGTAGTGCCCCGATATTCCTTACCAGGGGTATAGGGGTGTTACATTTAGTGTTATCAGAGCTCTAGGTTAATTGGTTCAGGACTAGAAGGTGATAGAGTATAGTTATGTTTATGTGTTTAAGTTTGCTTAGAATGTGGCCTAATGCAGATGCTGGTTTTGTAGGGTCTAGATGGAGTCCGACCCGAGTGAGCATGTAGGAGAGACTACAGGCAGTGTGAATCCGGTTTGAGTAGATCCACATGTACAAGCACAAGATAGAGAGGAAAGAGCAAGAGTTGTTCAGGACAACCCGGAGTTGATGCATGGGTTGGTACAGATCCTAGATAGACTGACAGCTCCTAATGCTCCAACAGATTTGATAAGAAAGAGAGGAACTGAAGAGTTCCATGGAACATCCCTGGATCAATCCGAGATAGCAGAATTATGGCTAGAGAAAATAGAAAGAATTTTACAAGAGATCAGTTGCCCTCAGAACCAGAAAGTAGTTTGCGCTGTGTCATTGCTGCAGGGTGCAGCATATGACTGGTGGAAGTTGGTGTTGCAGCATCCTCAGAGACCCATGGAGTTAACCTGGGATTTCTTTGTTCGAGAGTTCAAGGAGAAATTTGTGACCAAAGCATATAAAGATGCCAAGTGGAAAGAATTTGTAACTTTTAAGCAGAGGAATATGACTGTTGCAGAATATGATAAAGAGTTTACTCGTTTGAGTAAATATGTACCGGAGGGTATGTTAACGGATGACTTCAGGTGCAGACAATTCGAAGATGGATTGAGAGAGAGCATAAGAGGACCATTAGCTGCCATGGTTGCTTTACAACCGGTGGGTTATTATCCATTGGTGTTGGCAGCGATGAAAATGGAGGAATCTGAGTTGATAAAGCAAAAGAGAGAGCAGAAAAGAAGATTTTCAAGAGAAGATGAGGGAGTTGGTAGAGGAGCTAGAGTAGTAAAAAGAGGAAAGGATGAGCAAGCATCGGTACAAGTACCAACTTCGGTTGGAAGTGTGAGACCGCCTACTAGTAGAGGGAGTATGGCCCCAGAATGTGAGCACTGTAATAGACGTCACTGGGGCGAGTGTAGGAAGCTCACTGGAGCTTGCTTCAAATGCGGTAGTACCGAGCATCTCCTTGCTCAGTGCCCTAAAACAAGAGAGAATATGGCATCACAAGTAAATAAAGAGAAAGGCAATGCTTCTGGGACTGTTAGAAGTGGAAGAGGACGAGGTAGAGTTGAAAGACCGCCATCGGAAACAGTCGAGAGGCCATTCCCTACTGAGGATCAGCCACGTGTATATGCCCTGACGGCTGAAGATGTGGAGGCATTGATTGGAACTTCTAGTAAGTCCTCTTATTAGTTTATACAGTATATAGTTTGAGTTAGTTGTTCGGTAGCGGGGGAAATTTCGAGGACGAAATTTCTTAAGGGGGAGAGATTTGTAACACCCCGAAATAGCCCTAGAAGAATGACAGAATTTTTGTTCAAGAAAGATTAGTGTTGTGTGTGTGAGTACTGTCGCGAGCGCAACGAGCGTCGTGGGCGCGACAGAACCACTTCAGTGATAGGGTAATTAAATTGGCATTTTTAATTGTGGCTTGTAGGTGAATGACACATGGCTTTGTAGGGAAGTGACAAGTGGCAATAGATTAACCATGGTAAGAGTGATTAAGAATTAAAGAAAGGAGATTAGGATTAATTAAAAGGGAATAAGAAGATAACTATGCATTTAAGTGGTAGATGGCATTTATTACCATAGTTAATTGTGGAATTGACTTAGACTATCTGCTTCTTTCCTCTTCTTTCCCGTTGGTTTCTTTCTTTTCCTTTGCCCTGCTCTTTCTTTCGTTCCTTCTTCTTCTTCTTTACACTGTTTTGAGTGATTCATTTGGGTTGGCTTTGAGAGGAGCTAGTAGAGCTTGATAAGGTATTTTAAGAAGGTAAGTAATGGTCTTTAGTTAGTATTGGTCTTCTTCTTCTATCTTATTTCTGTTTTTGGTTTAAAGTAAAAAGAAGAGTAACCCCAAGTGTTTTTGTGTGTGGTTTTGGTGGAAGCTGGAGGCAAGAGAGTCGATAAAGGCAAAGAGAAGGTCGGAGCCAAGTAGAGAACGCGGTTCAACGTCCTAGAGGTAGGGATCGTGTGCGGTTTTCCTATTTGTGCATGTGTTGTGACTTTGAATGTGTTAATAGAGATTTAGTTGTATAAAGAAATGTACTTGGAGCTTAAATTAGCTCAATTGCTTTTTAAGTGTGTGTGAAATCATTTTGATGGATTATAGTGTTTCAATGTCTAAAGTGATTGTGTAATTTGAGTGAAAACTTAGTTATGAGTATGATTTATAGGGCAATTACATGTTAAAAGAGGAGTGGTTGCATGTGAAAATAAAAGAGTTGGTTTGAGTTTAACTGTGTGTGGGTTTTGCCTTTGGAATTGGGGAATACGCTTCTGTCGCGAGCGCGACACAAGTAGCGATCGCGACAGAATCGCGTCTTTCATTTCCGTAAGAAGCGAGTTGGAAAATTTGATTTTTTAGAGTTGTGAGGAGAGAGTCACGAGACGTGAGGGTAGGTCACGACTCGTGACCCTTGGGCGAGCCTGGTCGCGAGGCGTGAGATGGCATCACGTCTCGCAATGCTTCTCTGTTGCTGTGAGAGTTCCGTCACGAGACGTGACGAGCAGTCACGCCGCGTGACCTTCCTCTGGCGAGGCGTGAGATGGCATCACGACCCGTGATGCCCTCTCTCTGTTGTGAGAATCCTGTCACGAGACGTGATGGGAAGTCACGCCTCGTGACCCCTTCTTTCCTGGTGGGCGTGAAGCGAAGCAGATCGTCACGAGCCGCAATCGCGTGTGCGCCTCGTGACGGCCCTGTTTCCTTAGGCTACTGTCGCGAGCGCGACACAAGTCGCGATCGCGACAGTGAGTTGTTTTCCGCCTGTTTTGTCTTGTTTTTGTCTCTTGCTCCTGTTTTGAGTGGTTAAAGGTCTAAATGAGTCTTGCATGTTATCATTTAGCCTGTGTTTGGTTTAAATCATCTTTTTAAATCTCCTATATGATTAGTAACCTTAAATGTGCTTGATTATTAAAAGTTATACAGAAATTAAATGTATTTGAATTATAGTGAATGAGTTGATATCAGTATACAGTATATGAGTTGTTAGAGCCTGATTACCGTTATAGTGGATAGATAAGCATGCTTATAAAGGGCTAGAGTGCAGCTGCTAGAGTTGGCCTTAATTGTTCCCAGAGTTCGGAATACCTCGTGTATTCCATAGAGTTTGAGTTAATTCTCCACATGTAAGATACTGTAAACAGTATCCAGAGTTACCCGTATCCACCATGAAAGGAATTCAGGCTTATTGTTATTGCTAGTGTATAGTGAACATGAAAGGATCATATGTACTGTTATAAGTAAGTGTTTAAAGTATATGAGATGAATGCTACAGGATAGTCATATGTACCAGCACATGTTTATATGAATTAGAATCCCTGATTTACATGAGTGTGAAAATATATGCATGTGTGCTTTTACTAATATATGTAGTGCATATATAATTTATTTTGAGACTTCGAAAGAAGTCCCTTGCATTGTTTTCATCCCCACTAAGCGTTATCGCTTAGCACGGATGTTTGTTTCCGTGTAGGTTGACAGGTTCGGACCAGTGAAAGCGTTCATCTGCAAGTGAGGGCCACTAGGAGCTTTTTGATATACCTTTTTGTATAAATTAGGGGTAGAATTGGTGATGTTTTGAGTAACATCATTATGTAATAAAGAGTATAGTTGTTCTATGTAATCGTTAAAAGTATATGTATATGAATCGAAAAATGAATAAGTATAAGTATAAAGCTTTTGTATAATGTACAGTTTATATATATATGTCATTAGAGCTCTTTTTTTTTTGTTTGGGCCCAACTTATTTCTAATTTATTGTTACCGCTTCCGCGAGTGTGTGTGCATGTACATGTATACGTAAGTGTCCGTGTAGCGCCCCGATATTCCTTACCGGGGGTATAGGGGTGTTACAGTTTTCTAAAAACAATATATTTTTTTACAATTATTTTTTCTAAAAAGAATAGCTTTAGATCTTTTATTTTCCTTCCATTTTTTTATTCTTGAAACAAAGAGAATAATTTTTTGTTTTTGAGAATTTTTAATTTCTTCTATTATTTTTTTTAAGCAAATCGTCTTTTTTGGAATAAAATTATAATTTTTATTATTTTCAATTCTAATTTTGCAAAATAAAGCAAGTAAATCAATCACTTTTTTCCCTCAATCGAATCCGAATTCTAAGGTTAAATGTTCTGGGACCGATCTCATAATTTTATTTGTTTTATTTTTTTGTATTATTTTTATCTCTTGTTTACAATTAATTGATTAACATGTAATCTTTTATTGTTTTCATTTATTTATTTATTCAATTTATTATTATTATTATTATTATTATTATTATTATTATTATTATTATTATTATTATTATTCTTATTAATTCATTAACATGTTGTTTTATTTATTTCAATCATATCATTTAATCCCTTTATCATTCATAATGCATTTTTTCATTTATTTTAATTTATTAACATTTTAATTCATTTGTCATCTTTCATGTCATCTTATTTTATTTTAATTTATTATTTATCATTTTATTTGATTAACTTTCTTGATTTAATAACTAACATTAATTTTTTTGTATTTGTTTTTTACTCCAATATCTATTTTCCCTTTTTGGACATTCTCGCGAGTAAACGGGGAGATCCAGGAGGCTCATTTTGTTTGACCATTTATTTTCATTATTTGTATTATTTTATTTATTTGGCTTTTCATTTATTTTGCCATGTAATACCTAATAAAATTGTTTATTTTAGGCACGTTAAAAAGAAAATTATAATAAATATTTATCTTAATTAAAATGGACTTTTCTAATAAAATGGGACCAATATCCTAGTTTTTCCATCCAAATAAAATTATCACTTTAAAATTATTTTTTGTAAGTATGCATTCGAGAACCAATGTTCTCATCCTTAATAAATACCCCATTTTATGTATGATTTACATTTCATTTACAAATGGGGGTTGTATTCCGCCTCTAGTTTTATTGTAATTTATTGGGCTTTCATTTAACTCATTTAAATTTAATTTTATTTACCGCTTTCATCACGTGAATGATCTGCGCTTTAATTAATGCATTAAATTGTATGAGAAAATGAATGAAATCTTAAATTCAAAATTCAATTATAATTTAATTAAGGTATGAATAAATGAGAAGTCCCAACCCATCTATGGTCTTAGATTCAACGAGGTTAGAAGACCATCTCAATGTCTTATTTGGGTGGTGTAATACCCTAATACCTTACGTTCCAATTAATTAACTGTTCATTCTAATCCGGTTAACCTAATTAAACTAATCTGGTTATTAAATAGACAATTAATTAAAAATCGGTACATTTTTTTTTGTTTATATTCGACGGCCACACAATTACAATTTACCTAAGTCTATTAATAATTATTCAATTAATCAATAATCTTAGTAATCCTATTTTAATTAATTATCAATTTTGCCGATTGACTTATAACTGTCTAAGTTACTATTCATTTGGTCAATTTTCTTTTTAACTTGAAAACACACATTTTACTTTACCAATTGTATTAACTTAATTTCTACCACTTATTAGGCATGCCAAACACACATTCACAGATATTCAATCACATATAATAAAACTACCACATACACATAAACTAGTGACAGTTATAACAATCTATTACAGGCCAAAACCCAAAACAATACTATAAGTCATATATATGCCAAAGTCTTAACATACTTAAATATTTCAAAATAACTTCTTCAAAACAGTTCCCAAAATATGAGAGGTACGCACTGCTCCGAGTCCTAAGGAGTACCTAAACGCAGTCAAATAAAACTACGTGCTGAGCATTAAATATGTCCAGTAGTGATTGTAATTCCAGAAATTTGCACTAAACTAATTTCACATGCATAAATATTATGCAACAAATAATAATATTTAATATTCATAAATAAACATATTTAACTTAATTACCAATTATGCATGCCATATTATATTTATTTATCAATAAATCCATTAATCAAGGCTAATTACATGATTAGCACACATCAAGTACCACAATTACCATTTAATCCTTAAGTTATGGCAAAATTACGATTCTACCCTCGAACTTTTCAAAAATTTTGAAAATGCCCTTAGTTCACTTATATTTCACCAATATTATCATTATGCCACTGGTTTAATTATTTTCACTAATATTATAATTATGCCACTAGTTTAATTATTTTTTCACTAATATTACAATTATGTCATTAATTAACATGGTAAATTACGGTTTTACCCTCCAATTACCATTTCATACCAAATTACATTTTTACTCCCAAAAAGTTACCAATTTTCATATTTAACCATTTAATTACATTTTTACCCTTATTAACTATCCTTAACACACATATGCACAAAATTACCATTTTGCCCTCAAACTTTTTATATAATTCAATTATTATCCTTTTTCCACATAAATGTTATTTTAATCACTTTTTAACCATTTTAATCTCATTTTTACCATTATGCCCCTGTAACACACTGGCAGACTCTATGTACACGATAAACGAGACGTAAACTCCAGAAGTTCACAGAAATACCAGAGGAGTCCTGTGGGACCACCCCTGTCTTTAAATACAGTACAATACAATAAAAATATTCAAATACAGTGAGATAGCACCATCATTGGCCTACTAATAAGTGAGACGCCATGCTCACACCCGCAGTCTTATGTCCCTATGGCATGCCAACATATTCTGAACTAGATTTGACTACTAGATCACTACATAGGGCAATATTATTTTATTTTTCACATTATTAATGTGTCATACATACATTTCATGGCATATCATCATAATGCCTCATTTTTTTTCATACCATCTCATCATGATACATGTGATTATCATCCTTAAACCATCACATGCCATGTAAACTCATTATTTCATCATGATACACATGCACTCATACATACATGCATTCGGCCTACATACCAATTTTTCTCCCTTAATTCCTTTTATCAACTTTATCATTTATTTAGGCCAATTACATGTTGTATAACATCACCATACCATTAATTTCCATAAAAACACATCAAAATCATAACTTTATACATGATATACATTCAGCCATACATACATCACATACCTCATGATATTTTCACATGCTCTAACTCATACCATTCATTAGTTCACATGCCAAATACCATAAATCCATTATAAATATGCATTAAACATCATTAAAACACTTGAAAATCCCATGGTTCACATTCGGCCAAAGAAGTAACTTTTCATACAAAATTTATTTCTTCATTTTAATCATTCATACCATCATTCTTAACATCCCTAAGCATGAATATCAAGTTATTTTCAATTAAACATGCCTTAAACACATACACGGTTAACAAACATAACCTAAAACACATAATAAGTCATGAAAATAAGTGGAATTTGCAATCACAAACCTTAGATCCTTGCTCAAAACTCCTTAATACTCCTTTTCCTTGCCTTTATCTTTGGTGGAACTTTTCTCACCTTGAACACCTAATGGAATCCGAAATTTAAAATCAAGATCTATCAAAAGTCTTGCTTCTTTTATGTAATATAACTACATAAACATGATCTACATACCTTAAAGTACCTATAGGAACCTTTAAACCAATTTAAAAACACCTAAATCACTTACCTCAATTTTACACATAAACTTTCAAGCCTTGGTTTCACCCACTTTTAATCCTTAAAATGGACTTATAAGACCACCAATAGATTCTAGAGGAGCTGAATTATGTTAGGGAGGCTTAAATTTGTGGAGAGACGGAGAGAAAATGGAAGAAAATTGAAGAAAAAATGAAGAAATGTGCGTTTGGCCTAAGGAGGAAGAAGATAGGCGGCTGGAAATGGAGATTTCCAGGTGAAGGATGCTTATATATGAGAAAAAATGAATCAGACCAGGTCCAACCGAAGTTGTCAAAATGGTTTTGGTCAATTTTTGGTTTTTAGGCCATTTTTCACCTTTCAATGGTAGCTATAAGTTCCTCAACTTATTTTCACTCCAAACTAATTCCATCATTCTTAAAATATGAAAAATAGTCTCCTTGTAAAATTTTAGCTCTATCGGAGTCCGTTTGGAGTCTGGTTTACTTAAACCGGTCCGATTCGATACCTTTGGTTCTGCTGCATTTCACTAATCTTTCACCATAAAAAATTTCTAAAAATTATTTTAAACCATTTCATTCCCCACAAAAATTCTTTTAAATTTCATTTATTATTTTTAAAAATTTAGTCAAAGTTCAGTCAAACTTGGTTATTTTTTGAATCGAAACAGAGGTTAACTTCACTTTGACTTTCAGAGGCCTATATGATCTCATATTTACACCAAATTATACCATTAGCCTCCATTTAACTTCCTCTTTTTAATGGTGCAATAAAATATTTTCGGGTACTGTTCACCTTAAAGTCACTATTTATGGGACCTACAGTTACTATTCACGGGACCCGCAGTTACTATTCACCATAATATCATCATGATGTCATTGATGATGTCACTATTTATGGTCCACTATTACTATTTATGGGCCCACTATTACTATTCATGGGGCCCACTATTACTATTCATAAAAGTAACTATTTTTAGGTCATTATAGGTGGGGTCTCCAAAATATATGTTGTTGTCCAAAATAGGTCCAATTTGCATTGTCTTAGGCTCCATGAGGTTAGAGTACCATCTCAATGTCCTATTGGGATGGGGACTCCAAAATATCTCTAGCTTGCCTTAAGTAGACACAGATGCATTGTCTTAGGCTCATTGAGGCTGGACTACCTTTCCCAATGTTTTATTGGATGGCGAGTCCAAGAAACCTCCTTGTTGCCCAAAATAGACGCCCTTGTAATCTTTTACAAGTTTCATGAACCTCTCTCGAATGCCCTAAAAGCTGGTCTTCGGGGCCCCACGGGGTTCGGCACGCATCACAGATGCCTCTTAAGAGGACTTTGGATGATTTGCAACTTGAAAATTAGCCTCTTAAGTGGACTTTGGACTTGAAAATTTACCTTGTAACTTTGGATGGTTTGCCTCCTCGGAGAACTTTTGATGATTTGCCTCCTCGGAGGACTTTGGGAATTTGCCTCCTTAGAGGACTGCTTGTTCCCTAGAGAACGATTCGTAGAACTTGAATTGCGGATATCATCTTCTTGCAAAGCGTAGATATCACCCTCTTGGAGATCCCTTGAGAGGCTTTGATTGCTCACTGAGAGGCTTTGATTGCTCACTGAGAGGCTTTGATTGCTCACTGAGAGGCTTAGATGCTCACTGACAAACTTAGATTTTGTACCTTCTGATTGCCCCCAGCATGGTGTGCGTGAATAGGCTTGCTCTCTTAAATATCATCCTTGGCATAAGTCCGCGGGATTTCTTTTCTACGAGGAATTGTGTTGCATGTATGCAGAAATTATGTACATAAAATGCGAAGAATAACATGTGCAAGATATATACAAAATTCATACATGTGTGAATGCATGTTAGGCATCATGTATGCATGGAATGATGCGAAAGTTATGCATGTGTGAAACGACGTGTAAAGTCATGCACATGTGAAATTTATGTACAGAATTATACATATGACGGACTAGACGTATGCAAAAGATTACAGATGTGGAACGTATAGAAATGCGACATGAGACAATTGTGTATGTGAAGCGTGTATTATGCATGTGGCATGATGCAACAGACTATGAACACGAAATACATGCAAAGAATTATGTATATAACATGTACGCCACAGTCCCATGCACAGGATGTACATGGCTTATGTACAAGTAAAGAATCATGGAATGTGTGCAAAGAATCATATTCTGTGAAATGTTTGCAAATGACCATGCGTGAGAAATATATGCAAAGGATCGGGCATGAGAGATATAGCAAGAGAATTATGTATGCAAAATATATGCAAATGATCATGCATGTGATGAGGGTAAAGAATTGTGCACCGTCATAGACATAAAAAATCATATGCAAAAATAAGTGAAAAGTCATTATATACATGAAGGCTATGTAAAGAATTGGGTGTGTGTGATGTGTGCAAAATTATGTGTATGAAAATACACAAGGAATCATACCTATGTGATGTGTACATGGATAACTATACACATAAAACACGTGTGAAAAAAAATCATCTATAAAGTGTGTAGAATGCATGTGAAGAAGGTGCATGTGAGATACATACAAAGGATGTGCCACATGCCTCTTCCTACGTATCAAACCTTATTAGAAGGTGATCTTTACTAATTAGATAAGGCCGAACCAAGAATCAAGAGGTCTTACTTCGGTTGTAACGTTAGGCTTAGGTAGATGGTTACCAAAGAAGAATCAAGTTGCTAGAGAAAAATGGCCACAACATTCACTCGATGGATGAGAGGACCATTTTCAGCCCAATTGCATACTATCAAAGTATTCTTGAATTTGGGTCTGGTAATAATTTACCTCATCAAGCTCAGAATAACAATTAAGTTAAAAAGATAACCATTGAAACTCATCAAGGGGTACTATCTTGAGTTCTACCTTTTTCTTTTTAGTTTTTTCTTTGTTTTTTCTCTTTTTTTTTTTTTTTGCTTTTCTTTTGTTTTTTCTACAAGCTTATGTCCCTAATTACGTAAACAATTTATCAATGATTAAACCCTCTTCCCAAAGTGTAAACCCATCCTTATCAGGGCGATTTTTGATAGCCCAAAGAATTGTCAATAATTGAAACTCTTTTCCCGAAATGTAAGCCCATCCTTATCAGGGCAATTTTTGATAGCCCAATGAATTGTCAATAATTGAAACTCTTTTTCCGAAGTGTAAACCCATCCTTATTAGGGCAATTTTTGATAGCCCAAAAAATTATCAATGATTTAAACTCTTTTCCCGAAGTGTAAACCCATCCTTATCATGGCAATTTTTGATAGCCTAGAGAAATGTCATAATGTACATCCATCCTTACTAGAGTAGCCATTCTTCTAAGAGGAGGCCAAAATTATTTTAGGCAAAGGGTAGTTTTAACATGTGTAACAATAAGATCATTTAACATACCAAAATAAAGGCTCAACGAGCTAGCAAGCGATTGCACAATAAGGGTAAAAAACAGTCATTTAGAGAGCTATACAAAGAAAAGGTTGCCTAAACCATTTTCTAGGTTCCATCTTATCCAGGGATCACTTTGACAGGTAATCAGAAAGTTTCTAGTGCTCTTAGTGAGTTTTCATCCAATCCCCTAATTGCAACTAGTTTTTTCTGTTTGTTTTCAAAATAGGCCAAAAGTGCTCTGAACTTAGAAATTACATGGTATAGTCAAATGTTGTCATGTGATCCAGCAATCAGAGACCAAATATATTTACCCTTTGCTTAATTCAAAATGGAATGAAACACAAATTTCTATAGTTAAGATCAAGGCCATTCATAGTTGAGAACTACTTAGGCAGAGTCAAATTTTGAATCAAGGTTACTTTAATAAGGTGCATTCATGTCAACGTTTTGGTTACAATTTAACAAAAAAAACTTTGTGCTTATCAAAATTTATATACACAAGAATTGTGTAGGCATGCAAACAATTATTTGTGACATATGTGCAAACTATGTGCCAAGAATCCCGTATAGGGAAAGATGCATTCAATAGTGTTACTGATATTAGTAAGGTGCATAAGGAATTATGCATGTGAAACATGTGTGAAAACATATTTTGTAGAAATGCGTACATGAAATATGAGCAAAGATGTGTGTGTGTAAAACACATACAAAAAATTATAAGTGGGTGTGTAGACACTGCATGACAAATGATGTACTTACATAGATTCGCAGTGTGCATGCAAGCAGCGTATAATGAAGGCATAAGTACAAAATATGGCATAACATGAGAATGAATGTTCATGATGTATGGTACATGTGCACATGGCATGGCTTAGACATGATAGGGATACATATGTGGTATAAGATGAATAAGACCTAGCACAATAATGTGTATTAATGAGTTGTAATGTATGACATAAGTCACATATATAGAAGTACAAAATATATACAAATAATGTACATGGCATGGGACACAATATAAGAATGAATGTGTACAGTGAGTGGCATATGTGTGCGACGTAAGACATGGTATGAAAGTGGCTGCAAGAAATGAATGGTGTATACAAGGTATGTGTATTCACATGGTATGCATATACAAAGCATGGCATGGTATATATAATGACTAACATACATGATGCAAGATTCATATGTACATGGCATAACTTATGCATGATATGGCATACAATGTGAAAGGTGTAAGGTGTCTACTATGCATGATGTGTACAATGCCTCGCCTAATAATGTATGCTAATATATACACGCTATGATATGCAGCGTAATGTATATGCTTTAGCATACGATGTTTATGTACATATGCAATGTGAGCATGCTAAGGTATATGTCAATGTATACATGCTATAACACATGATTGAAATTTTATTTTTATTATATTTTTTTTTATTTTTAATTTTTTTACATGTTATGGTGGAGGCTTGTCTATGCGTGTTATGATGTATATCAATATGTAATTTCCATGATACATGTTAGATGTAACGATTATGGTGCACAATAGATGTTATGGATGTCATGATATATGCTAGTATGTATATGTTGCAACACGCATCGCTATGTACATGCATGACAAGTACATGTTACATTTATATTCACGTATTATGATATAAGAAATTTTACATACAAGATGCACATGATTTATTATTGCATGGAAAGAATTATACATAAGACAAAATGCATATGCTTTTTTTACTACTGTTATTTCAAAATTAATTAAATCTTCCCTGCATAAAAAATGAGCGGGCAGTACGAATATACACATACAAGAGAAAAGAAAATCCTCCCAATCGTATTTCTTCTACATAAAAGGTCGTGCAGTCTCTTCCCTAGGCAGGTTTAGCCTAAGGGTTAGCGGGGAATCTAACGAACGCATATAGTGTACTGCAAAAAGCCAACAGCATAATTTCTCATTACTAAAAAGCACATGCAGATGAATTTTTGGCCACCGTGTATTTAAACAAATCAAATAAATCGAAACACCTCGCTCGGGACATAAAAAACCTTTTAATGAGCGAACATCTAAATTTATTTAAATTTGTTCAATACATAAAAACCCACTCCACAAGCAACGCATTATGGTGCATGCCCCCTAATAGAAGTATCTATTTCCATTACATGAGTTTTGGTCAAAGGTGATGATACTTTAAGGCTACCCAAGCATGGTCCCTGCCGACGGGTCTAGCTCATCCCGAGCATAACTACCAATTGGATCTCCATTTAATATACCATAAAGTACGAGACTTGGGCTGGTGATTATCCTTAACACTTTTCCACATTGAGTGAACGTAGGGTCGTGATTCAGGAACACACCAAGGCTGAGAAAAGGTCCAAACTAGCATAGATCTAAGGCTCTAGTGAAATGCAATGCAAGTTTTTGAAAAGAGATAAAATTTCTTAACCTTAAACCCATTTATATTAGATCAGCCAAAGGTAATTTCAGAACAAAATCTCATGATGACCTCAGTGGAGTCGCCACTATGATGCGTGCCGAACCCGATCGCTACCCGGGGATGCCCGCTTTTAGGTTCCGAGAGGGTTCGCGTTTTTTGATCTTGGGCAACATGAGATATTTTGGAATTACTACACAATAGAACATTGGGGCAATTCATCTAATCCCATGAAACTTTTTGGCACCTTGAAGGTATTTTAGAGTCGCTAGCCAATTTACAAGAAATTGGGGAAGTTCGTCTAATCTCGGGGTCAAAACCAGAGAAAAATTCGGAACTTTACTTTTATTAATGCCTTGGTTAATTAAGAATAGGTTTTTAATTTTAAAATTTCATCTCTCTTCTCACGCGATCATTCATTTAAAATTAAAGCGCAAACCAAGCACTAAAGGAAAGCGGTAAAGAAAGCAAAAAAATAAAGTAAACTGCAAAAAATAAAAGAAAGATAAAATTGGGATAAAATACAATCTCCCAAAATAAAAAGGTATTAAAATCTAGGACAAAAAAATACAATCCCCCAAAATAAAATCAAACAAAACGTAAATAAATAACAAAATCAAATGAATAAATAAATATTCATAAATCGAGACATTATTTAAGATAGGAACATTAGTTCCTTCATATTCACTTAAAAAATCAAAGAGTTGTTTTTGGTATATTTAGGAAAATCGGAATGAGTGATCCAATTTCAAGAAAATTAACTCTCTTTTTTAAAGTGAATTTTTATTTGTTGAAATTAGGATATTAGTCCCATTTTATTAGAAAAAATCTCAATTTATTAATAAAATATTTTTATGTGATTTTTTAATTAACGTGCATAAAATAAACTAAATCTATTACATATTACATAATAAAAACAAATAAAAGCAAAATGATGAAAAATAATGAAAATGCTCAAAATGACAAATCCACCCAAAATGGTGTCTTCAAATCTACATGTGCTCCCATTTGGTATTGAAAATGCTCACACATAAAAAAAAAATACAGATAAAAGTGATGTTAGTAATAAAAATTAAATTAAACATATAACATATGAAAATAAATTAAAATAAATAAAATAAAATGCATTATGAGTGACAAACTAATTAAATGACATAATAAAATAAGTAACTTAACATATTAACAATTCAACATACATAAAAACATAAATAATAATAATAATAATAATAATAATAATAATAATAATAATAATAATAATAATAATAATAATAACAATAATGGTGATAATAATGATAATAATAATAATAAAGAAAATGAACAATCAAGTAAGCAATAATAATAGTAATAATAGCAATAATAATAACAATAAATAAAAGATAATAATAATAATAATAATAATAATAATAATAATAATAATAATAATAATAACAATAATAATAATAATAATAATAATAATGATAAATTAATATTAACATACAACAATAATAGTAATAACAAAGAAGATGAACAATCAAGTAAGTAAAAAGAAAAAAATAAAATGAATAAAGCATGTTAAATAACCATAATAATAATAATAATAATAATAATAATAATAAAATGTGAACAATCAAACAAATACACAAGAATAAGAAATAAAATATGTTAAGAAAAATATTGAATTTATAACTAAATCACATAAAATACAAAAAATAATAGATTTAAAAAATTTATATGGTTGCTAATTAATTATAAACAAAAAATATAATAATAATAATAATAAATACAAAATTAAATCCAGAATGCTTACCCCCATATTTCACTATAAGAAAATTATTAAATAGTAACGAAAATTACCAACCAAATTTGTTAAATTTTCGTTGCTAATCAAAATTAGCAACGGAAAATTCGGTTGCAATTTTGACAGTGGGTATTTTTTAGCAACGGAATTTAAATTCCATTTCTAAATTTAGCAACAAAATTTAAATTCCGTTGCTAAATCTAACCAATATACATTCGGTAAATTGGTCAATATTACCAACGGAATTGATATTTTCGTTGCTAAATTAGCAACGGAATAACTATTCCATTGCTAAAAATAGCAACAAAATTTTGTTCCGTTGCTATTTTTAATATCAAAAATTATAAAATTATGCTAGCTTGGCATAAAATTATAAACACATGCACTATAAACAATTGCATTTAGATTACATGTCATAAATAATCAATATTAAAAATTTACAAAAGCAATCCTAAAGCATATAAAAAATATACTATATACATATCCACGGGTATCTAATACGAATACCAAATCTATATATTACTGTAAGCACCGTGTCCCGGAGCGGTCCGGATCAGAGATTACCCTATGATGAAATCAGTAGCTGAGCCTATACGAATGGTTTGGATTCGGAGGTTTTAGTCCCATACTCCACGAGAAATGAGTTTTTCACCTTTCATCAGCAGAGGGGGGAGAAAATAGGGAATTTTCGAGTCAAAAAGTTTTTTTTTCTCGACAGACGGTCAGCCCGTCTGTTAGAGGCCAACCCGTCGCTTGGGGTCACAGACAGCCTATAATTTTTCCGACGCCCGTCGGAAGGCTCCGCCTGTTCCGGAACACGCCACCTGGTTTCCCGGAGCACGCAACCTCTCTGACGCCCGTCGGTGGAAATGGCAGGGCCGTCGGATGAATCCTTGTGTCAGAAGGATTCTTCCGACGCCCGTTTCCACATCCGACACCCGTCGGTCGTGCCTGGCCTATAAAAGCTTTGATTTTCTTCCTAAAAAGGGTTCCAAAATTTTTCAGGAGGGGAAAGTCTGCCCAAATTCAAGCACATTTTCTCTCTCTTCCAGCAAACACACACATGAAGATGATGAACCAGATCCATATACTCTCTTTGCAATAGAGTATTCGGACTCTGATCTTTCTGATGATGACGACTTTGACTCTGATCAAGAAGAACATATTATTGCTGCTATAGAACCCTTATTACCCACACCTGTTTATACCCTTTCTTCTCACCCAATTCCTTTAGTACCTGCCAAAATCTTTCCTGATAAGTTTGCCAACCCAATCAGTATTATAGCTTTCATTGATACTGGAGCTCATAATACAATCCTCAATCCAAAAGTCCTTCCAGATTCTTATTGGAAACCATATACCCAACATTTTCAAGCAGCCAATCAAGGTGTCTTAACCATTACCAAAAGAACCAAGCATCCTATCAAAATCCAATTTTTTCCTGATTGTTTTATCTGGATCTATGCACTTGGATTAGATCTTCTTGGTAAAGATCTTGTCTTTGGATTTGATGCTCTTTATCAGATGCCACATCTTCGGATACTTCCTCATGGCCTTAAGCATAAGAAAAATTTCCAGCCCTATACAACTACCCATTCACTCTTTATTGTATATGATCCAGGCCCATTTCAAGACATTCAAACCCAATTAGAAACCTTTTGTTGTGCAACCTCCCATGTTGAATTTTTACCTAAACACCCGAAACCTCTCTGGACCAGGCCTGAATTCTTCATTACCTTACCCTTTAAAAAATCAGAAGACATAAACCCTACAAAAGCCACACATCCTTATATGTCTCCTGCTGATTATGCTTTGGCCCAAGAAGAATGTTCACAGCTAATCGCCCAAAACTTGATCGAGCCCACTCAGTCTAACTGGGCTTGTCAAGCATTTTATGTTAATAAGCATTCTGAACAGGTTCGAGGAAAGAAGCGCCTCGTCATTAACTATACCCCCCTTAACCCATTCCTTAAAGACAATAAATACCCTTTGCCTCGTATATCTTCTCTTTTCCCTTTCCTTCACAATGCTCAGGTCTTTTCAAAATTTGATCTCAAAGCTGGCTTTTGGCAATTAGGGATTCATCCCCAAGATCGTCCTAAAACTGCCTTCTACATCCCCAATTTCCATTATCAATGGACTGTTATGCCCTTTGGTCTTAAAACCGCACCATCTATTTTCCAACAAACCATGATCAGGATTTATCAGCCAATTCTTTCTTTTGCCTTAATCTATATAGATGATGTTTTGATCTTTTCTCCAGATGTTCCTACCCATCAAGCTCATTTGTAGTCTTTCATTGATCTCACAAAAGAACACGGAATCATGCTCTCACCATCTAAGATGATTATTGGTAAAAAAAAAAAAATTGATTTTCTTGGCATGCACTTTGTTAATGGCACTTACCAACCACAACCACATTTAGCAAAGGAACTCCTTAATTTTCCTGATGATCATTTATCACACAAATAAGTCCAACAGTTTCTTGGTATTGCCAATTACATCCGTCATTTTATCTCAAACTTCAGCCACCTGTCCAAGCCACTCACCCAACTTTTAAAAAGGAACCCTCCACCTTGGTCGGCCACCCATACCCAATCAGTCCAGAAAATAAAAGAAGCCACTCAAACATTGCTACCTCTCCACATCCCTTCTACAGGAAAGAGATATCTTCAAACTGATGCCAGTGATGAGTGCTAGGGAGCTATCCTTTTAGAAAAAAAAGACAACAGTCGACACATCTGTGGTTATGCAAGTGGACAATTCAAAGAATTTGAATGCCATTATCACTCTACCTTTAAAGAAATCTTAGCAGTTAAGAATGGCATAAAGAGATTCGAATTCCATCTGATTGGTCACAACTTTACAGTTGTCATGGACTGTCCATCTTTTCCAAAGATGCTTTCTTTCAAAGGCACGTCTGTCCCCACCACCAACTTCTCATATGAGCTGAATGGTTTAGTAAGTACAACTTTCAGCTTGAGCATATAAAAGGGGATAAGAACCTTATCCCTGATTATCTCTCAAGACTCACTTATAAACCATCTTCTCCTCAACTATCTTCGATCACTTTCCTTCCTTTACTCTACACTATGGATCGATTCCGTCCTGATCCTAGCCCTCGAAAAAACCAACATGCAACACTACACCTCACAGCCTCCAGAAAATAAACTCATCCTCCAAACTGTCGCCTAAGCTCTCCTGCCCAGATTAAAAAAATTTGCAACCCGCCATTTGTTTTATTTTGTGCATCTTTTCTCTGTAAAAAAGAACCTATCCCCTACAAAGAACCTGTTTTACATCGATACCCCTTGGGCAATGCTTTACAAAGTTTACCCTAACTCTCCCTTCTGTGAGCTTTTTAATGATGTTGATGACATTTTCAGTTCTATTAATAATATGAATAATTTTGCTTACTTGTATGATGTTTCTGATGATTTCGTTATACATAATCATGATCAAGTTTCATTTATATTTGACATTGATTCAACTGATGCTACTCCATTTAATCTTGGAATTTCAGAAAACCCGAAAGAAATCTTGATAGCATCTAACTTAACTCCTGAAGATCGAGCAAAATTTGAGAGAATTTTAAGAAAATATGAAAAAGTCTTTGCCTGGACCTATGAAGATATGCTGGGAGTAGATCGTGAAATCACAGAGCATGCCATTCCAACATACCCAGACCATAAGCCAGTCAAGAAGAAGCTTAGGAGGCTTAGGCCAGAATGGGCAGATAAAGTGAAAGAAGAAATGTAATACCCCCTACGCCCCCATTGGAAGGACGCCGGAGAGCGCTACTGATGCTCACTCACAAACATGCACACATACACTAAGCGGAAGCATACATTCATACATAAAAACATACGGAAATTAAAATTTTAAAGAAACATCTTCTTCATGTAATTATATAACAACATTACTAACGAGAATAGCCGGATCACAATTGGCAAACAAAATAATTGCATCTCCAAATACTACCCTCCGAACTTACATATAAATACATATACAAGCAGATACAAAAATATAGAATTCAAAATACAGGAGCTGAAACCAAAAAATAACGCAACACTTCTAACTCCCATGTGGCCGACCCTGCAGATGAGTGACTCGAGCGAAACCCAAAAATCTGCCACCTACATGGGAAAAGAACCCGTGCTAAGCGATAACGCTTAGTGGGGAGGAACAAAAACAAAAGGACACTATGCAACTATAATTATGCACAATACATATAAATTGCATGCATATACCAGGCTCACTAAAATGTCAAAATCAGAGGATGTAAAATGTGCGAACACTAAGACATCTAAACAAGCAGTTATAATATAGTAATATCGAAATACTAACCGCAAACCGATACACAAGATTAAAAAGGAACCATATCACATTACAGAAATTCAATAAGTCATGCGACTATAAGTGCACACACATACAGAAATACTTACCGAGGCAATCCGCAAGATATCAAGCATAGCATACCAAAGTCATCATAGACATATCATAACATAATTACTAATTATCCGACATGCAGCTATAGTGCAGAATGCACATACATTAGCTGGAACTGATGCACATGATCAATTGCTTAGCACTCCCTCATCACGATACTAATACATATATTAGCATACAATAAAATGCAAACACATGCCAACATGCCGAAATCACTACAATAACAAAAACCCAAGGAACATATAACATGACACTACATTCATAACATTCGAGAGATCGAGATCACAATCATATTCACATACCCATAGTCATAACCGAACGAATTCACATTTTAAAAGCATAACGTTCTCATTCTTATACTTATAACAACCAAGCACCTGAACAGATAAAGCATCGTGCTAAGTGATAAACTATTAGCGGGGGAAACACAACAAAAGAGTGGAAAGCCATTCACAATGGTCGCCAAAGCAAACACATACAATACGACATAAGCTGATATAATCATACATAATATAAACGTACTTGAGTCACATGTGTATATATTCCAAAAATTATAATCACATTCAGGTACTAACTGACTGTTACATAACACATATAATATGGAATATGCAAATAATCATGTCGGATATATAATCATACTTGCATATTAAGGACATATATTCAGAAGCTCATATCCACATTCCATATACATAATAACTGATTTCTCATACTTATCATTAGGTGCATTCGAATATCATAATCTTGTAATCATTTCAAAGTAGAACAAAACAAATAAAGCACCTGCTGACTCATAATAGTGGATAACAAGTGTACGGAGGCGTACCTTACGGGTACGAGTCGGCCAAAGAGGTACCTTACGGGTACGAATCGAAAATCATTTAATTTTTATCACATTTAAAAATATTTTCTGAGGGGATCTTAAACAAGATCCAAACACATTAAAAAGGATCGCGAGGATCCAAACACATTAAAAGGGTTCGCAAGGAACCAAATGGGGGACCTGTTCGGGGTCCAAACGTCCAAAGGTGCTGCAGCTAAAGAGACTCTATTAGGCATGCCTAACTATCCACTTGACTGACTCTCGCAGGTCATGTATAACACCAATCACATTTAAGCATAGCACATTATTCATAGCAAGGGTCACAAATCTTAGGCTTGCATAATACATCACACTCATTTTATGATATTCACCAAATTGATCATATATCATTCATTGGTTTATAAACGTATAGTTCATCATATCAATCATACATAAAAATCCATTTACACAATTTAAATCTCAGCAATAATTATATCCAAAACACAGCATATAATTTATCATGGACAACATATTATTTATCGTGACGAAATCATAGTCATTGCACATATCAACAAGGTAACATAGAATACAATAGAGGGAAAAGCCATGAAAAAGGCATGAAAAAGACATTTGAAGTTCATTTTCGGAAAACTGGGCGCGCGAGAAAAACAGGGCAGACTGGGGTCTAAGTCGCGCTCGCGATAGTAGGTCATCGGACATGAGTCGTGCTAAAGGACACGACTCGTGTCGGATGTCTTTTTCCTCCCAGTCGTGCTTTAAAGCATGACATGCAGAAGAAGCCCCAACAGCACGAGTCGTGCCGCTTAAGCGCAGGTCGTGCTGATCTCTCCCACTCCACCGACATCCCGTTGAATTACACAACTCGCACACGCCAAAGGTAACATGAGTCGTGCTGTTCAAGCACGAGTCGGATGACAACAAATCTTCAGTGCAAAACACACAAGAGCTGGAATTCCTCTTCTGTTGCGCTCGTGACAGGAGCGGGATTTCCAGTCCTCAGCAAAACACAAAAATCCAGAATTTTCCCCAATCCAATCCATTTTGACAAATCACTCCCAACTCTATCTTACCTCAAAATAGGCCTTCCAAACACCTTAACCAACATAAAACAACATACTTCCACAATTAATTCCAAATAAATCATCAATTCACAAATCAAAATCTCAACATTCAAAAATCAGAAATTTAACAGTAAATTCTATCAAACTCACAATTATGCATCATAAACAAAAACCCATATCATTTATATCAATATAAGTCCCATAAAACATCACATTTCTAGAAAATCATGCAAAACTCTAAAATCACCTTTAAACATCCAATTTAAAGAAATTTCCTAAACTCATGCATTTTCATTACCAAACCTTATATACATTTATCTCAATCACTAATCATGCATTACTAACACAAGTACCCAAATTGATTCATGCATATACATATACCAAGTCACTCAAAATTCCAAAAAAAAAACTAAAAACTACACACACAGACTTGATCCCAGTAAGAGAAAGGAGTAAAGACAAACTCCCAAACTTCCAAGCCAAACCAAACCAAACAGAACAAAAATAAAGCTCCCAAACCTCTTTGAAGCACAACCTAGCTGTTCTCTTCAAGCTTGAACCTTCCCTTTTCCTTTATATTTCTTCTTGTCACCAATCACTTGCACAAACCAAATCCACAAATCTCTTAATCCAAACCCTAACTTTCCCAAATCAAAATAAAACCAAAAGGAGATGAAATGAATGTGGGAAACCCTAAACCCGAAACACTTACCTCTTCAATCTTACTCCAATACTCTTCCCAATCAACTCCAGCTCACACACACAATTAGGGGATGGAGAGCAAGAAACGGGAAAAGAAAGAAGAAGAAAAAATAGGAAGAGGAGGAGAAGAGAGAGCAGGAACGTGATCTACTCTTCTCTCTCTCTTTCTTTTTCCTTTTTCTTCTTTTCCCATTAATTGCACACACCCACCAAGCCACATGGCAAACTCCCATAGGCTCAAATCAAAATATCTAGTCTTATTACTCTTTGGTCCTTGGCAAATCCTACTTAAATCCTTGGCAAACTTACACTTCACTCACTAACACAATAATTCCTCACTTGAACTTTAATTAATTCTTCAATCAGGTCCTTAATTATTCCAATAACACTTGCAAAAATTGCCGAAATACCCTCAATAACTCGACATAGCATGCAAATTCCGACTAGGCTTGTTTTGGGTTGTTACAATCTCTCCCCCTTAAGAAATTTTGTCCTCGAAATTTTTCCGCTAAACACTTACATCCAGACAACCCAAACATACAAAACCAACTTAAACAAAAGCTTACAATGCAACTTACCAGAAGAACCTGCGGGCTCAATCGCATCCTTGCTATACGCTACAAACTCTGCGGGTGCTTGAGAAGCTCTGAGCAATTCCTCTACATATTTTCTAGCCTGCTGAGCTAGATTCTCTCTCGACTTAGGACAATCAACAATTTGGTGTTCCTTACTGCCACATCTGAAACAAGCTCCAGTTATCATTCGACACAAGCCCCGATGTCGCTTCTGACAGTACTGACATGTCGGCATTCCCCTAACTTTCTTACACTGGCTCCCGTGTTGCTTCTGACAATATTGACATATCAGTGCTTCCCGAATCCTTTTCCCCGCTGGCACTTCTCTACCCTATCCTTTTCTCTTCTGAGGTACATTCTGAACAAAATCTTGAGAAGCTTGAGGAGCAGTCAATCTATCCAAAATACAAATAAACCCTTGCACTAATGCCCTATCCTTGGGAACAGGACCAGAATCTTCAACTGAAGGACGCTCGAAAACATTCTGATCAGTTCTAACCGGGTTCACACTATCCGTTGTCTCGTCCACATTCTCACTCGGATCAGACTCCATCTAGACACGACACAAGACACATCTGCATTAGGCCACGATACAAAACCGACTCAAATGCAAGGACTCGACTCTCAGACAAACAAAGGCAACCAGAACCGCCAAACCTGGGCTCTGATACCACTAAATGTAACACCCCCTACGCCCCCATTGGAAGGATGCCGGAGAGCGCTACTGATGCTCACTCATATACATGCACATATACACTAAGCGGAAGCATACATTCATACATAAAAACATACAGAAATTAAAATTTAAAGAAACATCTTCTTCATGCAATTATATAACAACATTACTAACGAGAATAGCCGGATCACAACTGGCAAACAAAATAATTACATCTCCAAATACTGCCCTCCGAACTTACATATAAATACATATACAAATAGATACAAAAATATAGCATTCAAAATACAGGAGTTGAAACCAAAAAAATAACACAACACTTCTAACTCCCATGTGGCCGACCTTGCAGATGAGCGACTCGAACGAAACCCAAAAATCTGCCACCTACACGGAAAAAGAACCCGTGCTAAGCAATTACGCTTAGTGGGGAGGAACAAAAACAAAAGGACACTATGCAACTATAATTATGCACAATACATATAAATTGCATGCATATACCAGGTTCATTAAAATGTCAAAATCAGAGGATGTAAAATGCGCAAACACTAAGACATCTAAACAAGCAGTTATAATATAGTAATATCGAAACACTAATCGCAAACCGATACACAAGATTAAAAAGGAACCATATCACATTACAGAAATTCAATAAGTCATGCGAATATAAGTGCAAACACATACAGAAATACTTACCGAGGCAATCCGCAAGATATCAAGCATAGCATACCAAATTCATTATAGACATATCATAACATAATTACTAATTATCCGACATGCAGCTATAGTGCAGAATGCACATACATTAGCTGGAACTGATGCACATGATCAATTGCTTAGCAGTCCCACATCACGATACTAATACATAAATTAGCATACAATAAAATGCAAACACATGCCAACATGCCGAAATCACTACGATAACAGAAACCCAAGGAACATATAACATGACACTACATTCATAACGTTCGAGAGATCGAGATCACAATCATATTCACATACCCATAGTCATAACCGAACGAATGCACATGTTAAAAGCATAACGTTTGCATTCTTATACTTATAACAACTAAGCACCTATACAGATAAAGTATCGTGCTAAGTGATAAACAATTAGCGGGGGAAACACAACAAAAGAGTGGACGGCCATTCACAATGATCGCCAAATCAAACACATACAATACGATATAAGCTGATATAATCATACATAATATAAACATACTTGAGTCACATGTGTATATACATTACATTCCAATCACTATCATAGCATTCCGAAAATTATAATCACATTTAGATACTAACTGACTGTTGCATAACACATACAATATGGCATATGTGAATAATCATGTCAGATATATAATCATGCTTGCATAGTAAAGACATACATTCAGAAGCTCATATCCACATTCCATATACATAATAACTGATTTCTCATAATTATCATTAGGAGCATTCGAATATCATAATCTTGTAATCATTTCAAAGTAGAACAAAACAAACAAAGCACCTACTGACTCACAATAGTTGATAACGAGTGTACGGAGGCATACCTTATGGGTACGAGTCGGCCAAAGAGGTACATTACGGGTACGAATCGAAAACCATTTAATTTTTATCACATTTAAAAACATTTTCTAAGGGGATCTTAAATAAGATCCAAACATATTGAAAAGGATCGCGAGGATCCGAACACATTAAAAGGGTTCGCGAGGAACCAAACGGCGGACCTGATCAGGATCCAAACGTCCAAAGGTGCTGCAGCTAAAGAGACTCTATTAGGCATGCCTAACTATCCACTAGATTGACTCTCGCAAGTCATGTATAACACCAATCACATTTAAGCATAGCACATTATTCATAGCAAGGGTCACAAATCTCAGGCTTGCATAATACATCACACTCATTTCACGATATTCACCAAATTGCTCATATATCATTCATTGGTTCATAAACGTATAGTTCATCATATCAATCATGCACAAAAAATCCATTTACACAATTTAAATCTCAGCAATAATTATATCCAAAACACAACATATAATTTATCATAGACAACATATTATTTGTCGTGATGAAATCATGGTCATTACACATATGAGCAAGGTACCATAGCATACAATAGAGGGAAAAGCCATGAAAAAGACATTTGAAGTTCATTTTAGAAAAACTGGGAGCGCGAGAAAAATAGGGCAGACTGGGGTCTAAGTCGCGCTCGTGACTGTACGACATCGGACACGAGTCGTGATGAAGGACACGACTTGTGTCGGATGTCTTCTTCCTCCAAGTCATGCTCTAAAGCACGACATGCAGAAGAAGCCCCAACAGCACGAGTCATGCCAAGCGAGCACGAGTCGTGCCGCTCAAGCACGGGTCGTGCTGATCTCTCCCACTCCACCGACGTCCCGTTGAATTGCATAACTCGCACACGCCAAAGGCAGCACGAGTTGTGCTGTTCAAGCACGAGTGCAAAACACGTGAGAGCTGGAATTCCTCTTCTGTCATGCTCGCGAGGATGTCGCGCTCGCGACAGGAGCGGGATTTCCAGTCCTCAGCAAAATGCAGACATCCAGAATTTTCCCCAATCAAATCCATTTTGACCCAAATCACTCCCAACTCTATCTTACCTTAAAATAGGCCTTCCAAACACCATAACCAACATAAAACAACATACTTCCACAATTAATTCCAAATAAATCATCAATTCACAAATCAAAATCTCAACATTCAAAAATCAGAAATTTAACAGTAAATTCTATCAAACTCACAATTATGCATCATAAAAAAAAACATATCATTTATATCAATATAAAACCCATAAAACATCACATTTCCAGAAAATCATGCAAAACTCTAAAATCACCTTTAAACATCCAATTTAAAGAAATTTCCTAAACTTATGCATTTCCATTACCAAACCTCATATACATTTATCTCAATCACTAATCATGCATTACTAACACAAGTACCCAAATTGATTCATGCACATACATATACCAAGTCACTCAAAATTCCAAAAAAAAAAACCCAAATACTACACACGCAGACTTGATCCCAGAAAGGGAAAGGAGCAGAGACAAACTCCCAAACATCCAAGCCAAACCAAACCAAACATAACAAAAATAAAGCTCCCAAACCTCTTTGAAGCACAACCCAGTTGTTCTATTCAAGGTTGAACCTTCCCTTTTCCTTTATCTTTCTTCTTGTCACCAATTACTTGCACAAATAAAACCCACAAATCTCTTAATCCAAACCCTAACTTTCCCAAATCAAAACAAAACCAGAAGGAGATGAAAAGAATGTAGGAAACCCTAAACCCCAAACACTTACCTCTTCAATCTTACTCCAATACTCTTCCCAATCAACTCCAGCTCACACACACAACCAGGGGATGGAGAGCAAGAAATGGGAAAAGAAAGAAGAAGAGAAAATAGGAAGAGGAGGAAGAGAGAGCAGGAACGTGATCTGCTCTTCTCTCTCTCTTTCTTTTTCCTTTTTCTTCTTTCCCCATTAATTGCACACACCCACCAAGCCACATGGCAAACTCCCATTGGCTCAAATCAAAATATCTTGTCTTATTACTATTTGGTCCTTGTCAAATCCTACTTAAATCCTTGGCAAACTTACACTTCACTCACTAACACAATAATTCCTCACTTAAAATTTAATTAATTCTTCAATTAGGTCCTTAATTATTCCAATAACACTTGCAAAAATTACCGCAATACCCTCAATAACGCGATATAGCATGCAAATTCCGACCAGGCCTGTTTTCGGTTGTTACAAGAAATTCATAAACAGATTGAGGCCAAATTCTTGATTGAAGTATAGTATCCAACTTGGTTTGCCAATATTGTCCCGGTAGCCAAGAAGAACAGCAAAGTACGCATGTGTGTGGATTATCGAGATTTGAACAAAGTTTGTCTGAAAGATGACTTTTTGCTGCCCCACATCGATATGTTAGTAGACAGTGCAATTGCTTGCATGATGTATAGCTTTGTGGATGGTTACGCGGGCTATAATCAGATTCTTAACAAGATAGTCGATCGAATCAAGACAGCCTTTATCACTGAGTGGGAGACATTTGCTTATAGAGTGATACCATTTGGTTTGAAGAATGTAGGTGCAACTTATCCGAGAATGGCAACAAGGATCCTAGATAACTTGATCCAAAAGGAGGTAGAAGTATACGTGGATGACATGATGATTAAGTCAGTCACTAGAGAGGGTCACTTTGGGGCCCTAGAGAAGTTCTTTCAGAGGATCGGTAAGTACAATCTGCGATTGAACCCCAAGAAATGCATCTTCGGTGTCACTTTAGGGAAATTAATAGGACATAAAGTCAGCCAGAGGGGGATTGAGATCGACCCGGAAAGGTCAAGGCCATCCGAGAAATGATAGTACCTCAGAAAGAAAAGGATGTCAGAAGTTTTTTGGATAAGTTGCAGTATGTCAACTGGTTTATCGCCAAGCTTACTTCGATTTGTGAGCCGATCTTCAAGTTGCTCAGAAAAGACCAACCTGTAGTGTGGAATGAAGACTATTAGAGAGCCTTTGACACTATCAGGAAATATTTGTTGAATCCCCCGGTTCTAAGACCACCGCAACCAGCCAAGCCACTTATTCTGTATTTGGCTATAGAAGATAGTTCTGTAAGCTCTATGATGGCTCAGGAAGATGAGTTCAGAGTGCAGTTCGCATTCTATTACCTTAGTAAGAAGTTCCTTTCCTATGAGGTCAAGTATGCAGGAGTAGAAAAGATTTGCCTCGCGGTAATCTGGGCCTCCAAGAAGTTGAGACACTACTTCCACTCTTACAAGGTACAAGTGGTGGCGAAAAAAATCCTCTTAGATACCTACATGTAGACACCAGGTCCTGAAACGGTCCAAAATTAGGATTACCCGATGATGAAAGCATCGCCTATTCACAGGCAAAAATATCGAAGATGATGTTTCCCTTGTCGAGACCCTTATTTTTTTAAATAAAAAATAGATAAATAAATATATATATATAATAAAAATTATAAAAAATTAGAAATAGAAAAGGGGAGGAAGTGTTATTTTTATATATTAAAGAATTTTGGTTAAAAAATATATATTTTTAAAAAAAGGGGGAATTAAATTAATTAATTAAAAAAAAGAAGTGTTGGAAGTTTTATTTGTAAAAAAAAGTAATAATTTAAAGGGACAATTGTGTGGCCATGCGCAGCCTCACATGGGGCAGCACCTCACGTGCTGTCCCTTTCCCTGCCTGCAAAAAAATACAATCTTGGGATTGCAAAAATAAGCTTCTTTCACATTTTAATGTTTGTTTTGGAAAAATACATTAGAAAAGTGAGTTTGGTTTTTTCCCATTTCGGGAGATGAAGAAATTAAAAGGGACTGGCTCTTCATTTTCAAGAGAGAGCTACTTCTTGGGGGTGAAAAAAAAAAAGTTCTTCATCCTTAAAAAAAAAGGGGAGAGGCAGACGGGAGCAAGAGAAAAAAAAAGACTTCAAAAAAATCTGAGATTTAATTTTCTTCTTCTAAAAACAGCTTTTGGTTCTTGGATTGGTCTGAGCTAAGAAAATCAATTTCTTTAGCTTAATCACTCCATTAAAATCATTTTTCTCGAGTTTTTTTTTTTGTTAAAAATTAAGATTTTCTTAGATATTTTTGGTGTTTATCACCGCAAATTCGACAAGTGGGACGGATTGAAAAATCGTTTTTCCACTATATAAATTCTGAGGGTAAACATTCTTGGACCCATTTTTATCATTTCATTTTTTTTTTGTCATTTACTGTTAATATTATTATTTGCTATTGCTATTGTTATTGCTATTTATTTTATTATTGTTATTATCATTTACTTTGTCATCATTGTTACTATTATTATTATTATTATTATTATTATTATTATTGATTTCGCATTAATGTTAGTATTATTATTGTTATTATTATTATTATCATTATTGAGATTTTGTTATTATCATTATTATTATTATTAATGTGATTATATGCTTGGATTGTTTATTATAATGATTATCATTATTATTATTGTTATAATTATCATTATTATTTTATTATTATTATTATTAACGTGATTATATGCTTGGATTGTTTATTACAATGATTATCATTATTATTATTGTTATCATTATCATTATTATTTTATTATTATTATTTATATCGTTATTATTTATTTGGCTATTATTATTATTATTATTATTATTATTATTATTATTATTTTGTTATTACATTATCATTACTACTATTATTTTTATTATTATTACAATTATTGTGTCAGTATTATTATAATTATTAATGTTGTCTGTTATCGTTAATGTTGTTTCTTATTACCATTATTATTAATGTTGTTATTATATTTGTTGTTATTATTCTTATCGTTACTATTATTATTATTATCATTGTTTATTATTATTATTATTATTATTATTATTATTATTATTATTATTATTATTATTATTATTATCGTATTATTATTATTTTATTATTTTATCATTATTATTATCTTATTATTTTATTATCGTTATTACTTTATCATTGTTACTGTTATTGTTGCTATTTTTGCATGACTAGTTTTATTCCCTTTGCATGTGAGTTATTTGTATATTAAATTAACATGTCTAATTTAACCCGTTGCATATGCATGTGTTAATTATGTGTTACATTTTCTCTCGTCTCTATATTTATTTATTTAATGTTAGAATTATTACTAATATTCTTATTATTATTTTTCTCGTGTTTGGGTAAAATATGATGTCGCTCGCTTGAGTATCGCCGTGACCAAACGGAGGGGTCACGATGCTTAAGAGACCGTACCATTTGGGTGAGACCCTACCAACCTTTTATTTGTGTGATTATTTTATGCCTATAAAATAGTTTTATTCGATGTACATGTAAGATAAAAAGTCACAAAAATATTTCTATAACTAATTGGGATTTTATTAATAAATTGGGACCAATGTCCCTCATCTTAGGCGATAAATGCAAAATGTCATGAATAAAACGAAGAGTTAAGTTTTCTAAAAATGAGATCACTCATCTCGATTTTCGACCCAACGGTCAAAATAACTCTTCGATCCCTCCTAAAGTGAGCATAAGGGAACCAATGTTCCCCAGTCAAACAAATATCCTGATTTATGCATGTTATTTCTTCTGATTGATTTTGTTTGATTATTTAATATTTATACTTTGTGGGCCCTTGTAATTAATTATTTTTGGGGCAACTTTATTTTACCTTTTCTTTTCATTTGGGATTGTATTTTGTCCCAATTTTTTATCTTGTAAATGATGTGCTTGGCGTGTTTACCGCTTTTCTTTATCGCTTTATTTACCGCTTTCTTTACAGTTTTTATTTACTGCTTTCAAATGCTTGCAATGCGCTTTTAAATTAAATGCATTAATTGCGTGAGATGAGAGATAGAATTTTATGGATCTAAAGAATTTTATGGATCTAAAAACTAATTTATAATTAACCAAGACATAAATAAGAGTGAAGTTCCGAACACCATCTCTAGTTTAGACTATAGAGGATAGATGACCTTTCCCAATTTCTCGTAAATTGGGTGGCGACTCCAAAATACCTCAAAGGTGCCAAAAGGCTTTATGGGATTAGATGATCCTTCCAGTGTTCTATTGGAAGGAGGTGTCCAAAATATCCTATGTTGCCCAAGATCAAAAGACGCGAACCAATCCCTCGAGCCCTAAAAGCGGGTCTCCTAAATGAGAGCCTTGCCGGTTCGGTGTGCGTCACAGTGGCGACTCCATCGGGGACATCGTGACTTCACTTTGAAAGTGTCTTAGTTAAAATGTATAATTGAGTTTTTTTTTAACCTAAAATTCTATCTCTTTTCAAAATTGCATTGCATCATTTTAGAGCCTTAAAACTATGCTAGTTTGTACCATTATTCTACCCCGGTGCATTCTCGAAGCGCAACCCTATGTTCACGCAATGTAGGGAAGTGTTAAGGATAATCACCAACCCAAGCCTAGTACCTTTTGGTATATCAAATGAAGACCCGGTCGGTCGTTATGCTCGTGATAAGTTAGACCCATCGGCAGGGACCGTGCTTGGGTAGCCCTAAAGTATCATCACCTTTGACCAAAGCTCATGTAATGGCAATAGATACTCCCCTAGGTGAAATAAACCGTAATATGATGCTTGTGGTGTGGTCCATTATGTATTAAACAAAATCAAATGAATTAAAGGGTCCTTTATTAAAGGCTTTCATGCCCCGGTAGGTTCACCTTAATTGGGTTGAAGTGTTCAAATATGTAATAGCCAAAACTCATACGTATGCGCATTTCGACAGACGTTATACTGCCGAATTTTTGCTGTGCACTATACGTATTCATCGAGTCCCCTATTTCCCATGAATTAAGTCCGCTTAGGAAAAAGACCGCACTACCTCGTATGTGGGAGTTAAAAGGTCAGAAGGTTCTACCTGCTTGTATGTGGTTGTCTATATTGCACCAACACGACCATACATCTTTAATATCATTCATGTATCATTCTGACAAGGTGAGCTATGCAGCCATCACAGATCTGTCCTGGTAGTCTAGGGACTCTAGTGGATGACTAGTCAGAAATCCATTATTTGAACTGCTAGAGTTGGTGCCTACATCGGGTTCAGCTTGGGACAAAGATTCGGATTTTTCTTCAGGACAATCCTTTGGGATGGCAGATTTATCGCAAGAAATGGGTGCATTGATAATGCAAGATTTGGATAAAAGATTTGAGGATTTTGAGAGGAAGATGCTAGCCATGATGGGAAACATCGTTGCTCAGATGGCACCAAATACCGGGCAACCATCTGTGGCTCCTGTTGTGGAGCAAGTCAAAACCCCTATTATAGGGGAAACTCTTATAGCAGATGCCACTGTGCTACAACCACTTATTGAGCCTAGAGCGGTGGCAACAGCTGAGCAGAGAAGGGTGAGCATTTCAGACCCGAGGGGTAACTTCATAGAGGAGGAAGGGGATGAGCCGGTAATTCCTCAAACTGTGAGGGGAAGAGTCCCCAAAGTGGAGGATGATGTGGTGAAGAAGATGGAAGAAAAGATCGAGGCGATCTTGCATTTATTGTCAGCTGAAAAAGGGATCAACCCTGAGGATATGGAGTTGGGTGATGAGGAGCCATTGCCCCAAAGTTTTAAGATGCCGAATTTGCCAAAATTTGCCGATACTTCGGACCAATACGCCCTGATCATAAAGGGTACGGGGCTGACAAAGAAGCAAAAGGTGGAGTACTTTTGCCTCAGTCTGATAGGTCCAACGGTTGATTGGTACCATGGGTTGGACAGAAGGTCTAGAGAAGATTGAGATTTGTTGACAGAAGAATTTCTAAAGTAATATGATTGTAGCACCAGAACGGAGATAACATTAAAAGACCTTGAGCTATTGCGATATAAGCATGGTGAGTCCTTCCATGACTACCTCACTCGGTGGAGAAATCGGGTTATGGAGATGAAAAGGAATCCCGATGAATCGGATCGGATCAGATCAGGCTGTTCATTAGGAAGGCAAGCCCATACTTGAGGGAAGGACTCAAAATGAAAGGGCTGAAAGATTTGGATTCCTTAAAGGGCATCACCATAGAGGCAGAGAGCGAGCACATGGCCAAGAAAGCGAGTGGCGAAGCGTTTGCTAAGAAAGGCTATAGCAGTCAGGGGGCGAATAAGTGGGCAGGCTCCAGCAGTGGCAACGAAACTGAGAAGACGGCCGAGGTGTCGGCTGCATGTGTGAACCAAAGGTACTTTTCGAATTTGGGCCGACCTTTATTGTTGGTGTTGAAGAGGCTGATAAAAGAGGGGAAGCTGCAGCCCCTGCCACCTAAGCCGACCAAAACCAAAGGACAATTGGGTCATAAAGACGATGAGTATCATGCATTCCACCAGTACAAAGGGCATATGACGGACTGCTGCGCGAGGCTAAAGCATGAAATTCAAGACTTGATCGATAGTAAGCAGATCACCGATCTTAAATAGAGGGAAAGTAAGAAGAAGTCTGCTTGTAATGCGGTGCCACCACCGGTCTTCATGATTGGTTCAAGCCTGCCTGAATGGTATATACTGCAAGACTTGTTTGGTAATGGATACGTCGCTATCACTCACCCTGGGGCAAGTGAAGGAGAGATTACCGTAGCGACAATAGATTATTGGTCCACTAGCAAGAGTGGGGAAGAAGATGAGGAAGGAAAAAAGAGGGATCTAACCAGGCATTAGAAATGGCTGATCCTCTACGACAGATTGAAGAGACTCGCACCTTAATGACCCAAGATATGGATAGAAGGTTTGAGGAGCTTGAAAAAAGGTTATCGACCATGATTAAGGAAAGGATGGATGCCATGGCACTAGTTCTTCAATCTCAACTTATGGCGACTACCCTTAACCAGGTTGAGCTAGCCATGGTCGAAAAGGATTATACAATGATGGTCGTAATGTTTCCGTCCACTTCCGAGCCTCGGAGCAAGGTGCCACTCGACTCACCAATCGGGCAAGTGCGAAAAGCAAAAGGACTAGAGCCTTTACAGTCAATAGGCCTCCTCAGTTCCTTAAGCACCAAAAGGAAACTAGTTGATCTTGAAGAAGAGATTGTGATGTCCAAGCTTGCAACTACCCGGGCACCTCTCAATAAGACCATTACTGGCCCTGCAAGTCTAGGAGTTGGTTGTCGTGACAATATCAGTGGTACCCGAAGGATAGGGAAAGTACCAGCAGCTGAGACGGCTCAGAGGAACTACTCTAATTTAGGCAGACATTTGTCTTGGGTCCTTGAGAGGCTGATGAAGAAGGGGATGTTACAGCCAATGCCTCCTAAGCCCGCTAAAAACCAGGGGCAACCCAATCATAGGGCAGATCAGTACTGCGTATACCACCAGCACACTGGCCATGTGATGGATAATTGTGCTAGGCTGAGGCATGAGATTCAGGATCTGATTGATAATAAGCAGATCACAGATCCTGAATGCTGACGGGGTAGTCATGGGAGCTCAAGTTTCGTGGGTAGCGATGGAAAAAATTTTGGAGCCACAAGGGCTTCAACCTTCGGAATGACTCAAAGCTGCTATGCCATATTAGAAAAGCCTTTGTCTAAACACCTCACTTATTTTGTTAAGGGAAATTATAGCCAATGTCGGCCAAACTTGCCAGAAGCCAAGGACGACCCAGTCACCGAGCAGATCGGTACTGCGCATACCACCAGCATACTGGGCACAAGACTAATGAGTGCTGAATTCTGAAGAAGCTTGTTCAGTACCTCATTGATGAAGAGCTGAGAGGTGGGGAAGGTGGTCCCTGAGGAGGATTATGAGACATCGGCCAAAACACTTGTGCTGGTGAAAACAGGAGGGTGTTAGCTATTTAGATGTTCTTTTAATTTTTGAACTATTTAATGATGATATATTTAATTCTAGTTTTCTATTAAATGAAATGAATGGTTTTTCTTATTTGTGTGATATTTTCTCATGACTTCACTATGCATGATCATGGCACATTCGTATTTGATATTGGTTCAACTGGTGCCATTCTATTTAATCTCGAAACTTTGGGAACCCGAAGAAAGATGTTAATAGCATCTAATGTAACTCCTGAAGAGAGATTAAAATGAGAGAAAATAAAAAAGAAATATGAAAAAGTCTTTGCCTGGACCTATGAAGACAGGCCGGGAGATGATCATGAAGTCGCCAAACACGCAATGCCAACATATTCCAATCATGGATCAGTCAAGTAGAGGCTTAGAAAACTCAAGCCAGAATGGCTAGAAAAGGTTAAAAGAAGGAATCCATGAGCAGAAAGTGAGGCTAAATCTTCTATCGGAATATAACACCCGACTTGGTTGGTCAACATTATCCCAAATACTTAAGGAAAGAAGTGCATGTATGTGTGAACTATCAAGATTCGAACAAAGCTTGTCCAGCATAAAAAAAATTAAAAAAAAACAAACAAACAACAAAAAAAAAAAAAAACAAAACAGAAAAAAAAAGAGAAGAAGAAAAAATGGGGAAAAGAATTGACAGTCATCTTTGGGACAAGTTTTGTTCAAATCCCATTAATTCACGCATACCCACACTTTGCTATCCTTATTTGTTTCCAAAAAGACCAAATGGTTATATTGACTTACAATGGATATGGATCGATCGAGCTTAGGGGAATAGATGTCATAAGGGAAATACGCCCTACGGCCTCCAACGGACATTAGGTTCACCATAGTTGCTATTGCCTACTTCACCAAGTGGGTAGAACCCGGGTCCTTCAGGAAAGTCGGCACTCGAGATATAGACAAGTTCATCGAAAGGAATCTAACGTGTCGATATGGTGCCCCGCACCATGTTGTGTCCAAGGATGGGAGGCAATTTATGCCTAAAGCTAGGGAGTCACTTTAGAGGTATGGCATCAAGCATCGCAAGTCCTCTCCATATTGCACTCAAGCCAATGGGAAAGTAGAGGCTACTAACAAAAATGTCAAGAAGGTCTTGGTCAAGATGATTCGAAGTGTTGGGCAGAAGAATTGCCTTCTGTGCTCTAGAGCTATAGAGCCACTGCAAGAACCTTTACGACGGAAGCAATGTTTCCTATTGAGGGCAGAGCCTAGATCTCTGAGAGTAATCATGGAAACCTAGATCCCAGAAACCGACTGGGTGAAGCGACGATTGCAGCAGTTGAACATGTAGGCAAAAATAGGTTGCGGGCTTACTATCGCAATCAGATCTATCAAAAAATACTTGCTCAATCATTTGGAAAGAAGGTCAGGAAGCACCCGCTGAAAGAGGAAGATTCAGTCCCCAAGCAAATGAAACCAAGCATTCCGAACATACTGGGTAAATTCAGGCCAACATAGGATGCTTTATTCTTAAGAGGTTGGTATCCAAAAAAGCAGCAACTCTAACAGACAACAAGAGAAGCAAGTTCAAGGAACCGGTTAACATTGATAGACCTAAGAGGTTCCATGGCTAAAGACTAAAAATCAAAAGAAGAGAATAAAAGCCCCGCGGGTTGAAAACCGAATAAAGGCGGCCTTGCTAAGTTTGGGCGCCTCGTCAGGGTGAAAACCAAAAGAAGGCACTTGGGCAAAAATTAAAGGCTTGAGAGAAAATGTCCAATCAAGAAAACCCCGAGAGGGCTGATTGGAAACAGGGGTTTTGATGCTTTCAAGATCCATTTTGATTAAATGTAATTTTTCATTCTAAATCTATGTTAAATGGTGATCATGTATGGAGAAATCATGCTGAAATGCACACAACCTTTGCAAATACATAAAACAAAAGCAGTTCAACTCATGTATTCATCATTTCCTAGTTCTTTTATAAAAAGAGAAACACCGTTCATTACCGAGTGTGTGAAATCTAAATAGCTATACTCTGCTTTTGCTCTCGCTGACCAGATGCCTAAGCCGACGGGTCCTATTATTGGCCACAGGGCTAAGCACCCTTCTCTTGTATGCACTTATGGAAGCGAGAGTGTAGTCTCTGATCTGTGGTATGATGAGTTTTTACAAGCAGCTGTGTCTTGAGGCTAGGGTGCTTGGGGGCAAAGGCCGAGGATAAGACGCGACCCTGGAAAGATAGAGGATGCCTCACAACATCTTAAATCTCTCCGAACTGTCAAACGCAATAGGCGGTGATATCAAAAGTGGTCTCATAAAATCCACACAGGGGAACAGAAAGGAGAGCCAGGGGAACAGAAAGCTGACCCTTGTTTGCCACCTCACCCAGTCTAGCAACGCCTTCGTCGGGAGAGGCAAGGGACATAATCACCACTTAGGGGAAAATGCCTCAGCAAATAACTGCCGATTGTTATAGAAGGAGGCTCTGATAATAGCTTCAGTTTTTCTTGTAGCCACGCTTGAAAAGTAAAAAAAAAAAAGGGGACCATTAGAGATGAAAACGTAATTGACTCTCTAAGCAAAAGTTAAGCCGAAAGGTAGGGTGGAAACCTGAAAATAGGCAGTCTGTCCTAAAAAAAATGAAATAAATAAAAGCCGCTGGATTGGATTGGGTCCATTCCAGGCAAATATTAAGCATAGGATTGTGCGAAAATTCGGAAAGGACGCATTTCCCACTAAGAAAAGCTAGTGTGAAAATCCACACGGGATGTAGTACCTTTAATTAATGACTTCAAATACCTGGAGCGATAAGGCGGTGACACTTCGGACGATCTTCTTCGGACGGATGAGGTATAGACTTTCGGCGCCTAGAGCGATAAGGCAGCATCACCTCGGACAATCCCTTTCAGGTAAGATAACGTATAATCCAAGATATGAGTCAGAGTCCCTAGGCTAAGATGACACTTCCAGATCCGTAGGGGCATGATCAAACAAATCGGGCCATGAATCATTTCAGCCGAGGCTACCGTGTCTTAATGCCTAGGCCGCTCGGGTGAATGGTGTAGATAGGTGCTTAATTGAAGAAATATTTAGCATGTGTTTTATGTGAATTTAAGTAAGTTAAGTTTGCTAATATGTTTATATTTCAGGTATTTTTGTTAGTTTATGTGTTTTTGTGCTCACAGGCTTATTTAGGTGAAAAAGTAAGAAAACAGCATAAATTGGGGAAAAACAGAGAAGAACTGGGCAGATTAATTGGATGGACACGAGTCGTGATGGTGCCTCACGACTCGTGAAGGTGCAGATATGGAATAGGATGTGAAGACCAGAGAAGAAGAAGCAAAGGAGGGGGGGTCACGAGTCGTGAAAAGCAATCACGACTCGTGACGATGCAAGGCAACCAGCTACCAAAGAGCAGGATAAAGTGAAGAACGAAGAGCAAGGATCACGACTCGTGAAAGGAAGTCACGAGTCGTGAATGTCCAGAAAGTAAATAGCAAGAAGAGAAGAAGTAAAGGGTAGAGGAGAATAAGAAAGAAGAGACGAGACGTGAGCCGAAGTCACGACTCACACGCAAGGTCATGACTCGTGAAAGGCCATCAGGAGTCGTGAAAGGCCAGAGAGGAGCAGGGGCAAGAAAGAAGAAAAAGAGCAAGTTCGTGTTCTGTCGCGAGCGCGACAGAACTAGCCATTGGGCTGTTTTTCCCTCAAAAGTTATTTGAAAAGGCATCCCTTCTTCCATCAAACATTGCAACTATCTGAAAGGACATCTTTAAGGGACACAATTCTTAGCATTTTATAAATATAACTTTTAATTGTAAATGAATATACATAATTTTTATTAAGTAGTTTTCTGTAGTTTGAAAAACAGTTTCTTTTCTTAGTAAAATTTCTTAGTTAGTTTTATGTTTTGAAGAAGAAGATTAAGGAGAGGAAAAATCTGTTACGAGAGTTAGGGAAAAGGGTTGAGAAATGTCTTTCTTATTCTCTTATCTTTTATTTCTTCTCATTGTAAATTTAATGAACATTACTTCAATGAATTTGAATGTTATTATTATTCTCTACTTTCATCTATTCTAATAGTCTTTGAATGCAGAATTTCTATTAGTACAACTGCATGATTTTTATAAGTTAAGATAGAGTCGAGAGATCATTTTAACTTAAATCTAATAGAATTTCATTATCAAAACATAACTAGAGAGATTAGTATGTTGAGATAGTTGTTATAGGTTGGTAAGTAATCTTAAAGTATGTAATTATAGTTAACTAGTTCACTAATGAGAATTTGGAGTTAGTGCTTTAAATGTATACTTTAAGCATTCTAATTCATGTCGAGAGAATGAGTTAGAAATATATTCCAACTTGACTTGCATGAAAAGATGATTATTATTAATTGGAATGATGGAATCAAGTTCATTATTTTATGTTCTTCATTATATATATTTTGTCTTCTTTTGATTATCAATAACTAGGTTGAATTTATTTGCATAATTAAGTAGTTAAACATTAACCTACAATTAATGATCATTGTAAACAAGATTAAAATCAAGTAGTAATAGTGAGTAAAAATCACATTCCTCGTGGGATCGACATCTTTTGTACTATTTCGATACACCGTATACTTGCGGAAATTAGCACCTATAAAATATGCTAACAAGTTTTTGGCGCCGTTGTCGGGGAATAATTGATTGATTTTTGCCATTATGAAACTTGATTTATGATTTTGGATTACAATATTTATTTGGTTTTGTTTGTTTGTTTGTTTAGTTTGACTTTGTTGTTTTTGTTTTGGTTCTATTTTTTGATTTTATTATTACAAACATAATTGGTGTTGTTCTACAGGTAAAATTAGTAAAATTATGTGTCGTGTTATTTCTTTTAATTAAAAAAAGAAAATAAGAAAAAAAAAATTGCAGACGTGATTCTCTATCGCGCGCACGACAACAATCTCGAGCGCGACAGAATTTACCAAGTTTGCGCTAGAGGCTTCAGTCGCGATCGCGGCAAGTATTGTGATCACGACAGAAGGCGATGCTAGCAGGGCGTCCTACTCGTGATGTTAATTCACGAGTCGTGAGTCAGGCAGTCATAAGACAGGCAGCTATAAGGAGGTAAGTGAGGTGCTTCACGAGTCATGAAGTTGCCTCACGACTCGTGAAGCGTGATGTGCCACATCAGGTAAGTTCTCAATTTTTCTTCTATTTTGTTATTTTACTTATTATTTTTCTCTTACTTTGGTTTTGTTTTCTTTCTCATTAGATTACTATGTCTTAATTTCAATTAAATTAACTTAATTTAACCCTAAACCTTAAAAACACAAGATTAGCAATTAAAGAGGGAAATTTTAATTTCAAACCCTAAAACATTGGGACTTTTCGTATTCCCTCCTTTCCTTCTATTTCACTTAACTTTTTAAACCCTAACTTCGTGACTTTTCAAATTCTAAAGTTCCCTCTTCTGTTGATTCCCTTTAACTTTTCACTTTTACCTCTTCGTTTTATTCTCTCTTTTATTCTATTTTTGGTCATGAGTCGAACACCCTAAATAGACCTTTCATCTTCTTCATTTCTTCTTCCTTCACAAATCATCTTCATCGTTTAATCCTTTATTTTCTTTTCCATTATTCTTTCTCCTTCATTCTCGCATTCTGTTTCTTTCCCCATATCTTCCATTTTCTTAGGGTTTAGGTGATTTTAATTCTCGTGAATCACTGTTTCTTAAACATACCTCTTCAGACTATTTTTTTTCTTTGTCGTAAGTTCATTTCATAGTCAGCAATCCTTCTATTCTTTTACTTTCATTATTTTTGGTTTACGGGTTTCATGTCCTTTCAATCTTTGCTTTTAACAAACACATAAAAATGGTGAGAACAAAAAACCCATCTTCCTCACGTACTGAACGAGCAAGACAGGAAGCTGAAGAGTGCAATATCGCTGCTCATTTTGGTGCTTTATTTCCCATATTTTTGGTGGATGAAGGTAGTAGGTATCTAACCCTTCGTGATAGACCATTGTTGCAATGTAAATATTTTCTCGATTCTTTGCTTGCACAAATTGGCATGTTAGATGTTGTTACCGAAATGTTACGATTTTATTGCTTGTTGAAATTTGCAACTATGTATGAAGATGTTCATCCTGATTTAGTTTTGGAGTTTTACACTACGTTGAAAAAGAATGAGGATAATGGACATTGGTTAGATTTTAGGTTGGCTGGTAAACGATATACTTTGACCTATTTTATGATGAATAGGATGTTTAGATTTTCCCAAACTGGTTTAACTGATTCGCCTAAATCTTTTAAGCCTAATGAATTTTGGAACTTTTTAACTGAGTTGCCAACACCTTTTAGGGCTAGAGATGCTAAGTCTATGTTTATTAAAGATTTAAGATATTGGATTTTGCATAAGGTTTTAGCTTCTTTAGTGTTTAATAGGTTTGAATTTAACAGAGTTTCGTATCATGAATTGTTTTTGATGTGGTGTATCCATGAACGTAAGGATGTATGTTGGCCTTATTAGATAGTTACTCAATTGTTGCAATGTCTTAATAAGCACGATTCACCTTTAACTCATGGGCATGTCATTTCTAGTATTGCAAGGAATTTAAATGTGGATTTTAGAGCAATATATCGAGTTTTTCCTTGTCTTTATTTTACTAAGCATGTGTTGGTGCGTGGAGAGGTAGTTGGTAATAATTTTCAGGAAATTCCACATCGTGCTCGGTCATGTTGGAGGGATCTTCCAGGATCTTATGTGCCACAAGAGGAACCACAAGAAGAAGAAGTTGGAGATGAAGGGGGAAGTGACGATGAAGCTATGCCTGATGTTCCAGCGGATGTGGCTGCAGCACCTGATGTTGGGTCATCTAGTCATACCATACCCAACATGCTTGACTAGATTTTACAAACCTAGTTGACTATGCAAGATCAGCTTTCTTCTATATCGAGAAGACAAAGGTGATTGGAGTATCGAATGGATCATTTTATTGCTCAATCGGGATTTGAGGTTCCATTGCCTCCACCTTCACCATAAGCAGAGAGTTTTTTGTCTCTTTCTTTTATTTCTTTCTTTTATTTGTTTATTTTGTTTCATTTCTTCACATTGAGGACAATGTGTGTTCTAAGTGTGGGGGAGTGTGAGTGTTCGTTTGTTTTTGTTTTATATGTTAATTGTATGTTTGTTTGTATGTGTTAATTATTCAATTAGGTTTTGTAGTAAATTTTATTATAAGGTATTGTTTAATTGGCATGTTATATAGGTTGTTAGTCATTTATCTTTTATGCTCATTTTTATCAGTTTTTCAAAATTTTTGGTATGTGTTTTAAGTCTTACAATTTATTTTCTTTTACTTCTTTCAACATTATAGATTATTTAAGTCCTTTTATTAACCATGTTTTTAAAGTTAGGATTTGCTCATTTAGCTTAAAATTTTAGGTTTCTAGTTGCTTAGAGGAAACTATAGCCATAATACTTACCCTTATTTCTTTCAATAATGAATAAGGACTTAGAAAAAATAAAAGAAAATCACGAGTGGGATGGAGCATAAAATGCACCCACAATTTTCAAAAATCATTAGCAAGATGTATATCCAAAATTTGAAAAATATGGAATGGAGCATACAACGCACCCATATTACATTCTCTTGCTATACAGGGGATTAAATGAAGAAATATACCCATGTAAAAAATTAAAAAAAAAAGAAAAAAAATATGATGAAAGAAAAAGAAAAGTCTAAAAATGCCATGAGATTGTATTAAGGGTAAGTGAGCTCAAAATTGTCCTAAATGCAGTTAGCAACTTTAGATTTTTTTATTTTAAGATCAAATTTCTCTCTTTAGATCATGTTTAGTTTTTTGAGACTTGTACTCTTAATGTTGGAATTAGTAAAATTAAGTTACTTGTTAAAATTTTAATACATGCTTTGAAATTTGATTTACTAATATTTTTGAGTGTTTGAGATATTTGATCTTTTCAATTCTATTATATATACTGAATGGACAATGCTGTATAATAACATTTACTGATTGTTAAGTTTTCTTATTTCTTTTATCTTGTTTGAGGACAAGCAAGGGTTAAGTGTGAGAGAATTTGATAGGTGCTTAATTGAAGTAATATTTAGCATGTGTTTTGTGTGAATTTAAGTAAGTTAATATTTTTGTTAGTTTATGTGTTTTTGTGCTCACAGGCTTATTTAGGTGAAAAAGTAAGAAAACAACATAAATTAGGGAAAAACAGAGAAGAACTGGGCAGATTAATTGGATGGACACCAGTTGTGATGGTGCCTCACTACTCGTAAAGGTGCAGATATGGAATAGGATGTGAAGACTGGAGAAGAAGAAGCAAAGGAGTGGGGGTCACGAGTCCTAAAAAGCAATCATGTCTCGTGATGATGCAAGGCAACCAGCTACCAAAGAGCAGGAGAAAGTGAAGAACGAAGAGCAAGGATCACGACTCGTGAAAGGAAGTCACGAGTCGTGAATGTCCAGAAAGAAAACAGCAAGAAGAGAAGAAGCAAAGGGCAGAGGAGAAGAAGAAAGAAGAGGCGAGACGTGAGCCAAAGTCACGACTCACACGCAAGGTCACGACTCATGAAAGGCCATCACGAGTCATGAAAGGCCAGAGAGGAGCAGGGGCAAGAAAGAAGAAAAAGAAGGAAAAGAGCGAGTCCGTGTTCTATCGCGAGCGCGACAGAGCTAGCCGTTGGGCTGTTTTTCCCTCAAAAGTTATTTGAAAAGGCATCCCTTCTTCCATTAAACATTGCAACTATTTGAAAGGACACCTTCAAGGGACACAATTCTTAGCATTTTATAAATATAACTTTTAATTGTAAATGAATATACAGAATTTTTATTAAGTAGTTTTCTGTAGTTTGAAAAACAGTTTCTTTTCTTAGTAAAATTTCTTAGTTAGTTTTATGTTTTGAAGAAGAAGATTAAGGAGAGGAAAAATCTGTTACAAGAGTTAGGGAAAAGGGTTGAGAAATGTCTTTCTTATTCTCTTATCTTTTATTTCTTCTCATTGTAAATTTAATGAACATTACTTCAATGAATTTGAATGTTATTATTATTCTCCACTTCCATCTATTCTAATAGTCTTTGAATGCAGAATTTCTATTAGTACAATTGCATGATTTTTATAAGTTAAGATAGAGTTGAGAGATCATTTTAACTTAAATCTAATAGAATTTCATTATCAAAACATAACTAGAGAGATTAGTATGTTGAGATAGTTGTTATAGGTTGGTAAGTAATCTTAAAGTATGTAATTATAGTTAACAAGTTCACTAATGAGAATTAGGAGTTGGTGCTTTAAATGTATACTTTAAGCATTCTAATTCATGTCGAGAGAATGAGTTAGAAATATATTCCAACTTGACTTGCATGAAAAGATGATTATTATTAATTGGAATGATGGAATCAAGTTCATTATTTTATGTTCTTCATTATATATATTTTGTCTTCTTTTGATTATCAATAACTAGGTTGAATTTATTTGCATAATTAAGTAGTTAAACATTAACCTACAATTAATGATCATTGTAAACAAGATTAAAATCAAGTAGTAATAGTGAGTAAAAATCACATTCCTCGTGGGATCGACATCTTTTGTACTATTTCGGTACACCGTATACTTGCAGAAATTAGCACCTATAAAATATGCTAACAGGTGCCACTTGCATTTTGCATAACATATGCACGTTCACATGCATAACTTATCCTTGCATACGAATTTCTAATTTTGAAGGAAATACTGGCGGTTTCACACACCTACAAGCTGGTGTTTATCAATCGTTAAGTCATAGTTTCACACGCCTACAAGCTGGTGTTCAATCAATCACGTTCCTCAAAACCTGGCAGTTTCACACACCTACAAGCTGGTGTTTATCAATTGTTCAGCTGTAGTTTTACATGCCTATAAGTTGGTGTTCTATCAATCACGTTCCTCAAAGCCTGGTGGTTTCACACACCTACAAGCTGGCGTTTATCAATCGTTCAGCCATGGTTTCACATGCCTACAAGTTAGTGTTCTATCAATCATGTTCCTCAAAGCTTGGCGGTTTCACACACCTACGAGCTGGTGGTTATAAATCATTTAGCCGTGGTTTCACACGCTTATAAGCTGGTGTTTATCAATCACGTCCTCCAAAGCCTAGCGATTTCACACACCTACAAGTTGGTGTTTATCAATCATTCAGCCATAGTTTCACACGCCTACAAGCTGGTGTTCTATCAATCACGTTCTTCAAAACCTGGCAGTTTCACACACCTACAAGGTAATATTTATCAATCGTTTAGCCGTGGTTTCACACGTCTATAAGCTGGTGTTTATCAATCACGTCCTCTAAAGCCTGGAGATTTCACACACCTACAAGCTGGTGTTTATCAATCATTCAGCCGTGGTTTCACACGCCTACAAGCTGATGTTTTATCAATCACGTCATTCAGAGCCTGGCAGTTTCACACACCTGCAATTTAGTGTTCATCAATCATTCAGCCGTGGTTTCGCATGCCTACAAGCTGGTGTTTATCAATCCAGATCTCCAAAATATGGCGGTTTCACACACCTACAAGTTGGTGTTTATCAGTCGTTCAACCGTGGTTTCACATGCCTACAAGCTGGTGTTTATCAATAACGCTCTCCAAAGTTTGGCGGTTTCACACACCTACAATTAAGTTGGTGTTTATCAATCACGCTCTCCAAAGTTTGGCGGTTTCACACACTTACAATTAAGTTGGTGTTTATCAATCGTTCAGTCGTGGTTTCACATGCCTATAAGTTAGTGTCCTATCAATCACGTTCCTCAAAATCCGGTGGTTTCACATACCAATAAGTTGGTGTTTATCAATTGTTCAGCCGTGGTTTCACACGCCTATAAGTTTGTGTTTATCAATCACGTTCCTCAAAACCTGGCGGTTTCACACACTTACAAGCTAGTGTTTATCAATCATTCAGCCGTGGTTTCACACGCCTACAAGTTGGTGTTCTATCAATCACATTCTTCAGAGCCTGGCGGTGTCACACACCTACAAGCTGGTGTTTATCAATCGTTCAGCCGTGGTTTCACACGCCTACAAGCTGGTGTTTTATCAATCACGTCCTTTAGAGCCTGGTGGTTTCACACACCTACAAGTTGGTGTTCATTAATCGTTCAACTGTGGTTTCACACGCCTACAAGCTGGTGTTTATCAACCACACTCTCCAAAGTCTGGTTTCACACACCTACAAGTTGGTGTTTATCAATCATTCAGCCATGGTTTCACATGCTTACAAGTTGGTTTTTATCAATCACATTCCTCAAAACCTGGCGGTTTAACACGCCTACAAGCTGGTGTTTATCAATCGTTTAGCTGTGATTTCACATGCTTACAAGTTGGTGTTTTATCAATCACGTTCCTCAAAGCCTGGCAGTTTCACACACCTACGAGTTGGTATTTATCAATCGTTCGGTCGTGGTTTCACATGCCTACAAGCTGGTGTTTGTCAATCACGCTCTCCAAAGTCTGCCGATTTCACACACGTACAAGTCGGTGTTTATTAATCATTCAGCCGTGGTTTCACATGCCTACAAGCTGGTGTTTATCAATCACACTCTCCAAAGTCTGGCAATTTCACATGCCTACAAGTTGGTGTTTATCAATCGTTCAGCTGTAGTTTCACACGCCTACAAGATGGTGTTTATCAATCACGTCCTTCAAAGTCTAGCAATTTTACACACCTACAAGTTGGTGTTTATTAATCATTCAGCCGTGATTTCACACGCCGACAAGCTGGTAAGAAACTAATCACACAACGGTCATCAACGATAGTGGTGCAGGAAGGTTGCCGCCTCAGGTACGCGATTCTTTCCTTTTTCTGAATTTTAACTCGCCTAGACACCTAAGTTCTAGGTTTCCTAAAACTGGGGGCAACTGTAGACACCGGGTCCCGAGGCGGTCCAAGATCAAGATTGTCCGATGTTGAAAGCGTCGCTTATTCACAGGCAAAAATATCGAAGATGATGTTTCCCTTGTCGAGACCCTCATTTTTTTAAATAAAAAATAGATAAATAAATATATATAATAAAAATTATAAAAATTAAAAATATAAAAGGGGAGGAAGTGTTGTTTTTATATATCAAAAAATTTTGGTTAAAAAAATATATATTTTTTAAAAAAGGGGGGAATTAAATTAATTAATTAAAAAAAAAGAAGTGTTGGAAGTTTCATTTGTAAAAAAAAAATAATTTAAAGGGACATTTGCGTGGTCATGTGCGGCCTCACATGATGCCGCAACTCACAAATGAGTTGCGGCCTTAACTCATTTTGTGTGTTGCAGCCTCACACGAGGCCGCTCCTCACGTGCTGTCCCTTTCCCCGCCTGTAAAAAAATACATTACTGGGACTGCAAAAATCAGTTTCTTTCACATTTTAATATTTGTTTTGAAAAAATATATTAGAAAAGTGAGTTTGGTTTTTTCTCTTTTCGGGAAATGAAGAAATTAAAAGGGACTGGGTCTTCATTTTCAAGAGATAGTTGCTTCTTGGGGGTGAAAAAAAAAAGGAGTTCTTCATCCTTAAAAAAAGGGGGAGAGGCAGATGGGAGTAAGAGAAAAAAAAAAGACTTCAAAAAAATTTGAGATTTAATTTTCTTCTTCTAAAAATAGCTTTTGGTTCTTAGATTGGTATGAGCTAAGAAAATCAATTTCTTTATCTTAGTCACTAAATTAAAATCATTTTTATCGAGTTTTTTTTTTTTTATTAAAAATTCAGATTTTCTTAGATTTTTTTGGTGTTTATCACCACAAATTCAACAAGGGGGACGAATTGAAACATCGCTTTTCCACTATATAAATTTTGAGGGTAAATATTCTTGGACCCATTTTACCACTTCATTTTTTTTTGTCATTTACTATTAATATTATTATTTGCTGTTGCTATTGTTATTGCTATTTATTTTATTATTGTTATTATCATTTATTTTGTCATCATTGTTACTATTATTATTATTATTATTATTATTATTATTATTATTATTATTATTATTATTGATTTCGCATTAATGTTAGTATTATTATTATTGTTATTATTATTATTATTATTATCATCATCATCATCATTATTGAGATTCTGTTATTATTATTATTATTATTATTAACGTGATTATATGCTTGGATTGTTTATTATAATGATTATCATTATTATTATTATTATTATTATTATCATTATTATTATTTTATTATTATTATTTATATCGTATTATTATTATTATTATTTATTTTATTATTGCATTATCATTACTATTATTATTATTATTATTATTATTATTATTATTATTATTATTATTATTATTATTATTATTATTATTATTATTATTATTATTATTTCGTTGTTGCTGCCATTTATTATTACTATTATTGTGTCAGTATTATTATCATTATTAATGTTGTTTGTTATTGTTAATGTTGTTTCTTGTTACCATTATTATTAATGTTGTTATTATATTTGTTTTTATTATTATTATTATTATTATTATTATTATTATTATTATTATTATTATTATTATTATTATTATTATTATTATTATTATCATTGTTTGTCATTATTATTATTATTATTATTATTATTATTATTATTATTATTATTATTATTAATGTCATTATTATTATCGTATTATTATTATTTTATTATTTTATCATTATTATTATCTTATTATTATTATCGTTATTACTTTATCATTGTTACTGTTATTGTTGCTATTTTTGCATGATTAGTTTTATTCCCTTTGCATGTGAGTTATTTGTATATTAAATTAACATGTCTAATTTAACCCGTTGCATACACATGTGTTAATTATGTGTTACATTTTCCCTCATCGCTATATTTATTTGTTTAATGTTAGAATTATTACTAATATTCTTATTATTATTTTTCTCATGTTTGGGTAAAATATGATGTCGCTCGCTTGAGCATCGCCGTGACCAAACGGAGGGGTGACAACGCATAGGAGACCGTACCATTTGGGTGAGACCCTACCAACGTTTTATTTGTGTGATTATTTTATGCTTATAAAATAGTTTTATTCGATGTACGTCTAAGATAAAAAGTCACGAAAATATTTATATAACTAATTGGGATTTTATTAATAAATTGGGACCAATGTCCCTTATCTTAGCCAAGGAATGCAAAATGTCATGAACAAACGAAGAGTTAAGTTTTCTAAAAATGGGATCACTCATCTCGGTTTTTGACCCAACGGTCAAAATAACTATTCGATCCCTCTTTAAGTGAGTATAAGGGAACCAATATTCCCAAGTCAAACAAATATCTTGATTTATGCATGTTATTTCTTCTGATTGATTTTGTTTCATTATTTAATGTTTATATTTTGTGGGCCCTTGTAATTGATTATTTTTGGAGCAACTTTATTTTAGCTTTTCTTTTTATTTGGGATTGTATTCTGTCCCAATTTTTCATCTTGTAAATGATATGCTTGGTGTATTTACCGCTTTTCTTTATCGCTTTAGTTACCACTTTCTTTACAGCTTTTATTTACTACTTTCGAATGCTTGCAATGTGCTTTTACATTAAATGCATTAATTGCGTGAGATGAGAGATAGAATTTTATGGATCTAAAAACTCATTTATAATTAACCAAGACATAAATAAGAGTGAAGTTCCAAACACCATCTCTGGTTTAAACTATAGAGGTTAGATGGCCTTTTTCAATTTCTTGTAAATTGGGTGGCGACTCCAAAATACCTCAAAGGTGCCAAAAGGCTTTATGGGATTAGATGATCCTTTCAGTGTTCTATTGGAAGGAGGTGTCCAAAATATCCTATGTTGCACAAGATCAAAAGATGCGAACCAATCCCTCGAGCCCTAAAAGCGGGTCTCCTAAATGAGAGCCTTCCCGGTTCGGCGTACGTTATACTACAGGAGGCTCCATCTTTGCTAAGGAAAATGGAGAGATGGTTGTTGTTATTACAGGAATTCGATGTTGAGTACATCACCCGAAAAACCATTAAAGGGCGCGCAGTAATGGAGTTTCTAGCTGAACACCCTATCCAAGGAGATTCGTATGAGTTCAAGTTTCCAGATGAGGATGTGGCAGCTATCAGGTACAAGGTTGGTAATTTTACTTTGACGGGGCGGTAAACAGCAAGGGAGCAGGAGTAGGATTTATTCTAACAACCCCAGAATGATGAAAAACTCCCATTGGCTAAGAAATTAAGATATAAGGCCACCAATAATGAAGCCGAGTATGAAGCCTGCATTTTCGGATTAGAAGCCTTAATAGCCTTGGGGGCAAAAAGCATAGAAGTATTTGGAGATTCATCGCTAGTAATCAATTAGATTCGAGGCGAGTGGGCTATTAAGGAAGAACGGCTAATACCATATGTGAAACACTTAAGGGATCTGAGCAAAAAATTTAAAGAATGGACATTTCACTTTGTCCCGAGGAACGAAAATCAGTTGGCCGATGCGCTTGCAACTTTAGTGTCAATATGGGATAACCCGGAAGGAGTGGTTATGAAGCCGGTGTTGATTTCTAGTTCTGAGAAGCCTAGTTTTGAGTCCAATCATGTCATGAAAATGGAAGTTGCAGATGGAAAGCCGTGGAATCACGATACCAAGAACTACTTAGAAAACACAGCGTTCCCAAAAGAGGCTACCGAAAAAGACTAGAGGCTGATCCGTAAGTTATCTACTTAGTTCATCTGCATGGATGGGGTATTGTATAAATGACAAGTCGATGGTGTTCAATTAAGGTGTCTGGATGGGAAAGAGGCCGAAAGGGCAATAGAAAAAACTCATGCTGGTGTTTATGGGGCCCACATGAATGGTTTAATGCTGGCCAAGAAAATCATGAGACAAGGGTTCTACTGGCTTACCATAGATACAGATTGTTCCAAATATGTAAAACAATGCCAGTTGTGTCAGTAGTATGCAGATTTGAGGCACTTGCCAGTTTCAGAGTTACACAGTTTGACGTCGCCATTGTCGTTCATAGCTTGGGGGATAGACATTATCGGAGAGATATGCCCTACGGCCTCCAATAGACATAGATTCATCATAGTCGCTATCGACTATTTTACTAAGTGGGTGGAGGTTGAGTCTTTTAAGAAGGTCGATGCTATATAGCCAGATTCATTGAAAAGAACCTGATATGTACGTATGGTCTCCCGCATCACGTTTTGTCTGACAATGGTGTCTAGTTCATGGCTTAGACTAAGAAGTTACTTCAAAAATACAACATCGAGCATCACAAATCCTCTCTATACCGCCCGCAAGCCAACGGGACAGTAGAAGCCGCCAATAAAAATATCAAGAGAATCCTGGCCAAAATGGTTCAGAACTATAAAGACTGGGCAGAGAAGTTGCCTTTTGCTCTTTGGGGTTATAGAACTACCGTCAGGACTTCTACAGGAGCCATGCTGTATTCTTTGGTGTATGGGACGGAAGAGGTACTGCCAGTTAAAATAGAACTCAAATCATTGAGGGTGGTCATGAAGGCTCGAATTTTGGAGGGTGAATGGGCACATAGTGGTTGCAACATCTGAATATGCTAGATGAGAGCCTATTATCACAATGAGATTTATCAAAAAAGGCTTATTAGGTCATTTGGAAAGAAGGTCAAGAAACGCCTACTGAAGGAAGGAGATTTGGTCTTCAAGCAAATGAGACCGAGCGCGCCGGATATAAGGGGTAAGTTCAGGCCGACATGGGAAGGCCCTTTCATCCTCAAAAAGCCGTTGTCAAAAGGAGCAGCAATTCTGGCAGATAGCGATGGCAATGAGTTCAAGGAGTCGATCAATATTGATAGACTTAAGAGGTTCCATGGCTAAAGGATAAAAATCAAAAGAAGAGAATAAAAACCCCACGGGTCAAAAATCATAAAAAGGCGGCCTTGCTAAAATTGGGCGGCTTGTCAGGGTGAAAACCGAAAAAGGCATATTGGGCAAAAATTAGAGGCTTGAGAGAAAATGTCCAATCAAGAAAACCCGAGAGGGCTGATTGGTAACAGGAGTTTGATGTTATCAAGATCTGTTCTAAGAATGAATGTAGCTGTGCATTTTGAATTAGTGTTAAATGGTGATCATGTATAGTGAAATCATACTGAAATGTACACAATTTTGCAAAAAGAAATAAAACTTAATTTATTCATTTACATTATTTTTTAGTTCTATTTTAAAAAGAAACACATAGCTCAAAATGCGTGCAAATCTGAACTATACTCTATTGCTACTCTCGCCAGCTAGATGCCTAAGTCGACAAGTCTTGTTATCAAATGCGGGGCTAAGTACCCATCTCTTATATGCATTGGTAGAAATGACAGAATGATTTTCGAAGGAGGGCATGATTGTCTTCACCGGTAGTTCAACCCAAAGATCATAATATCTGGAAGCAAAAGCTGAAGACAAAACTCCACCTTGGAAAGATAGAGGAAGTCTCACCACATCCTGCATCATCTCGAGCTGTTAAGCACAGCGGGCTGTCATATAAAAAGTGGCTTCGCGAAGCCCGCACAGGGGAACACACCCCGAAGAGCTATCGACTACTGCGGCAGAGAGAGGAAGTCAAGCATTCATGAAACTGATATCCTCGTCTGTTACCTCGCCAAGTCTGGTAATGCCCTCGTCAAGAGTCGCAAATAAGTACAGTCGCTCATAGGGGAGGAAGTGCCTCAAGGAATATCGGCTGATAACCCTAGGAGGAGGTTCTGATAGCAGTCTCAGCTTCTCTTATAGCCATATCTGAAAAAATAAATACGTATTAAGTATAAAGGCCGCTGGAGTGAGTTGGGTTCACCCTAGGCAAAAGTAAGGCATAGGGCTATGTGAAAGTCCGAAAAGGACACATTTCCTGCTAAGAAAAGCTAGGGTGAAAATCCACGAGGGACGCACTATCTTTCAAAATAATGACATACCTGGAGTAATAAGGGACTCTTAGAGAAAGTGGCAGAGGAATCAGCACGAACAGAATCCAAACCCAGGATGGTCTCGGCAAGGATCAATGGGAATGGGGATAGTCCATCATAAAAGTCATCCACGGTCCCGAATAGATGAAAATCACCAGTCAGCTCCTCCGAAGTCACGGTCAAATACCTTGTGAGACAAAACAGGAAAATGACACTCGTACGGTATGGGGGAACATCGGAGAAGTCCTCTAAAGCCTCAATCATGCAAGAGATGCTTGCCTCTCGCGAGCGACGGCTGCCTCTCGGCACTCGCCTCTCATGGAGTGGTCTGCCGCTCAAAAGGCCGAGAGTGCCTCCGTGACCGATGCCCGCTGGTGCTCCATAGACGCCCGTCGGTCATTGATCTGCTGCAGATTGAATGGGATTTTCCAGATTTTTCCTATCTTTTCAAATATATTTCCAAGATTTCCTATATCTTCCAAATCTTTTCAAATATTTTTAATTCTTAGATTTTATTTTGAGAATATTCTGTAAATCATTCGGATTTGATTCTGATTTAAGAAATCTTTTTCAAATTTAAATTCCAAATTTGAATTTATTTGAATTGTTTTTCTAAACCTATAAATAGGGGATTGAGGCTCATTATTCAGGGTTAGCAATTTTTATGAAATAGAGAATTTTCTCACAAATAATTCTTGCTTCAATTTTTCATCAAATTTTTTATCAAAAATTTTACAAATCAAGGCAAATCTAAGAGAACGAAATTAATTCGTTTCTATCTGATCTAGGAGCTTTTAGCATTCATAATTACTACCAAAATGTCAAGAAGAAAAAATATAATTTTCTTTTCTTGATCTGTTTTCAAAAAGTATGATTTTGTAGTAAAAAATCTCTTGAAATTACACATTACGAATCAATTCTTGTAGAATTTGAGAGACAGAAATCACACAACATTCACCTTCGAAGGTAATATTCCGAGGATAAACATTCTGGACTAACCACTTTTGCATTTTATCCTTTCATATTGATTTTACAAATAAAATTAAATAAGTTTTTAGTTAATTTTCTTTATTTTTCTAGGTTTAGGACGGCCGTCTCTCAGCCGAGCAACGGCCCGTCGAGGGTTTTAGCCTCCACCCGTTGGTCGACCCAAAGATGCCCGTCGCTCGCGCGAAATGGGCCGTCCCTGGGCCTTCCTCTCCCATTTTCTTCATTTTCTTTCTTTTGTCACTTATTCCTTTTATCTTCTTTTCTTTATTCTCATGATAATTCTTCATAGATTCTTTTTCTTTATTTATTTTTCATGTTTATTTTATTTTAATTGTTGCACTAACATAATTTTTGTTTTTTGTGAGTTTTATTATTTTTTTTATGGGATTTAGGGTATTAAAAATGGAGGACTCTACGATGATCTGAGGACACTAATCGGGTTTACTTATTTGTCTTATTTCCTTTTATTTTAATTTTTATGTACCATTTATTATAAATATTATTTTATTCCGCTAACATGAAAAATGGCTAAATATTTGTGTTAATTAAGTTGGAGCCTTTCTAATAAAATGGGACCAATGTCCTAATTTTTACCAAAAAAAAAATTGTCACTTTAAAATTATTCTTTTGTGAATATGCATGCAAGGACCAATGTCCTCATCCTTAATAAATAGCCCATTTTATGTATGGTTTATATTTCATTTACATTAAGGGTTGTATTTCGCCCCTAGTTTTGTTGTAATTTATTGTATTTTTATTTACCTTATTTTAATCTGGTTTTATTTACCGCTTTCATTATGTGTTTGGCGTGCGCTCTAATTATTGCATTAAAATTGTATGAAAAAATGAATGAAATCTAAAATTTAAAATTCAATTATAATTTAATCAAGATATGAATAAATGGGAAGTCACGAACCATCTCTGGTCTTAGGCTCAACAAGGTTAGAGGACCATCTCAATGTCTTATTGGGGTGGGGTCCCCAAAATATCTCTTGTTGCCCAAAATAGGCCCAACTTGCATTGTCTTAGGCTCCATGAGATTAGAGTACCATCTCAATATCCTATTGGGGTGGGGACTCTAAAATATCTCTGGCTTATCCAAAATGGACGTAAATGTTGTCTTAGGATCACTGAGACTAGACGACCTTTCCCAATGTTCTATTAGGTGGCAACTCTAAGAAACCTCCTTGTTGCCCAAAATAGACGCACTTGTAATTTCTTACAAGTTTCATGAACCTCCCCTGAAAGCCCTAAAAGCGAGCTTTCGGGGTGCCCCAGGGTTCAGCACGCGTCACAATCTTGATAACAATTTCTTTGACGAGGACCTAGAAGACCCAGTCTTAGTAAAGGGCAAGGCACCTAAAGTCGAGGAGGTGATGTGGAAGAATATGGAAGAGAGGTTTGAGGCCATGACCTGTATGCTGACAGCAGGTAGGGGGTGAACCCTGAGGATAGTGAGTTAGATAGGGATGACCTAGTGCCCTAAAATTTCAAGATGCCTGATATTCCCAAGTTTGATGGGATTTCTGATCCGACAGTGCACATTAAGCAGTATTCTCTGGTCATGAAGGGTACTACCTTGTCTAGGAAGCAGAAGATAGAGTATTTCTGCCTGAGCCTTACTGGAGCCGCTATAAATTGGTATCATGGGTTAGACAGAAGGTCCAAAGAGGATTAGGATTTGCTGATTGAGGCGTTCCTCAAGTAGTATGACTGTAGTACCCGGATGGAGGTCACTTTAAAGGACCTAGAGCTGTTACAGCAGAAATTAGGAGAGTCCTTCCATGAGTATCTCACTAGGTGGCAGAACAGGGTTATGAAGATGAAGTGTAAGCCTGATATCTCAGAGAAGATTCGGTTGTTTATGCAAAATGCAAGTCCATACTTGAAGGAGAGACTAAAGATGAAAGGTCTCAAAGATTAGGAATCCTTGAAGGATATTGCTATAGAGGCCAAGAGTGAATTCATAGCTAAGAGGGTGAGCAATGAAGCCTATGCTAGGAAAGTTTATAACAATCAGGGGGCAGGCCGGTCAGCTAGTTCTAGCAGTACCAATAGGACAGGAAAGACGATTGAGGTTTTAGCTACGGGGGTAAGCCAAAGGTACTTTTCGAATCTAGGCCGACCTCTGTCATGGGTTCTGAAGAAACTTAAAAAAGAGGAAAAGTTACGACCCTTAGCACCTAGGCCAGCTAGAACCCAGGGGCAGCCTAGGCATAAGCAGAATGAGTACTGTGCATACCATCAGCATACTGGGCATATGATGAATAATTGTGTGAGGCTGAGGTATGAGATTTAGGATCTGATCGATAGTAAGCATATCATAGATCTTGAATGCCAAGAGGGTAAGAAGAAGCCAGGGTATAAAATAGTCCCGCCTCCTATTTTTATGATTGGGTCTAGTTTGCCAGAATGGTATGTTTTGCAAGATTTGTATGGAAACGAGTACATTACTGTCACTCGTGTTGAGGGAAGTGAAAAAGAGGCCCCCGTGGCAATAATTGATTGTTGGTCCACTAGTAAGAGTAGAGAAGAGGACGAGCAAGAGGGGGAAGAGACTGTGCCCGCTGACCCATGGGATTAAGAGGATGAGAACATAAGAGCAGTGACTCGGAGTGGAAGGGTGGTTCCAAAAATAGAGAGGCAACCCGAGCTAGTGCCTGAACTGGTTGAGCTGGGAGAGGATCAGATATATGAAGAAGACCACCACTCAGATATCTATTTGGGATTTATTGAGGCAGTCACCATTGCATAGGTAGAGGCTAGTTAAGGCTTTATGCGAGTCTATTGTTGCTATCACCATCTCACCATCCGAGCTATTAGAACTGGTCAAGGGGAATTCTAGGGAGAATCTGGTGTACTCTGACGCTGACTTATAGGTTGAGGGCCGTAATCATAACCACTCCCTATACATCAAGGCACAGATTAATGGCAAGCAGACTGGTTGCGTGATGGTGGATGATGGCTCATCTATCAATGTGTGCCCTTTGGTAGCGCTTCAAGCCTTTATGTTGGATGAGAGTATGCTAAGTAGGTTTGATCTCACCATCACTGCTTATGATAATTGCAAAAGGCAAGCCTCGGGTACCTTCAAAGCGATAGTAAAGACTAGGCCTGTTGAGACAGAGGCAGAGTTCGTGGTGTTTCCTATCCCTACCAACTTTTTGGCTTTGTTTAGAGGGCCTTGGTTTTACCAATTGGGGGGAGTACCCTCTACTCTCCACCAGATGATCAAGTTACCACACGAGGGGGAGGTAGTGACTATCAACGCTACAAAGGAAAATCAAGTCTCTACCTTGGTAATCATTAATCAGCCTTTTAATGGTTCCCATGTATCTGTGATAGGGGAAGAGAGGAACTCGATGGATAGACCCCAAGTACTGAATATGATGAAGAAGATGAACTTTCTTCCAGGGGCTAGTTTAGGCAGAAACTCTCAAGGGCAGCAGTCTGTTATCACCACCAGGGGTCAGAAGGACCGAAAGGGTTTGGGCTATGAAAGTAGAAATAGCAAGGGGAACAAGAAGTCATATGGTATTCCTCATATCTTGGAGAGCTTCGTGCCTGCGCCCTTTATTTGTGCTTACACTAGAGAGGCCGAGAATCAGTGGGTTGATGGTAGGATCACGTTGGGATTCGAGATCTTCAATGATGTTTTTGATTGGGAAGTCAAAGTTATCAGATATGTGGAAGGCTTTTAGGATGAAGAAGTCATAACCCAGTGTGACATTTGGGACAAGTCTAAGCCAGAAGAGGTCATCACAGAGAAGCTTCTGGCCGTTAAGTCAAAGGGAAAGGAGAAAGTTGAGATTGAAGCTTCAGAGCCAAATTTGAAGATCCAGGACTTAAAGATTTCTGAGGTAGCAGTTGAACCACCTCCAGGTGAAGGCAACAGTGCACTGTCGGTTGCGGCATCTGGATGGGCGGGAAATGAAGATGATAACTATTTAGATTCTCTTTTTATTCTAGAATTTTTTAATAGTGACAATATTTGTAATTCCAGTTTCATCAATAATATGAATGACTTTGCTTACTTGTGTGATGTCTCTAATGATTTCATTTCACATGATCACAAACATGATGCATCTATTTTTGACATTAATTTAACTGATATGACTACGTTTAATCTCGAGACTTTGGAAAACCCAAAGGAAATCTTGATAGCGTCTCACATAACTCCTGAAGAGAGAGTGCAATTGAGAGAATACTGAAAAAATATGAAAAAGTCTTTGCCTGGACCTATGAAGACATGTCGGGGATTGACAGAGAGGTTGCTGAGCATGCCATCCCGACTTACCCAGAGTGTAGGCTAGTTAAGCAGAAGCTTAGGAGGCTTAGGCCAGAATAGGCATAGAAGGTGAAGAAAGAGGTCCATAAGCAAATCAAGGCCAAATTTCTAGTGGAGGTTCAGTACCCAACATGGTTAGCCAATGTAGTCCTTGTAGCTAAGAAGGATGGAAAAGTATGGATGTGTGTTGATTGTCGAGATCTAAACAAGGCTTGCCCGAAGGACGACTTTCCCTTACCTCATATTGATGTACTAATGGATAGTACGACCACTTGCATGATTTATAGCTTCGTGGATGGATATGTCGGGTACAATCAGATCCTCAATAAGATAGTAGATCAGATTTAAGACTGCCTTCATTACCGAGTGGGGCATATTTGCATACAGGGTTATGTCTTTCGGGTTGAAGAATGCGGGAGCAACTTATTAGAGGATGGTTATGAAGATTCTAAGTGACTTGATCCACAAGGAAGTGGAAGTGTATATTGACGACATGATGATCAAGTCCGTTACCAGGGAGGGTCACTTTGAGGCTTTAAAAAAGTTCTCCGAAGGATCAATAAGTACGACCTCTGCCTCAACTATAGAAATGCATCTTCGGAGTTACCTCGAGGAAATTGCTAGGACATATAATGAATCAGAGAGGAATCAAAATGGATCCTAATAAGGTCAAAGTAATCAAAGAAATGCCTGTGCCTCAGAAGGAGAAAGAAGTTAGAAGTTCTTAGGAAAGCTTCAGTACATCAGTCACTTCATTGCTAAGCTAGCTTCAGTATGTGAGCCGATATTCAAGCTTCTCAGGAAGAATCAGTCAGTCAAGTGGAATAGTGATTGCTAGATAGCTTTTAATACTATCAAGGACTACTTTTTGAACCCACCTGTTTTGAGACCACCACGGTCTGCTAAGCCTTTAATCTTGTATCTGGCCATAAAAGACAATTCAATGGGCGCCATAATGGCTCAAGAAGATGAATTCAGAGTAGAGTTTGTTGTGTACTACCTCAGTAAGAAGTTCTTACCTTATGAGACTAAATATGTTAAAGTTGAGAAAATCTATTTAGCGATAATTTGGGCCTCTAAGAAGTTATAGCATTACTTCCATTCATTCAGTGTATAGGCAGTTGCCAAGCATGACCCGCTCAGATACCTTCAAGAAGCACCTTCTTTGCTAGGCAAGATGGGAAAATGGTTGCTACTATTGCAATAGTTTGATATAGAGTATGTAACCAAGAAAACCATCAAAGGAAGGGCCGTGGTAGAGTTCTTAGCCGATCATCCTATTAAAGGAGGCTAGTTTGAGTACAGTTTCTCAGATGAAGATATCGGGGCCATAGCGGTACAAGGTTAGCAGTTGTTCTTCGACGGTGCAATTAACGGTAAAGGGGGTAGGTGTTGGAGTCATCCTCATGACCCTGGACGGTGAAAAGCTACCCTTAGCTAAGAAATTTAGGTACAAGGCCACCAACAATGAAGCTAAGTATGAAGCTTGCGCTTTTAGGTTAGAAGCGCTTTTAGCCTTGGGGGCAAGGACCTCGTAAGTATTCAGGGATTCATCATTAATGATTCATCAGATCAGAGGTGAGTGGTCAGTCAAAGAGAAAAGGTTGTCACCTTATGTGGAATATCTGAGGACATTGAGTAACCAGTTCGAGGCTTGGACCTTCCACTTCGTCCCTAGATATGAGAATCAACTAGCGGATGCTCTCGTAACTCTAGTGTCTATGTGGGATAACCCGAAAGGGGTCGTCATCAGGCCGGTCCTTATTTTTGGTTTGGAAAAGCACTATTTTGAGACTGATCAGGTAATGGATGTTGAGGTCGCCGATGGAAAACCGTGGTATTATGACATTCAGAATTATTTAGAGAAACCTGTGTTCCTAGAAGAGACTACTGAAAAGGACCAAAGGATGATCTGGAACTTATCTACCTAGTTCATTAGTGTAGACAGCGTGTTGTATAAGAGGCAAGCTGATGGTATCCAATTGAGATGTTTGACAGAGAAAGAGGTCGAAAGGGTTATGAAAGAGGTTCATGCCGGAGCTTACGAAGCTCAGATGAATGGCTTAGCTTTAGCAAAGAAGATCTTGATTCTATTGGCTCACAATGCATACGGATTGTTCAAAATATGTGAAGCAATGCTACTTATGTCAGCAATACGTGAATTTGAGACATGTGCTAGTTTTGGAGCTACACAACTTGACATCCCCATGGCCGTTTACAGCTTGGGGAATAGACATTATAGGCGAGATCCGCCCCACGGCTTCTAATGGGTAGAGGTTCATCATGGTCGCCATTGATTACTTCACCAAATGGGTCGAAGCTGAATCTTTTAAGAAGATTGATGCTATGTACATGGACGGATTCATCGAGCAGAATTTGATATGCAGATATGGCCTCCCACACCACATAGTTTTTGATAAAAGAGTACAATTCATGGGGGAAACTAGACAAGTACTTCAGAAATATAGGGTTTATCACCACAGATCCTCACCTTACTGACCCAAGGCTAATGGGGCAATTGAGGCGGCCAACAAGAACGTTAAGAGAATACTGGCCAAAATGGTTCAGAACTACAAAGATTAGGCAGAAAAGCTACCCTTCGCAATCTGGGGTTATAAAACCACTGTTAGAACTTATCCAGGAGCCACGCTATTCTCTCTGGTATATGGGACCGAAGCGATCTTACCAGTTGAAATCGAGCTCAAATCCTTAAGGGTTGTTATAGAAGCCAAGATTTTTGAGACAGAATGAGCACAACAGCGGTTATTACAGTTGAATCTCTTAGATGAGAATCGGTTGCGAGCATATTACCATATTCAGGTTTATCAGAAGAAGTTAGCTCGGTCTTTTGGTAAGAAGGTCAGGAAGCACCCCTTGAAAGAAGGAGACCTAGTTTTCAAGCAGATGAGGCTAGGTGTGCCAGACATCCGTGAAAAATTTTGACCAATATGGGAAGCTCTATTTGTGCTGAAGAAATTAATGTCCAAAGGAGCAACCATCTTGACAGACAGTGATAGAAACGAATTCAAGGAACCGGTTAATCTTGACAAATTAAAAAGCTTCCATGGCTATGGACTCAAAATGAACCGCGGGTCAAAATCGAAAAAGGCGGCCTTACTAAAATTGGGCACCCTGCCAGGGTGAAAACCAAAAAGGCACCCTGTGCAAAAAGTAAGGGCCAAAAGAAAATGATCAATCGTGAAAACTCGAGAGGGCCAATTGGTAACAAGAGTGAGACGCTTACAAGATTTATCCCAAGATTAGGTGATAAGTATCTAATTGATGTATTATTTAGTATATATTTTATGTGAGTTTAAGAAGTTAATTGTGTAAATATGTGTATCTTTCATGTTATTTGTGTTAGTTTATTTATTTTTGTGTTTTGTAGGGTAATTTGGAGGATTTGGAGTTAAAAAGATGAAAAGAGGCATGCATTGGGACTTACTATGTTTCTTGTGAAGTTTGATCAGCAAGTTCACGAGTCGTGAATAATTATACGACTTGTGAGTGAAGGAAGTAGCGTAAGATGTGAAGACAGCAGAGAAGAAGGAGCAAAGGAGCATGATTCAAGAGCTGTGAAAAGAAATCAAGACTCGTGATGAGGTAGAGCAATCAACTAAGCAAGAAAAGAGAAGAGTGAAGGAGCATGATTCACGACTCATGAGAAGGGATCACGAGTCGTGAATGGACAGGAAGAAAACAGCGAAAAAGGAAAAGGGAAGAAGAAAGGGTAGAGGAAGACGAGACGTGAGCCAAAGTCACGACTCACACGTAGGATCACGACTCGTGAATAGCTAGAGAGAAGAAGAGAAAAGAAGAAAGAAGGAAAAGGAAAAAAGGGCATCCGTGTTCTGTCATGAGCGCGACATCAATCGAGATCGCGACAGAAGTGACCGTTGGAGCAGTTTTCCTTCAAAAGTCACTTGAAAAGGCATAATTTTTCAACAACATTTGCAACTTTTGAAGGAGGGAACATAACTTTTGGACTTCTATAAATTTAGATCTCAACTGTAATTTAATAGGATGAAGTAATTTTGAGCATTATTTCTATTACAAGTTAAATTTTATTTTCTATAACAGTTCTTAATTAGTTTTTCATGTTTTGAAGAAGAAGACCAAGGAGAAGAATAATTTTTACAAGGGTTTGAGTAAAGGGTTGAAAGATTTCTTTCTCATACTCTTATCTATTATTTCTTCTCTATAAATCAAATGAATATTATTTGAGAACTTGAATATTATTGTTATTTTCTATTTCCATCTATGCTAGTAGTCTTTTAATGTAGAATTTTTTATTAGTATTTTATGCATGATCATTATAAGTATGAGTTTAATTGAAAGATAAATTCTTACTTACATCTAATGGAAGTTCATCATTGAAGCATTATTTGAGAAATCGTAATGTTAGATGGTTGTTATAAGTTAGTGATTATTCCTGAAATTTACATGTATAATACTCTAATTTATTAATGAAAATTGTGAGTTAGAATTATAAATGTATGTTTTAGGCACTCTGATTTATGTTGAAAGAGTAAATTGGACTATATTCCAACTTGGCTTGCTTAAGAGATTAAATTTATATTATGATGATGGAATCAAGTTTTATAATTATTAATTCTTCATTTTATGTTTTGTCTTCTTTGATTAACATGAAATAGGTTTAATTAGTTTACATAATAGAGTAGTTTAGATTTAACTCACAAATTAATGATCATTGTAAACAAGATTAAAATTGAGTAGTAATAGTGTGTAATAATTAGCACATTCCTTGTGGGATCGACATCTTTTGTATTATAACCGGTACACCGTATACTTGCGGAATTAGCACTTCAAAAATAGGCTAACATTAGGTATAGTCTTGTATTTGCTTGAATTTGGTCAAATGATGATCATGAGTGATGAAATCATATAGAGATGTACATGATTCCATAATGAAGAATTCATGTTGCATTATTTTTCAGTTCTTTTGTAAAAAGAAAAGAAAATAGCTTTTCTATATTAAGTCCATCTGATCTAATGATTATCTTCGAGTACTTTCTGGTCGGCTAGATGCCCAGGTCGATCGAGCTATTGTCAATAGCTTAAAATAAAAAATGAAAAGAAAAGAGAAAAAAGAAAAAGAAAAAAAATGTATGAAAATAATAAATAAAAGCCGTTGAGTTGAATTGGGATTTTCTCAGGCAAAAATAAGGCATAGGGTTATGTGAAAATCTGATAGAACGCATTTCTCACAAAAAAAGCTAGCGTGAAAATCTACAAGGGGCACACTACCTTTAAAATAATGATGAATGACACTGAGAGTGGTCAAGGGCTGTTAGTCGCAATTTGTGGGGTCAACACAGATAGAATTCTGGTCAAGAATCATCCCAGTTAAAATACTCAAGAATAAGATTGCGCCTCGATGCCTGGGCCGCCTGGACGAATTTGTCGCTCACATTTTGCATAGCATGTGCACATTCAGATGCATAATTTACCCCTGCATATGGGTTTTAATTTTGCAGGAAATATTAGGCAGTGATGGTTACTCGAAAAAATGCCCTCGGACATTTAGGGAGATTACTTGTCATGATTTTTAGCTTTGTTCATTTTAGTACTAAATGAATATATTTTGTATGATGATGATCTTTTGCTTCCTTTATTTATTTCTTTCTTTAGCACACTTTCGGCATGGCAAAGATGAAAATGATATATATGAGATAACGAACTACAAATGATAAAATGAGACAATGAGATAACAAAAATCGAACCTTCGTGAAAGGTAAATGACCAAAATGATTATCATGATAAATTTGAGTTGATGGAGTTTGTTTTATTTAGGAAACAATTGAGGCTATACAACATAACAATTCCCGCATTTTGTAAGCCTAGAGCAGACTCAACACATCGCCATTTGAGGATGGCACCCATACTTTGTAAATCTAGAGCAAACTCGGTGCAGTTCAGAAGAACAATTCCCGCGTTTTGTAAGTTTGGAGCAGACTCGGCGCATCATCATTTGAGGATGGCACCCACACTTTGTAAGTCTGGAGTAGACTCGGTGCAGTTCAAAAGAACAATTCCCGCATTTTATAAGTCTGGAGCATACTCGATGCATCGCCATTTGAGGATGGCACCTACACTTTGTAAGTCTAGAACAGACTCCGTGCAGTTTAGGAGAACAATTCCCATATTTTATAAGTCTAGAGCTGACTTGGCGTATCGCCATTTAAGGATGGCACCCGCACTTTATAAGTCTGGAGTAGACTCGATGTAGTTCAGAAGAACAATTCCCGTATTTTGTAAGTCTGGAGCAAACTCGGCAAATCGCCATTTGAGAATGGCACCCGCACTCTTTAAGTCTGGAGCAGACTCGGTGCAGTTCAGGAGAACAATTCTAACATTTTGTAAGTCTAGAGTAGACTAGGCGCATCGCCATTTGAGGATGGCACCCGCACTTTGTATGTCTGAAGCAGACTCAGTGCAGTTCAGGAGAACAATTCTAACATTTTATAAGTCTTGAGCAGACTAAGCGCATCACCATTTGAGGATGGTACCCACACTTTGTACGTCTGGAGCAGACTCGGTGCAGTTCAGGAGAACAACCTCGGTGCTTTGTAAGTTTGGAGCAAACTCGGTTCCTCGCTATTTGAGGATTGTACCCACGCTTTGAAAGTCTTGAGAAAACTCGGTGCAACATAGAAGGATGACAATTGCTCCACAGGCTAGATGGTGACTTAAAGAGACAATTTCCTTCTCATAGCAGTACGAAGGTCGCCACCTTAAGTCCGGGCTTTTTTCCTCCTTTTTGAATTTTGGCTCACTTAAGCACCTATGTGCTAGTTTCGCTAAAATTGAGGGCAACTGTAGATACCGGGCCTCGAGGTGATCAAAGATCAGGATTACCCAATGATGAAAATGAAGACTGACTGAAAGGCAAGAAAATAGGGATTGATCGTCTCCTTGTCAAGTTCTTTTGTTTGACTCGAAATGCCTTTAAAAGTTTATTAATATTTATATATTTATTTTTTTTTATTTTATAGCAAAAAGGGATTTTTGGGTTGGGCGTACACGCATCGTCTCGCCGAGGAAGGAACACGTGGAAGGGGAGTTGCCATTGCCGCGCGCATGCATGGGACGTTTCCCCTGCAGTGCGCACGGCGAGGGGCACTCCCCCTCGCTCTCGAGAGGCCGCCCCTCACGCACAGGAAGTCATGTGGCAGCCCCTCACATGAGGGGCCTCTGCGCGCGCCCACCTACGCAGCTGCGGCCTGCGCGCCCGAGGCCACCCCTGGGCGCAAGGCGACCACGCGACCTGCGGGTGAGAGGGTTCCCCGCAGGCGCAGCCTGCGTGTGCAATACCACCCCTGTGTGCGAGGTGCCACCGCGTGGCTGCCCGTGCATGAGGGGCAGTCTGTCGCGCTCGGGCTGCCCCTGCGTGTGAGGCAGCCACGAGCCAGCAGCCAGCGAGGCTGCCCATACGTGCTGGGCACCCCTTGACAGGCCGCACCTTTGCGGCAGGCCACCACTTTGCGGCAGGCCACCACTTGCTATTGTCCCTCCTTCTGACACACTGTCCCTCCTTCTGACACACTGTCCCTCCTTCTGACGTGGGATGTTGTCAAATTTTGCAAGGGCCATAGTAAAAAATAGGCTTAAAAAAACCTGAATTTTGAGTTTTTATGTTTTTTTTGGCTGGATTTGGTTGGATTATATAAGAAAAGAGAGAGAAAGAAACAAGAATGAGTTTATGAAAGGGAAAAGAATAGAAGGACTTTCAAAAGACTTTGCTGGGGAACCAAAAAGGGAGTTTTCTGAGAGAGCAGAAAACCCATTTTCTTTGGGAGCAAAAATTTCTTCTTTAATTTCCTTGGATCTAGAAAAGTGTTTATTGAGGTTAGATTAACTTGAAGAAGGGAAAATAAATTTCCTTAGCTTCGGTTTCTCATCAAACAACAAAAAATCATTTTTGAGTTTTAGTGTTCTTGGATTTTTGAGATAAAAACTTAAGGTCTTTTTAATCTTGTTGAGTCTGATTCAAATCTTGACGAGGGGAACGAATTGAGACATCTTGCTTTCATATTATCAATTCTGAGGGTAAAGAATCTTTAAAACATTTTTATTATCTCATTTTTTTCTCATTTTACTTTTCTCGCATTTATGAATATATAAATAATGACTTGATGAATATATGTTTTAGGATTTGAGATTTATTTTTCTTTAATATGATTTTCCAATATTTTTCACATTGTTGGCATGAGAATGGATAAATGCATATGATTTGGGTGTGAAAAATTAGGTTTATTGTTTGTCTTTTTGTATGATTTTTGTGATAACCTTTTCCGTTTTAGTTTGAATATTATTTTCTGTCTCATGATTTTTATTTTCCTTATTTTCATTTTTATTTAGTTGATTCTACAATTATTGCTAATATTTTCTATTATTGTTTTTCATTTGGGTTAAAAATGTGATTTTGCTTATTTGGGCATTTTTGTGATTGAATGGAGGGGTCACGACGTATAGGAGACTACGTCATCTCGGTGAGATCTTACCTATTTCCTATTTGTGTGACTGTGTTTATTTATAAATAAATAGTTTTATTTTATGCGCATGTTAGATAAAAAATCATAAAAATATTTTTATAACAAAATTGGGATTTTTATTAATAAATTAGGACCAATATCCTTAATTTTAGCCAAGGAATGGAAAAATATCATGAATTAAAACGAAGAGTTAATTTTCTGAAAATGGGAGTAAATCATCCCGATTTTCATGTAAATAGCCGAAATAACTCTTCGATCTCCTTTTAAATAAGCATGAAGGAAATAATATTCCTAAACCAAATAAATATCCCGATTTATGCATGTTACTTCTTTTGATTTATTTCGCTTGATTGTTTAATTTTATGTTTATATATCTTGTGGGCCCTTGTAATTAATTATTTTTGAAGCCAATTTATTTAGCTTTTCTTTTCATTTGGGAAATTGTATTTGTCCCATTTTCTATCTTGTAATGATGTGGCTTCGTGTGTTTATCGCTTTTGTTTATCATTTTCTTTACAGCTTTCATTTACAGTTTTCTCGATGCTTGAATTACGCCTTTAATAAATTGCATTAATCGTATAAGATGAGAGATGGATTTTTCTAATCTAAAATCTCAACTATAAATAATCAAAACATTAATAAGAGTGGAGATCCGAACCACTCTCTAGTTTAGACCATAGAGGTTAAATGACTTTTCTCAATTTCTCGTAAATTAGGTGACGACTCCAAAATATCTTGAATGTGCCCAAAAGTTTTCATCAGGCTAAATGAACATCCCTAATGTTTTATTGAATAGGGATTCCAAAATGTCTCATGTTACCCAAGATCAAATGACGCGAACCATTCCACAAGCCCTAAAAGCGAGTCTCAAAAAGGGGGAGCCCCAACCTAAACGGGTCTAGTTCGGCGCGCATCACAAGTATTGTAGTTGTTTACAAAGTGACGGAGACAATATTTATGATAAGCTAATGGCTCTTTTCAACCACTACTATCATTTAGAGAGAGAAAGATGATGATGAATTTAGAGAGATAAAGATGATGATGATGATGAATTTATAGAAAAAAAGATAATGATGATGAATGGAGTAATTATTGATGAATTATGACTATATAAATGTGCTTAGGGATCAGATTTACTGAGATAATTATGTGCTATGTGGTATTAGAATACTGATAACATCTTAAAGTTGTTATTTTTCTTTTTTAATTTACAACGATAATCAAATGTTATTAGTTAATGAAACTCTATGGTAATTAACTAATTATTGAGTAAGATATCTTGAATTCAGCTTAATGAAATTAACTCTATAAAATAGTGTACATAAAAATACGAATTAAGATATTGAAACCAAAGAGATTAAAACATTCAGCTACTTCATATGCTAAGAATTCCAGTGTTGTAATTGAGTTATGAATGTTCTTGCCATTGATTCTATTGGAAAAATGGCAACAAAATTAATTAGAGTTGAAAACCAAATTGACAAACCAAATGACACAAAGCCTTCAATGACATGCAAAATGAATAATTGGGCAAGGATTTGTGACTACAAAGTTCGTGCATAGATATGTCAAAGATATGGCATTAATGTCGCCATTTATATTGACTTTTTCATTCATCCACATGACTATAAATACCAAGCAATATTTTGCTTCAAAGTGCACATATCCCTCATTTTGTTGTGTGATAATACAACACCTAAGAGAGTTCCTTTTAGGAATTTTAGTAATACTCTTGTGTTGTATATTTATGAGATTTTTGGGTGTACTTAGAGATTTCTTTGAGAGTTAAACACCAACTTATTTGTATTATCAATTTTTGTTAGTAAATTACTTTTATTGCCTTTGCCCGTGGATGTAAGTAAAATCGTTGAACCATGCAAATCCATCTTGCAAATTTAATTTATATTATCTAGTTCTCATATTAAATTATTTAGGTAAATAAGATTCGTACCACGGATTTATTCCCAACAAGTTATATCAAAGCCCAGTTTATTTTGTTTAAATTTTCAATCATTTATACTGCGTATGAGATTGAGAAATTTTATGGATCCACTAGTTTCCTTATTTGGCAAGTCAAGATGGAAGCAATCTTAACACAAAAGGAATGAAATAAGGTGTTGCTAGGCATTAACAAATGCCTAGTTCTTTGATGATGGAGTAAAAACAAGGCATGGATGAAAAGGCTATGAATGCTATTAAATTAGCTTTAGCCAATAATGTCTTGCCAGAAGTCATGAAGGAGAAATTAGTAGCAGCTTTATGGTTGAAGTTAGAGTCCAGATATATGACTAAAACTCTTACCAATAAGCTGTATCACAAGTCGCATCTTTACATATTGCAAATAGAGAAAGGTTAATCGATTAAAGCTCAGATATATGAGTTAAATTCAATTGTCTCAGATGTTGAAGCCCTTGACATTTAGATCAGTGATGAAGATGAAGCCCTCCATTTACTAAAGTCTTTGCCACCTTTGTATGCTTATTTATGTGACACTTTGATGTATGGCAAAGAGACTATTAGTATTAAGGACATCATGAGTGCTTTATTAGCCAAAGATCTTATGGAGTGGCAAGTTGTTCATACTAATAACAAGAACCAAGGAGATTCTTCAGTTGTTCAAGGAAGGCCTCAAGAGAAAAATGTTCCTGGAAGCCAAAAGTCTAGATCTAAGTCAAGGAAAAGACATGTGACTTGTTATTATTGTAAGAAAAAGAGGCACATCAAGTTTGAGTTTGAAAAGCTCAAGGAAGAAAATTTTCAATGAAGTGATAGAGGTAAAGCCAATTTTGCTGATGAACCTCAAGATGCTAAATTTGCTCTCACTGTCGCAACCAACAACTCTCTTCAAAACTCTTAGATCATTGATCCAGGATGTTCTTTACATAAATGTCAAAATAAAGACTGATTCTCCACTTATGAACCATTATATAATGGAATTGTCTAAATGGGGAATGGCTGCAAGTGTAGAGTTACTGATGTGGGCTCAATTCAAATAAAGATGTTTGATGGAATTGTGAGGACATTGTCAAACATATGGCCTGTTCATGACCTATGGAAGAACTTGATTTCCTCTAGCGTGCTCTATGATCTCAGGTATAAGAGCTCATTTAAAGGTGGAGTTATAGGGATATCTATGTTGGTCCCGATGACACACAAGAGGGGGAGGGGTGAATTGGGTGTCTTAAAATTTTCGCTCAATTTCTGGCGAAACAAAACTAAAGTGTTTTGGAGTTATTTTTGGTTTGAACAGCATAAAAAGATATGCAATGGATGAATGTAAAATGTGATGACTGACATAATATATAATAAATCACTTTTAAAATAGATTTAAAACCATGCAGTAAATCAATGTTAAATAACAGGAATGGTTTTAAAAGTTTTCTTTTAACTCAACACAAGATTTAACAACAACAAAATTTGACAACAATAGAACAGTTGAAATCTTTTAGAAATAGAACATAGAAGAGGGGAAAAGAATGAGATCAACAAAGATGATTTATAGTGGTTCGGCCTAGCTGACTACATCCACTCCCCAAGACACCGTCTTGAGCTTATCTCTCCACTAACAACTCTTTTAATGGGCAAGAGTTAAAGCCAATACACGAACCTAGTATATTTTCTACCCACAATCTTTTTCCCAAGTAAAAGATGTAAACACTTACTAGAATTTCCTAAGGTTCTAGCCAACCCTTTCTCACAATCTTTTATAAAGATACCTCACACAAGAGTTACAAAAAAAATGCTATAATCTAGTTGAGGAGGATGATAATGAATGAAGTGCAAGATGTGGAAATTAGCTTGAATAAGATAAAAGCTTGTATCTCAAGAGATAAAAATAATTTTCAAATTCTCTAACCCTTTTGGAACCAAAAACAACTTTAATTTATAGCCAAAAACTTAATATGGCCGTTAGTATTCAAAAACTAGCCGTTATGTGTAAGACATATTTGCTAAAATAAAAAAAAAATCTAGCTTTTATTTTGTCTTTTAGTGAATGACAGTTCTGCTGATCTATCACTTGTTCTGCTACGATAGAACAGAAACCTTTTCAAGACATTTTCTAGCATCCTTTCTGCTTAACTTTTCAAAGTACTTTTTAACAGCTTTTCTAAAAGAATGTTTGACAAATCAGAGACTCATTTTATAATACCTTTTTAAAACTTCTTTTCTGTTTATAGTAAAACATCTTTTCTACTTGCAGTAGAACACATTTTCTGTTTGCAACAGAACACCATTTTAGAACAATTTTTAATGCATGTAAAATTATTTTTATGCAAGGAAAGAGATTTATGATGCATGAATATATATATAAGGCTCCTCAAAAGATTTTACAGAATTAATACCATAACTTGTTGAATTTCCAACATAACTTGAATCTTCTAAGTTCTTCATGTATTTGACTTGCTTTCTTAATTTTAATCTTGCACATCTTAGTGAGGATAGAGTTCAAATATAAGCAAATAAATAGAATTTATGCCAAGTTTGTTAAAGGTCTGATTATCATCGAAATTGAGATGTAGCCTTAAACCAAAAATCTCCTCCTTTTTGATGATGATAAAACCTTGATAAACTTGGCTAAAAGTCTATCTTAGTTAGTGTATGTATGCTACCCCTTCCTATATGCTCAGGGGATATATACAAGTATAATCCCTGTAAGTATGCATAAGAAAAACGTGTATATACTAAAATTCAAAACAGAACTGTTAGCAATAAAAGCAGTTCTGTTATCTATATATCAGTTCAATAGAACTGTCAACAATAAAGCACTTCTGTAAAGTATAAGACCAGAAAATAATATTGCCACTGTTAATAAAATAATTATCCACCAATAAGATTCAACATATCACATAAATATCCTCATAAACATATTAATAATATCAGCATATCACAATAAGATATGAATGACATAGAAAAGAATAACATAAACAAACCCCATAACATAATATCACATAGTTCTCCCCCTTTTTGTCATTAGCCAAAAAGAGAGATCCAACAAAAATAGTGTAGCAAGAGAGAGTAAACAACAAAAAGACAACAAATGTTTTGGCAAGCAACATGCATAAAAAGACTATTCAGAAAATAAGAGACAGAAAAATCTTAGGCAGAAGGGGGTTGTTGGGTAGGCCTAGAGGCAAGTCTACAACACGCAAGATGGTAGCAATTATTTGTTGAGTGGTGGCAATGTCAGCAAGGAACCGTTAGAGCTGACCAAGAGAGGACGCCAACTCCTCATTCAGGGTTACGAACTCAACTTCCAAATTAAAGTTGGAAGACTCACTAGTAGGACAGCAGAAGTTTGATTCGAGGATCAACAGAAGAGGGAACTGGCTGATCAGTAGAGGTGACCTCTGCTACTGGAGGTGGTGTAGGAGGTTGCGTCTGATTTTTGAGACCACCAAGCTAGGCAGATGCAGAGGCAAGTTCTTGTGCTTCGGTGTCAAGAGATTGAGTTGCCCCATGTCCTACCTCTGATATAGTTTTGGACCCAAATTCACTGCCTTTTCCAGATTCATGTTCCTGTTCTGCTTCACTTGACTCAGCAGATTCACTTTTAGTGTCTGTTGCGACTTCTGAACTAGATCTCTCTTTACTATATGCTGCCAATTTAGTTTCAGAAGAGTCTTGGGATTTCTCAGATGCATTAGAAGCAACATTCTGATTTGATTCACTAGCAACATCTTTCGCTTCCTTAGATTTAATTTCTTCTTCTTCCTCTAACTTAACTAACTCCTCTCCCTCTGCAGAAGACTCACTAGAATTCTCTACCACAATCTGAGTTTCCTCCTTATCATCTTCATAATTAGATTTTATATGCTCATCACCAGATTCAGCAAGATTGGCTTCTTGGATGATCAAAGGGAGGTTTTTGGCGAGATAGGAAGCAATGTTAGGAGGAAATACTTTAAGCTTTTTAGTACGGTTTGGTGAACACAATTTGGAATTGGTTTGGTAACAGGGGTGCTTTGGGTCCTTTTGGTAATATGTTGGACAACAAGTTCTATTTTCCTTTTGCCTAGGGCTTTGGTTCTAGCCACTGAATCCTTAAAGAATTTTCTAGAAATCAAATGCCCTTTTTTCAACAAATCCGAAAGATCTATTTTCCAAAACACAAATAGTTCATTCAACAATAGAGCATATGACAATTTGGTTTTAGATTTGTTGTCACACATATTTTTAAACAACAGGACACGTAAATTGATAGGCTTTCCCTTTAAAAAATTCCATAAAATGCAGTCATCAATAGTGGCCGAAAAGGTCGCACTTCCTGATCTAGGCAACAAGTAATCACAAATATACTTATGGAGGGCTCTAAATCTAGTTGCCATACAGGTAGAAGGAGGGTTATTTCCAAGATTGTCAAGTCCGGTTGTAGCCTTAAGAAATTTTTCTCTATTAAAGTTTTGAATAATGGTAGTCATGTCTTTCTATCAACTTTAGTACCAACAAAACGAAGAGAAAATACCTTAGAGAGCAACCCCGAAGTGACTTCGAATTCTTTGTCCCCAAACTGAACTTGGAAGCTACTGGAGGTGATATTTTTCATTGACCCATAAAATTTCCTTACTAAATCGGGGTAAAAGAATGGATTTGTGTACGTGATGAACAATATACACCCTTGCTATTCCATCCACTTGCTCAAGTCAGAAGCAAATTCCTCAGTTGCCTTCTAGTCAATGGTTTTTGAGGGAATAATGACTGTCTTAGTAGTTTTTGAGGGTGATACAATGGGTTTCAATTTTTTGGGTGTTTCGGTCTTGGAAGGTTTATGATTCGCTGTGGTATTGAATCATGCCATGAGTAGTGAAAGAGATTTAGGGTTTACGATGAAAAAATGTAGAGATTTGGGGAGGAAGAGACAAAAGGAAAACGTAAAGAGGGAAGTCTAAAGAGAGAGAATCAAAGAGAGAAAAAATATTTTTAATTTATGAAAAGATATATGAAAAGACATCTCATTTAAGAGCAGTTTTCCTTCCCTAGGAGATAAACACGGATTTTGAACACAAAACTAAAACTGTTCCCACCCAATTTACAAGAATACTGGATATTTGCATAAACACACTGTATAAAATTATAGGAACTGGTTTTAAACGGGAAAATTTTTTTTAAAATAAGATAAAATTTTCTTTTTGTCCCTGACAGTTTAAAAACAAAGAGAAAGAACATAAAGGACTATTTTGTCTTTACATGACTTTTTATAACTGAACACACAAAAGATCACATCAATAGGTATCACAACAAGTCAGATAGCACTTTAATAATAAAATAAAAGACATTAGAACACGTAGGTTTTCTGTCTTAACAGAGGATGTAACAGAACAAGTAACAAAAAATGTAAATATATTTCTAATTAAATAGAATAGTAGGTTACCTCATTATAAAACTTACTCTACAGCGGTACCCATGCCCAATTTTCTCCTAATTTGGCAGAATTGATCTTTTTTTAGAGGTTTGGTGAAGATATCAACTAGCTGTTGTTCTGTTGGAATGAATTCTAACAATATCACCAAGCTAAACATGATCTCTGATAAAGTGGTGTCTGATTTTTATGGGTTTGGTTCTAGAATGTAGAATAGGATTTTTTGTAAGATTGATTGCTCTGGTGTTGTCATAGAAGATTGGAACTTGATCAAATTCAATTCCATAATCCTTTAATTGTTGTATGATCCACAGAACTTGTACAATACTTCCTCCAGCTGCAATGTATTCTGCTTCTACTGTAGATAGAGCCACTAATTTTATTTTCTGCTTGACCAAGTAATTAGAGAATTGCCAAGAAAATGACATGCACCAGAAGTGCTCTTTTTGACAATTCTGCATCCAGCATAGTCTGCATTAGAGTATCCAATTAGATCAGGCGAACCATTCTTTGAGTACCATAACCCCAATTCTAGAGTTTTAACCAAATAATGTAGAATTCTCTTTACTGCAGACAAATATGACTCTTTTGGAGCAAATTGGAACCTAGCATATAGACACACACTGAAGTGAATATCTGGTCTACTTGCTATCAAGTAGAGCAATGATCAGATCATGCCTTTATAAATTTTCTCATCAACATTCTTGCCTTTTTCAACTTTTTGCAACTTGATTGAGGGACTCATAGGTGTACTGGCAGACTTAGCTTCTGTTATTTTGAACTTCTTAATAAGCTCCTTTGTATATTTTACTTGACTGATCAAAATTTCACTTTTGCATTGTTTAATTTGCAACCCCAAAAAGAATGTAAGTTCTCCTATTAAAATCATCTCAAATTCCTGCTTCATAATAGACTCAAAATCTTTGCACATAGAAACATTAGTAGAACCAAAAACAATGTCATCAACATAAACTTGTACTAAAAAAATATGAGACGAATCATGCTTTGTAAAAAGTGTATTATCAACTTTTCCTCTATTAAAATCGTGAACAAGAAGAAAATAACTCAATCTTTCATACCAAGCTCTAGGAGCTTGTTTCAAACCATATAAAGCCTTTTTGAGTTTGTAAACATATTCTGGATGTTCTGAATTTTCAAAACCAGGGGGTTGAGCTACATAAATTTCTTCATTTAGAAAACCATTTAAAAATGTACTTTTCACTTCCATTTGATAAAGTTTGAAATTCTTAAAACATGCATATGAACACAAAATTCTTATTGCTTCTAATCTAGCTACAGGTACAAAAGTTTCATCGAAATCAATACCTTCATCTTCATTATAGCCTTGAGCAACTAATCTTTCTCTATTTCTCACTACATTTCCTTGTTCATCAAGTTTGTTTCTAAAAACCCATTTAGTACCAAGAGTAGAATAATTTTAAGGTTTCAGAACAAGATACTAAACTTTATTTCTCTCAAACTGATTTAATTCTTCTTGTATAGCAAGAATCCAATTTCATCATTTTGAGTATCAATAAAATTTTTGGGTTCTAGTTGAGAAACAAAAGCTACATTGCCACAGTATTAGCACATTGCTCTTCTGGTCATCATTCTTTCTGATGGTTCTAGTAGCAAGTTGTCTTTTGTGTGATATCTGTGAAATTTCTAGTCCTTTGGCAATTTTGCTGGTTGTTCTGTATTCTACTGACCTCTGATCTTTCTATTGACTATTCTATTTGGTTTTCTTGATATTGATCTGCTTGCCTTTCTGCTGGCTGATCTGCTTCTGGTTGTCTAGACGAGTTTTCAGATCTATTATCCTGATCTGCTTGCTGATCTGATGACTTTTCTGTATGATTTTTCTCTCCTGTCTTTTTGTTCATTTCACCTACTTCTTCATCTGTATCACTATTAGGAAAACTTTTATCTCTAGTGTAGATGTCAGCATAATCAAATTTCACATTTATAGACTCTTCTACAACTAAAGTTTTTCTATTAAAGACTATATATGCTTTGCTATTTAAAGAAAAACCAAGAAAAATACCTTCATCAAATTTTGCATCAAAGTTACCTATATTACTCTTATCATTAAAAATAAAGCACTTACAGCCGAATGGTTGAAAATAACTGATGTTTGGCATTTTGTTCTTCCAAAGCTCATATGAAGTCTTATTTAGAACTGATCTGATAAGTGTTCTGTTCATGATATAACACGCAGTACTCACTGCTTCTGCCCAGAAGTACTTTGGAAGATTATTCTCATTGATAATTATTTTGGCCATCTCCTGAAGTGTTATATTCTTCCTCTCTACTACCCCATTCTGTTGAGGAGTTCTAGCAGCTAAAAAACTATGATGAATTCCAGAACGGTTCTGTTGGGTGTTTCGATCTTGGAAGGTTTATGATTCGCTTTGGTTTTGAATCGTGCCATGAGTAGTGAAAGAGATTTAGAGTTTGTGATGAAAAAATGTAGAGATTTAGGGAGGAAGAGATAAGAGGAAAACGTAAAGAGGGAAGTTTGAAGAGAGAGAAAAAATCTTTTTAATTTATGAAAAGATATGTGAAAGGAGATCTCATTTAAGAGCAGTTTTCCTTCCCAAGGAGATAAACACGGATTTTGAACACTAAAACTGTTCCGACCCATTTTACTAGAATAATTGATATTTGCATAACACTGTATAAAATTACGAGAACAGGTTTTAAGCTGGAAATAATTTTCTCAAATAAGATAAAATTTTCTTTTTGTCCCTCATAGTTTAAAAAAAAAGAGAAAAAACATAAAGGACCATTATGTCTTTACATGACTTTTTATAACTGAACACGCAAAAGATCACATCAACAGGTATCACAACAAGTCATATAGCACTTTAATAATAAAATAAAAGACATATTAGAACACATAGCTTTTCTGTCTTAACAGAGGATGTAACAAAAAAAGTAAATATATTTCTAATTAAATAGAACAGAAAGTTACCTCATTAGAAAACTTACTCTACAGCAGTACCCATGTCTAATTTTCTTTTAATTTGGCAGAATTGATCTTCTTTTAGAGGTTTGGTGAAGATATCAGCTAGCTGTTGTTCTGTTGGAACGAATTCTAGCACAACAATATCACCACGTTGAACATGATCTCTATAACGCCCCAATGCCCCTTGGGAGGACAAGGGAGCGCTATACGACAATCATGCTATAACTAAATCCAATTAACATTGCTTAATCAATATTATTATCTTTAAGGATGATACTTATCTCTTTGACTACCACTATTTGGTCACTACTCAAATTAACATACATAATGATCACTAAGCCATTCATTATCACTATTTCACTATAGTTTACGACTTAGGTTATAGAAAGACACTTTACAAATACATGCTTTACTTATACAAAAATACAGCCTCATCAATACAATATCATTACATTACAAAGCAATAATCCAAGCTAGAAGACTTGCAACACTCCTTTTTGTGGCCTGCAGACGTCATTCCCAAAACTCGAACTCCAAGCTATAAACCTACATGGGAGATAAGCACCCATGCTAAGTGATAACACTTAGTGGGGATGCAAACAAACCAACAATAATACAAACATACACGTAGTACATATTACAATCAACAATAACCACTTATACAATAATTCAATAATTTATCAACTATTTAGTATACCACATCATGCAATAGCATTATTCAAGTGATCTTACACTTAACAATCACAACACTTAGCACTCATTAACAGCAGAAGGCCTCAATATCATAACCATTATAACATACACTACAATAACAATATCACTACACTATGGCATAGCCAATATCATCACTATTTATAGTAGTATAATCTTATTTTACACATAATTACATAACATTATCATTAAACACATCATAACATGTTCTTTATAGCTTGCCTGTATCGTTCAGAAGTGGATATGGGTACAATAGTTATTAAACACTAGAGACTGAAGTCCCAAACACTAGATCACTGGATACCCATTGGTATCAATCACTAGACACCCGTCAGTGCCACACTAGCAGCTTCGAATCACTAGCCCTTCATAAGCATGCTTATTTATCCATGACTCTATTACAAGCTTAATCATTAACTCACATAGTTATGCTCATTTATAATATTATTCACACACATAATGATATTCATTCGCATAGTAAGATTCATTCGCATGGTAATGTATTTATGTAGTTTATTAAAGTAACATTATGGTACAATTATCGCATTGAGTAAATTTGGATCATTGAATAAGTCATCACATTAAGCACATTCGCATCATTTCATGCCTTGCATACACCCATGGCTTGATAAACATACTCATATTCCATTATGCATTTAATTCCTTTATTAAACTACTATACCATAGCATCATTTACATATAATTGTAATTGACAAACATTCATATACTCATTTTATAATGTTAGACATGAGTTGGACAAGCTATAGGAACTTGTAGTGAAGTTCGGGTGCATTTCGGGAAGAAAAACACTAAAAATACACAAAACTGGGGAGGGTCATGATGGCAATGAATTGATTGTGACCGTAAGGTCCAATTACTTGCAATTCTTCCTTATCTCGGCATTGGTCATGGTGGAAATGATTTGGTTGTCACCGTGACATACCAAAATTAAGCAAAACAGAAGAAAAACTCAGGACTGCTTCACTACTCTTTTTTGTTCAGCCTAAACTGACATCTAAATAAATTTTTTAGGCAATAATTCCTTCTTAACAATTGTTCCCTAGGATGGTAAGTTTCAAATGGAACATGTTTCAGGTCATTTGAACTTCTTAATCAACAGATATGAATTAAACAATATAGACTATTCCAATGACCCCGCCAAGGTAGAGACATGTCTGTTTTTGCAATTTTTAAGGGTCCTAGAGCCAGAATTTATTCATGGTCATTTATGGAAATTTTATAGATATGGTAGTCATGGTTCTAATGGAGAAACATTCACTTGATTTGGAGTTCTCAAACTCCACTTATGACCAAATCATCACACGAAGGTCTGATACAATCTGAGCAGAGTTTTCCCTACAACTAGGGTTCATACTTGATCACATATTATACTCATGGCAATTCAAATAACACTTCAACAAACATCCATTTTACATTTCAAATATATCAAATATCAATTAATAGATACAAACACATATAATTTCTGCCAACTACAAAAACACATTAAACATGCATCAATTCAAATACAATCCCAAACCTCTTGGAACACTCCTTCACATCACTACTAGGTGACCTTCTCTTTCCCTTTGACTTTCTTACTAGATTCTCCAACTTTCAACCACATGCATAACACATATTCAAAGTGGAATTAACACCTTAAATAAAAATTCAAATAAGAAGAAAAAGAAGTAGAAGATAATAAAAACTAAACTCATTCATACCTTTTTAGCTTAACACTTAACCTTCTATTCCATGAAATTCAAGACTTATCATGCAATGAAGAGGATGAAGAAGCAAGGAGGAGACAAAGAACAAAAGAAAGAGAGAGCAAGATTTGAGAGAGAGAGAGAGAGAGAGAGAGAGCTAAACCAAAGAAAGGACACAAAAGACAGATTTTTCCACTAACCTACACTATATATATGCATGTCAAATGCATGGTGTCATCCATGCAATAACCCTCAAGTGCTAGATAGCTAACTCCTACAATGAAACTTGGAATCCACTTAGACAGAATTTTGCCACATGGAATTCCACTAACTCTTCATTAACATTAATTAATCTCCACTTAACTTAATTAATCTTCCACTTACACTAATCACACACAATTACTCTTTGGCCACTACAATACCTTTATTTTATGCAATTAAGTCCTTAACTTCTCATTTTCAATTTAATCCAAATCTATAAACCCTAATTTTACACTCACTTAATTACACTAATCACACTCAATACTACTAGGGTGATTTTCGGGATGTTACAATCTCTGATAAAGTGGTGTCTGATTTCTATGTGTTTGGTTCTAGAATGCAGAATAGGATTTTTTGTAAGATTGATTGCACTGGTGTTATCACAGAAGATTGGAGCTTGATCAAATTCAATTCCATAATCCTTTAATTATTGTCTGATCTATAGAACTTGTACAACGCTTCCTCCAACTGCAATGTATTCTGCTTCTGTTATAGATATAGCCACCACTAAATTTTATTTTCTGCTGGACCAAGTAATTAGAGAATTGCCAAGAAAATGACATGCACCAGAAGTGCTGTTCCTATCAATTTTACATCCAGTATAGTCTACATTAGAGTATCCAATTAGATCTAGAGAACCATTCTTTGAGTACCATAACCCCGGTTCTGGAGTTTCAACCAAATAACGTAGAATTATTTTTAATGCAGGTAAATGTGACTCCTTTGGAGTAGATTAGAACCTAGCACATAGACACACACTGAAGTGAATATCTGGTCTGTTTGTTGTCAAGTAGAGTAACAATCCGATCATGCCTCTATAAATTTTCTCATCAACACTCTTGCCTTTTTCATCTTTTTCCAACTTGATTGAGGGACTAATAGGTGTACTGACAAACTTAGCTTCTGTCATTTTGAACTTCTTAATAAGCTCCTTTGTATATTTTACTTGACTGAAGAAAATTCCACTTTTGCATTATTTAATTTGCAACCCCAAAAAGAATGTAAGTTATCCTATTAAACTCGTCTCAAATTCTTGCTTCATAATAGACTCAAAATCTTTGCACATAAAAATATTTGTAGAACCAAAAACAATGTCATCAATATAAATTTGTACTAATAAAATATGAGATGAATCATGCTTTGTAAAAAGTGTATTATCAACTTTTCCTCTATTAAAACCGTGAGTAAGAGGAAAACAACTCAATCTTTCATACCAAGCTCTAGGAGCTTGTTTTAAATCATATAAAACTTTTTTGAGTTTGTAAACTTATTCTAGATGTTCTGGATTTTCAAAACCAGGGGGTTGAGCTACATAAACTTCTTCATTTAGAAAACCATTTAAAAATGTACTTTTCACATCCATTTGATAAAGTTTGAAATTCTTGAAACATGCATATGCACACAAAATTCTTATTGCTTCTAATCTGGCTACAGCTGCAAAAATTTCATCGAAATTAATACCTTCTTCTTGATTGTAGACTTGAGCAACTAATCTTACTTTATTTCTCACTACATTTCATTGTTCATCAAGCTTATTTCTGAAAAACCATTTAGTACCAATAATAGAATAATTTGAAGGTTTCAGAACAAGATACCAAACTTTATTTCTCTCAAACTGATTTAATTCTTCTTGAATAGCAAGAATCCAATTTTTATCATTTTGAGCGTCAATAAAATTTTTGGGTTCTAGTTGAGAAACAAAAGATACATTACCATAGTATTCGCGCATTACTTTACTGGTCATCATTCTTTCTGATGGTTCTGTCAGCAAGTTGTCTTTTGGGTCATATCTGTGAAATTTCCAGTCACTGGTTGTTCTGTATTATGTTGACATTCTGATCTTTCTATTGACTATTCTATCTAGTTTTCTTGATATTGATCTGCCTACTTGTTTGCTGGCTGATCTGCTTCTGGTTGTCCAGGCGAGTTTCCAGATCTGTCATCCTGATCTTCTTGCTGATCTGATGACTTTTTTGTATGATTTTTCTCTCCTGTCTTTTTGTTCATTTCACCTACTTCTTCATCTGTATCACTATTAGGAAAACATTTATCTCTAGCATAGATGTCAGCATAATCAAATTTCACATTTATAGACTCTTCTACAACTAAAGTTTTTCTATTAAAGACTATATATGCTTTACTATTTAAAGAATAACCAAGAAAAATACCTTCATCAAATTTTGCATCAAATTTACTTATATTACTCTTATCATTGGAAATAAAGCACTTATAGCCGAATGGTTGAAAATAACTGATGTTTGGCTTTTTGTTCTTCCAAAGCTCATATGAAGTCTTATTTAGAACTGATCTGATAAGTGTTCTGTTCAGGATATAACACACAGTACTCACTGCTTTTGCCCATAAGTACTTTGAAAGATTATTCTCATTGATCATTGTTTTGGCCATCTCCTGAAGTGTTCTATTCTTTCTCTCTACTACCCCGTTCTGTTGAGGTATTCTGGCAGCTGAAAAACTATGAAGAATTTTAGAACTATTATAGTACTCCTCAAAACTTGTATTTTGAAATTCGCCTCCATTATCATTCCATATACTTGTGATCATATACCCTTTCTCATTTTGTAATTTCTTACTCAATTTTTTAAATGACTTGAACGCCTCACTCTTGTGAGCAAGAAATAATGTTTAAGTGTACCTTGTGTAATCATCCACTATAACAAATACATAAAATTTTCCACCAATACTTGCAGGACTTATTGGTCAAAACAAATCTAGGTGTAAAAGCTCCAATGCTTTCTTGGATGAGATTTCACCTTTTAGCTTGTGGGAAATTCAGATCTATTTCCCTAGTTGACAAGCCTTACACACATAATCTCTTTCAAAATTCATCTTCGGCAGCCCTTTAACAAGATTTTTCCTAGCTAGCTTCTCCATGGCATGAATGCTACCGTGACCAAGTTTTTTGTGCCAAATTACACTAAAATTTTCTTATGTTATCAAGCACTTTAGATCACTTTCTTGAAGCTCTTCTATATTGACTTGATAAATATTTTTTGATCTATGCCCTATTAGAACTGACTGGTCTGTTCCAATATCTTCTACCCTACAGTGATCCTTTTTAAAGATCACTCTTTTGTTTCTATCACAGATTTGGCTGATACTCAACAAGTTGAACTTTAATCCATCAACAAGTGAGACATCTTCTATCTTTAGATTAGAACCAGAAGTCCCTATTCCAATGATTTTACCTTTTGTGTTATCACCGAAACTAACTTTTCCACAATCTCTCATGGTTAATTTTGTAAACTTTGATCTGTTCCCAGTCATGTGCATAGAGTATCCACCATCCAAATACCATTTTTCTGATCTGGCGCTCCTAAGGCAGATCTGCAAGGAAATTATATAGATTTAGGTACCCAATCTTTCTTGGGTCCTTGTGGGTTAGTGACAACATGCACATTATTTTAACAACACATATTTGTTTTTCAGAATTAGCATTTTTCTTATAATAGCAGAATTTAGATATACGGCCCTTTCCATTGCAATAAAAGCAAGTGACAGAATTGCTAGAAAAATTATTCATGTAATGATTATTCTTATATTCCTTTTTATGAACATGCTTCTTTTTATACTTATAATTAGACTTAGATGTGATAGCATGCAACTCCTTATTTTGTTTCCCTTTTTCATCACAAGCATAAACTTTCTTTCCTTTGTCATTACATTTTTCTTGCAATGCAATGTATTTCTTTTCTAAATTAGAAATTTCCTCTTTCACATCAATTTCTTTCTGTTTTACATGCTCTAATTCTTGTCTTATGCATCATGTTGTTTTCTTAATGCAATATGATTTTTTTAAGCATGCAATATTTATGATGCACGTTTTCAAAGCATAAAAGCATGTTTTCATATTCATCTCCATTAACAATAGAACTAGATTTAGAGTCAGAACATGTTACCTCATCTATGTCATCTTCGTTATCTGTTTGAATCTTGTTTTGTTCATCAACAATATGATCTTTCTGATCTATCTTAGCAGAGACATGTTGTTCCTCATGACCAAAAACTGCCATTAGACCAGCTTCATCTGAATCTGCATCTGATTCTTCTGCACCGTTGCTTGAATCTTCACTATTACTCCATGTAGCTTTCATAGCCTTTTTCTTATACTTTTTCTCTCTTTTCTTCAAATTTGGACATTTAGATTTGATGTGTCCAGGCTTCTTACACTCATAACATATACTAACTCCAGCAGATCTGAAGCTACTATCTACTTTCTAGTGAGAGTATTTCTGCTGTTGCCTCTTGTTAAATTTCTTATCTTTTTAATACAGCTTCTTAAATTTCTTTGTAATAATTGCCATCTCATCATCACCAGTGGAGTAGTAACTCCCATACTCAGTTTTGAGAGCAAGGGGCTTTAATTTTCTTTCTTTCTCCTTTTCGGCATCCTGTGACTTAATATAAAGCTCATAAGAAATAAGTGAGCCACAAACAGTATCAAAATTAAGAGTATTAGGATCTTTATCTAAAAAGATTGAAGCTTTAGCTTCCCATCTAGGAGTTAGACCCCTAACGAGTTTAGCAATATTATTCTCTTTAATAAGTTTGTGACCAAGAATGTTAATTTAATTTGTTAACTTAACATACCTATTAATTAGCTCAACCATAATCTCTTCTGGATTCATTTTTAAGGTTTTGTAATCCACTATAAACACATGCAGTCTGGATCCCTTTACTTTATGGGTTCCATCATATGTGGCTTTAAGCTTATCCCATATTTCATTTGCTGTATCATAACCAGAGACTCTGTTGAATTCATTAGTATGTAAAGAACAGAATAAAATACTCATCGCTTTTGAGTTTGGTTGAACTCTTTTCTTTTCATAATCAGTAAGCTCTTTTATAGTTTTCTGAACAGTAATGCTAGTTCCTCCAGCTTGTTCAATTATTTTTGTTGGAGCTTGATATCCTTCTTTGATTATTTCCCAGCAATTCATGTCTTGAGATTAGATAAAATGCCGTATTATTACCTTCCAGAATAGATAATTGTCCCTAAAGAACATGGGTGGTCTGTGGACAGAATGACCTTCTTTGAATGGAGTAGCTACAGGAGGATTTTCAGAACTTGATGCCATCTTATGGATCACTCAAGATTGTTAAATCTTAGAAGAATGAGATCTGCTCTAATACCAATTGTTGGTCCATTTGACACACAAGAGGGGGAGGGGGGGGGGGTAAATTGGGTGTCTTAAAATTTTTGCTCAATTTCTGGCAAAATATAACTGAAGTGTTTTGGAGTTATTTTTTGGTTTGAACAGAATAAAAAGATATGCAATGGATGAATGCAAAATGTGATGATTGATAGAATATATAATAAATCACTTTTAAAATAGATTTAAAACCTTGCAGTAAATCAATGTTAAATAATAAAAATGGTTTTGAAAGATATCTTTTAACTTAATACAAGATTTAACAACAACAGAACAATTGAAATCTTTTAGAAATAGAACAGAGAAGAGGGGAGAAGAATGAGATCAACACAGATGATTTATAGTGGTTCGGCCTAGCTGCCTACATCCACTCCCCAAGACACTGTCTTGAGCTTATCTCTCCACTAAAAACTCTTTTAATGGGCAAGAGTTAAAGCTAATATACAAACCTAGTATATTTTCTACCCACAATCTTTTTCCCAAGTGAAAGATGTAAACACTTACTAGAATTTTCTAAGGTTCTAGCCAATCGTTTGTTATAATCTTTTATAAAGATGCCTCACACAAGAGTTTCAACAAAAATGCTGTAATCTAGTTGAGGAGGATGATAATGAATGAAGTACAAGATGTGGAAATTAGCTTGAATAAGATAAAAGCTTGTATCTCAAGAGATAAAAATGATTTCCAACTTCTCTCACCCTTTTGGAACCAAAAACAACTTCAACTTATAGCCAAAAACTCAATATGGCCATTGGTGTTCAAAAACTAGCCGTTATGTGTAAGACAGATTTGCTAAAATAAAAAAACTAGCCGTTATTTTGTATTTTAGTGAAAGACAGTTCTGCTGATCTGCTACGAAAGAACAGAAACCTTTTCGAGACATTTTCTAGTATCCTTTTTGCTTAACTTTTCAAAGTACTTTTTAACAGCTTTTCTAAAAGAATGTTTGATGCGACCTCAACAGGTGTACTAAATCGGCAAGTAATACAGTGGGGTAAAGTTAGGACCCCGAATTATCGTACCCAAGGGATTGTGTGTGTAAGTAATGAAAATTAAATGTATACTAAAGAATTCCCAATAGTTTGAGTTGACTGAGTTATGAATAAATTAAAAACCAAGAAATTAAACAACTAAACTAAGCAAGCAGAAATAATCAAATTAAATTGACATCAATAAATGATAGAAACAAAATGATGGAAAAATTAAGCAAGCAAAGAATTCAAAATAGAAGAACGTTGCTCGGGTTCACTCCCATACCCAAATGTGAATAAAATTAATCCAAGAACCAAATATGAAAGAAATCGGGATAACCCTCTTAACCCAGGCTTCCCTTCCCGGAGCCAGCCACTCTAATTACATGACATTCCAATCTGGAGCCAGCCATATAACTAGCCTATGCACGGGTCTAAAATCCTAAGTTCGGTTTATTTTCCCAGTAAGGAGCCAAACAACCCAGAACTTAATTATCTAACTCGCCACTCTAGTCTTAAATCATAAAATTATGCACTTCTAGATTCCCGATCGGAGTCGTCCAAAAGATACAGCAGGAATGATAAAAAGAGAATATAAATAATCATGGCATCCAATCCATACAACTCAATAACCAACAAAGATACATAAAATAAATCATTTATCAAAACTAGAAATTAACTTGAGAAAATAAATCCCATGAATTAACGATAAGAACCAGTGAAATAAGCCATTCAATCATATATTTAATTTCAAAAGATGTTCAGAATTCACATCATGGGTAGGGGATTCAAAGATCCCCCAAACAACTAAAAGACTACTCACGATCCATTACAAAATCAAATGAAAAAAGGAAAGAATAAACCCATAAATTCATTAAGGAGGAAATCCCGGTTGAATCCCACATTCTTCGATCTCCTTCTTCGAATCTTTGACGGAGAAAAATTCTGGAAATCCGGATGTAAAAGCTGTGTATTGAAATTAAACTATGTGTTTCAAATGTAAAACACTTGATTTGTAATTTAATTCTAAAGACAAAGTTGAAAACTTAAATTAAGAACAATAGAAAAGCTTGTAAAAATTCTCCATCTAAAATCCTAATATGAAAATAGGTTAAAAATCCTTCCTCCCTTTGCCAAACAGAAAACTTGTATTTATATATCCCGGGGGGTCACGGTGGCAACCAAATGGTTGTCACCGTGAGGTTGTCGAGGATGTGATTCTGCCTTGCGCACAGGATAGGGGTCACTGTTGCAACCGGATTTGTTGCCACCGTGAGATGCTCAACTTTAGCTTCTGTCCAGGAATTCCTTATGTCATGGTGGCAATGGATTCCTTTGCCACCGTGAGGTACCTTCTCAATTGATTCTGCCTTGGTGAATTTTATGTCACGGTGACAACTAGATAGGTTGCCACCGTGAGGTGCTTCCTGCCTGCATTCTACCAAATGAAGAAATAGGTCACGGTCACAACAACATTAGTTGTGTCCGTGACCTATAGTATGCCCAGCTACTGTTTTTGAATCCTTTGAATGTCAGGGTCACAACCAGTTTCATTGTGACCATGAGGTACCTAGAAAAATGCTGCAAACACAATTCAAACTCAATCAAAATGCTAACTAAAATGCATAAAAATTCTAATTTCACTAAAATTGACAAAATTAATCTAATGTAAGCATGACATGACTTTGAACGCCACTAAACACCCATAAATCATACGAAGATACTATCAAAACTAAATACTAAATTGAAATTATCAAAATACCCCACACTTAGACTTTGCTCATCCTCGTGTAAATGAATTATCCACATTCTTGAAATTTTAAACTCTAACTCAGAATAAGAAGACTTAACAACAATCATAGCATTAAGTAGAATAGTCTTAACCACAAATTCTCAAATCAGCTTATATCAAGAAATTTCATGTGTGTGTGTGTGCGTGCTAGGCTAAAAACAAATTGTCTCTTTTCAAAACAAAACAACCAGCGCATTTCAGCAATTGGGCAAAGGAAATGAATAAGCAAATAAATTGCATATTGGTTACGCACTTAAAACTCAGGGTAATCATAAGCCTCTCCTTTAGCACCAGAACCACAAGGGTCATCTCCACTAAACAACTCAAGCTAAGAGTAGGATCATTAGGACTTAAACCAAGGTTGAAATGCTAGGTTAGGAAATTGGCTAACAAGAATAGTTAAGGAATTTAAACAAAGAGTCAGCCACTCTATCTACAAACACCACTACCCAATTTGAATACAATCTTTCCATGACCTATTTTTAATCCCCCCGCAGTTGCCAAAACTTGTCTGAACTACCCATAATGAAAAACATTAAACCACAGGAAAACAAAGAGACGAAATTACCTAAAGAAATTTTTCTCTCGAACCCAATCATCTATGAATGTGAAGAGATCTTTTTCTAATTGAGGGTACCCCACACTTGAATTTTTCTACATCTGACAAACTAAAAAAAAAAATTAAAACAATGATCAACCTTTCATCAAATTCTTTTTTCTTCTCTTTCTTCTTCTTTTGACCTTTTTTTTTTATTGAGATACCCAAAACCTCTATTTTCTTACAACAAATTTGACTCCATTAAGGAAAATTTAAACAATATACTAGACAACACCCCAAAGTTTCACAATTCTTCTAACACCCACACTATTTTAACAGTAAATACCCTTATTCAACTTTCAATGATATCCCACCCGAATCCTAGAGTGGTCAATTCTTAGAAAGGATAGGCAAAAGCATTTAGGTTAAATGGTAAAATAAGAGTGTAACAAAGAAAAATGCATAGTACGCTTTTAGCATACCAAATCAGCTCAACGGAGCTAGCAACGGAAATTACGCATACAGGTAGGTAAAAAGTCATTTAAGTGGTTACCAAAGAAAAATTTGCCTAAATCATATCCCAAACCTGCTTAAGTTGTTATAATGTTTCAAAGGCTGATGAGGAAGGTTCTTACTATCCTAAAATTCCTTCATTCAAAAACTTTCACACACTGGATTTTTTTTTTCATTTTTTCGCAAACAAGCCTATAGTGCACAAAAGATGGAAAATTACAAGATATATGACTAATTGAGATAAATTTGCTGCTAAAACTTTCAACTACTCTCTTACTAGGATCAATTATTAAGATAATTCATTCTCAAATTAAAGTTCAAAATATTCACAACAGGAATAACTAGAGGCAAACCGAGCTAAGATAGGAAACTTTCAGGCAACAACAATTGAGTACACAAATAACTAAAACAAAAGAAAACATGCGAATACCAATAAATAAAACATAAAATATGCAAATAAAATAAAATAAAACACAACAGCTGTTAGTTACATATTAAGATGTTGGAGTTACTCCTCCTACCCCACACTTAATACCTTGCTGTCCTCAGCAAGTCAAATAATTACAAAACACAATTAAAATAAAAACATAAGATAGTTTGTCTCCCTGTTCTTTGGAGGTGGGAAATGCGCATCAAAGTGCACAGTCAATGAGGAAAGTCCCAATAGCACCTGATCCATCTGTGACTGAAGCGTTGCGAAGATGGACTCCATGCGCTCTATCAGTGCGTCGTACTGCTGAGAGGATAAATGTTCAGGCTCTGGTGCTGGAGGGGCTGGTACTTCAGGATCGTCATCTTGCTCACGTGGTAAGCCTCCCAAGCCACGCTCCACCCGCTGCAAGTATTCCTCTCGAGTAGTCAGTCGATACCCATTTGCATCTGTCTCGTCATCCGCTATAACCTTCATATTCTTCAGCATCTTCTTATCAATAGTTGCAATGGAGGATAGCGGTTTGGATTTCCTCAATAGGTGGTGTACACCCTTAGCAATTACCGTCACCAAACCACCCAGTACAATCTTCTTAACCTTCTTTAGGTTTTATTGCATTTCCTCCAGTTTATGCCACAAATGAGGAGCCCCATTAATCCTCACTCCCCTTACCATACATACTAAAAACAATGCCTCCAGTAGGTTTACCTGCCCAGTTGAGTCCACATGACTCAAAAAAGATAATGAGAAAAAACGATGAATGATCTGCAGAGCATGGCTGTCGAGATGATGCGCCTTCGTCTTGCCCGACACATATGTCGTGGCTACCACCGTATCTCTAATTGTCGGCCAAGCATTATCTTTGTCATAGTCATCAAAGTAATCCGGTACAAGGGGAGGGAAGCCGAGCAGTTCTGTGAATCTCACAAAAGTAATCTCATATTCCGTGCCCTCTAGAAAAAATGAGACTGTTCCAGGATCTCTAGAAGGGTCGTGACTGATCCGACGTGTCACAGTTGGCACAAAATCTTTCGTCAACCCCGGATAAACCTTCTCATTAATAGCAAAAATTCGCTCTCACCCACTATTGGAAATTAAGCACTGTACTTCATTCCGAATCTCCAATTTTGTTAACAGGTCAAAATCCAAGTAACTCGTCGGAATGTACGAGCATTTGGAGAATAAAGCATAGGCAACCTTCTTATTACTCGGAACCCAGGTCGGCACGTTGGAAATATCCACTGAAGGTTGGCTGGATGGTTGGCTTGTAGAACTCGAGACGAGAGCAGAACTTTTTCTCTTAGGGGCCACTGCACGAAAACAAACGGCCAATTTCAATAACATTATAAGTGCCTACAAACAATGGCTCTAACATTCATCATCAATTATCAATCCATTATGACCAAGCATACTCATCCTCACATGAAAATTTGATTTTAACAGAGTGGTATCAATTCACAAAGAGGTTAAAAATGTTCAATGACCACATAAAGAACAATTAAGCATAAGGGCAAATGAACTATGCAGTCCAGATTGCTAAGAATTGCACAAAGCTGGAAAAAAAAAATTCATAGAGACATTTTATCAAATACTTGGTGGGCATCAATTTAACTCACTGTCATTGGAAATCGTAGGCACTAATAAACTCCCAAATTTGAAATTAGATGCATGAACATGAAAAACAAGCAATTAAAGCCTAGCAATTCCCCATTTCAACCAAGAATTTGAGTGAAATTAACAACCCAAATCACGCACAAATTAAGCCCTAACTTCCTACTTCCCAATCATTAAGGTTTATTAACAGAGTTGCAAATTGAGAAGGAAGAAGGAATTAATAGCACTCACCATAAGAAATTAGAGCAATAAGAGAAGTCAAAATGAAATACTCTTAAAATTCAAGCTTGAAAAACATAACAATGGAGAAAAAGTATGAACAGGGAGCAAAACGCAGAGAGAAACATAAAAAAATTAAAGAAAAAGGAAGAGAAAAATTACTTGTTGTAGATTCCCAAAAATCGTAGCCTAAAAGGGAGAAATGAAGCACAAAATAGCAGAGAATAACGAATAATGCAAGTTTTGAGAGTGAGAGATGTGGTAGGGTGAGAAATAAAACATGGAAGATAAAGAGTTTAAAACGGTTTTTCGTGGGGGTTATGGTGACAACGAAATGGTTGCCACCGTGACATACCCAAAATTTTTTATCTAGAATTGACCCGCCTCATGGTCACGGTGACAACAAATTCCATTGTCACTGTGACATATCACAATTTCAAAATAGAATCGAAACTTCAACCCCTCACAGTCACAATGAATTTCATTGCCACCATGACATGCTTAAACATGAAAACAGAATGAACTTACCAGCTGGTCACGGTGACAACCAAAATCATTATCACCGTGACATACCAGGTTTTCCAAAACAGAATGCCATCCTCAAATGGTTACGGTGACAACCAAAAACCTTGCCACCGTGACATATTCACAATCCAGAATCCAGAATGTAATTTCCTATGGTCACGGTGACAACCAGATATCTGCCACTGTGACCTCCTGCAGACTTGCAAAAATTTTTTTATAAATCAATCCCAACTTCAAGGTACAAAAACTTTGAAAATTCTCCAACAAAAATATAGTTACTAAGACCACAAAGCACACAAAATTTAGAAAAACCAACACTACTAACAACCTAAGAAATATCAATAAACACAAAATAACAAAGTTTGAGAAGAAGTTCTGCATTTAACAAGTCCGCAACTGGACTTTTAAATACCGTTAAGGATCCTCAAGGTTGACGATCGCTAAAGCCCCATCATATGTTGATTAAAAATAAGGCTTCACACGATGTCCATTTACCTTGAACTCGTTTTCACCCCTCGAGTGCTTCAATGTTACCACTCCAAATTGATCAGCTCCCACAACTTCATAAGGTCCCTTCCACCGCGATTTTAGCTTTCCTAGAAATAAATGCAACCTACTATCATATAAAAGAACTTTCATACTTGGAATGAATTCTTTGCTGACCAATTTCTTGTCGTGCCATTTCTTTGTGTTTTCCTTATACTTCTTGCTTGTTGATACGACCAATAGCGTATCTCTTCCAGTTCATTCATTTGGAGAAGTCTCTTCTCACCTGCACTCTTGATATCAAAATTTAGAAACTTGGTTGCCCAATAAGCTTTGTGTTCTAGTTAGACAGGGAGATGACATGATTTACCATAAACAAGCTTAAATGGGGATAATCCTATAGATGTTTTGAATGTAGTTCTGTAAGCCCACAAAGCTTCATCCAACCTTAAATACCAATCCTTTCTAGATGAATTTACAGTCTTCTCTAGGATCGCTTTAAGTTCCCAGTTGGACACTTCAACCAAACCATTAGCTTGAGCATGATAAGGGGTGGTGACCTTATGCCTAACTCCAAATTTTTTCAATAAAGCCTTGAATTGGTGGTTAACAAAATGTTTACCACCATCACTAATAATAACTCTAGGGGCTCCATATCGGGTGAATATATTCTTCCTCAAGAAATCTAGTACAACTTTGGCATCACAAGTTCTAGTGGCTATGGCTTCTACCCATTTACTCACATAGTCAACTGCCACTAAAATATACTCATACCCATAGGAAACCGGAAAAGGCCCCATAAAGTCTATCCCCCACAAATCGAACAGTTCTACCTCAAGCAAATTGGTTAAGGGCATCTCATCTCTCCTAGAAATGTTGCCTACCCTTTAGCATCTATCACAAGTTTTCACAAAAAAATTGCACATCTTTAAACATAGTAGGCTAATAAAAACCAGAAGATAGAATTTTCGATACCGTTCTATTTAGCCCATGGTGTCCACCAGCTTCCCCACTGTGACAAGCCGTGATGATCTCACCTTTCTCCTCATCTGAGATACACCTCCTTCGCACTTGATCAGCACACAGGCGAAACAAATAAGGGTCATCCAAAATGTAGTGTTTGGCATCTGCTTTCAGCTTCTTCCTTTGCTACCATGTGAATTCCTTTAGCATAAATCCTCCTACAAGAAAATTAGCCAAATTAACAAACCAAGGGACAAAAATTTCACTTGCAAATAAAGCACAAAAATGTTCATCAGGGAATAAATCTAAAATTTCCCCTTTTTCAATGTGATCATTATCCAATCTTGACAAATGATCCGCCACAAAATTTTTTGCCCCCTTTTTATCTTTGATTTCCACATCAAACTCTTGTAAGAGGAGAACCCATCGAATCAGTCTTGGTTTTGACTCCTTCTTAGCAAACAGATGCCTTAAGGCTGCATGGTCAGACCACACCAAAATTTTTGTACCTAGCAAATATGGTCTGAACTTCTCAAAAGCATAAACAATTGCAAAAATCTCCTTCTCAGTTGTGGTGTAATTAACCTGTGCCCCTATCAGAGTATGACTTGCATAATAAACTACACAAAATACCTTCTCCTGCTTTTGTCCAAGCACTGCCCCTACTGCAAAGCCACTAGCATCGCACATTAATTCAAAAGGCAAATTCCAATTCGGATATATAATCATCGGGGCGAAAATAAGCATCTGTTTTAAAGTTTCAAAAGCTAGCATACACCCATTATTAAAATCAAAAGGGGCATCTTTCATCAACAAATTAGATAAGGGTTTAGCAATTTTCGAGAAATCTTGATAAATCGGCAATAAAACCCTGCATGCCCTAAGAAACTCCTAATGCCCTTGACACTAGTTAGGGGTGGCAATTTTTCTATCACTTCCACCTTGGCCTTATCAACCTCTATCCCTTTCTCAGAAATTTTGTGTCCAAGCACAATGCCTTCTCTCACCATAAAGTGACATTTTTTCCAATTCAATACTAAGTTGGTCTTTTCACACCTCCGTAGCACCAAATCAAGATGCTTTAAACAGCTCTCAAAATCTGCCCCATAAATGGTGAAATCATCCATAAATATCTCCATAAATTTCTCTATGAAGTCATGAAAAATAGCCATCATACACTGCTGAAACGTAGCCGGTGCATTACATAATCCGAAAGGCATTCTCCTATAGGCCAATGTGCCATAAGGGCAGGTAAAGGTCATTTTCTCTTGATCTTCAGGGGCTATGGGAAGTTGTAAATACCCCGAATACCCATCTAAAAAATAATAAAACCTATTCCCTGATAGCCTCTCTAACATCTGGTCAATAAATGGCTAAGGGAAATGATATTTTCTTATGGCATTGTTTAATCTTCTAAAATCAATATAGACTCTCCAACTTGTAACTGTATGAGTTGGAATCAATTCATTTAGCACATTCTTAACCACTGTCATCTCCCCCTTCTTAGGCACACACTGCACTGGACTAGCCCATTTACTATCAGAAATAGGATAGATTATACCTGAGTCAAGGAGTTTAAGTACCTCCTTCTTTACCACTTCTTGCATTGCCAGATTGAGTCTCCTTTGGGGCTGAGCTACCGGCTTACATTCTTCCTCCATTGGGATTCGGTGAGTACAAATAGCTTGGGTCAATTCCTTTTAAATCCAATGTCTCCCATCCGATTGCATCTTTGTGCTTTTTCTGCACCTCAAGCAGCTTTTTCTCCTCAGGACCTATCAACAAAGAGGAGATAATTACTGGTTTTTTCTAATTCTCTAAAAACACATATTTTAAATGAGAAGGAAGGGGTTTAAGTTCAGGATTTGAATCCCCCTTTTCCGGATTAAGCTCTTCTTGCTGTGATTCCTCTTCTTCACCTTCTTTCTTCACAGCTGCTATCACTTCTCCCCCTATCTCTTCTTCCAACTCTTCACCCTCCACTGAATGTATCAAACTCACATTCACTGGGTCAGCTCCCAAAACCTTTTCTTGAACTTCCTCTACACACTCCTCCACCGTATCTATAAAATAAATAGATTCCTCCATATTACTCGATGGATACTTTTGAGACTTGTTTATGTCCACCACTAGCTCTTCATCATTGAACCATAGGGTGACCGTTTGACCATGTACATCGATCAAAGCCTTTGCTGTATTCAAAAACGGCCTCCCCACAATGAGTGGTACCTTTCGATCTTCTTCCATTTCCATTACTACAAAGTCCACTGGAAAAATGAATTTTCCCACTTTTACTAGCAAATCCTCGATTATCCCCTTTGGTCTCCTTACCGACCTATCCGCCAGTTGGAGTCTCATTCCCGTCTCCTTGAGCTCTCCAAGATTAAGTTTCCTGCAAATAGAATACGGCATTAAATTTATGCTAGCACCTAAATCACACAAAGCACTCCCATAAAAGTTCTCACCAATTTCACAGGGTAACGTGAAACTACCTGGGTCCTCCAATTTTTCAGGGATCTTGTTCATTATTATAGCACTGCAATTTTCTGTGAGCTGCACAGTCCCATGCCCTTCTAATTTATTTTTATTAGAACATAATTCTTTCATGAATTTCACATAATTGGGCATGTGAGCTAAGGCTTCAGCAAATGGTAAATTAATATGCAATTTCTTAAACATCTCAAAAAACCTAGCCAATTGCTCATTTTTCTTTTCTTTTCTAGTCACAGCAGGAAATGATAATCTATTAATATCAAGATCCTCTACTTTAGGATTCACTAAACTCTTACCCTTGTCATGCACAGGAGCATTTCATTAACTTCTACACTAGAGTTAGAGTTATTTACCTTTTGTGTTGGCTCCCCCTTATCTGATGATAATGAAGAAATTTTACCTTGGTCCTCTCTCTGCACTATCTCCTTACCGCTTTTCAATGTGATTGCTTTAGCTTCTTCCTTAGGATTCCGGTCCACATTCGAAGGAAAAGTCCTCGGTTGCCTTTGAGCCATAGAATTAGCAAGCTGTCCCAATTGAGTTTCTAAATTTCTCATCGAAGCGTCTTGATTCCGATTCCATTGTTCTTGAGATTTCCACCTTGCTTCTTGGTTAGCCATGAACTATTATTGGCTAGTCACAAATTGCTGTTGACTGTTCATGAAGCTAGCTAACATATCTTCAAGGTTTGGCTTTTTGTCTTGAACAAGTAACCTCGGTTGATATCCCGGTGGATGGTAAGATTGAGGTTGTGGTTGATTTAAACCCTGCCCTTAGTTGTAGTTTGGTGGATATGGTGTTTGGTAATGAGTGGATAGTTGAGGTTGGTATGACTGGTTGTGGTTGTGATGAATGTTTTGGTTAAAGGGAGCTCTCACTTGTGGTTGAGAAGATGATGCGTTCTGATTTCCATCCTTCTAAGAGAAATTTTGGTGATTCCTCCAACCTGGATTGTATGTGTTACTGTAGGGGTCATTTCTTTGGTAATCTCCCACAGCATTTACGTCTCCTATTGCTGTACCCTCTTGAACATACTGCCCACCTTCAAACAGCCCACTCTCTTGAGAAACGGAGGCTACATTTTGAACTTTCAATCCACTCATCTCTTTCCGCATTGACTCAATCTGTGCCTTCAGCATCGACACTTCATCCACATTATGTATCCCTTGCCTTTTCGAAAATAATCTGGGAGCAGCCCATTGAGCATCATTTGCTGCCATCTCATCCAGCAGATGGAAAGCTTCTTCTGGTAGCCTATTTAAAAATGAACCTACCGATGATGCATCCAAAAGGGACCTTGTCTGTGGTGTAACCCTATAATAAAATGTTGTCATCAAATGGTAGACCGCTATCTCATGATGTGGACAACTCCTCAATAACCTCCTAAACCTTTCCCAAGCCTCATGAAAAGGCTCCTCATTCATTTGGTGAAAACTCAAAACATTGTTGCGGATATTTGCAGTCTTTATAGGAGGGAAAAATCTCATCAAAAACTTCTCTTGCAACTGATCCCATGATCTGATTGACTGGCTCGGTAATATTTGCAGCCATTCCCTCACTTTTCCGATCAAAGTGAAAGGAAATAATTTTAATCTTATCGCATCAGATGTCACCCCTGGAATCTGGACTATATCGCTAATCTCCAAAAATATATCCAGGTGCTATGCAGGATCTTCCAATTTTAAACTCGAAAACTGGTTCCTCTGTACCATATTGATGGTTGCTGGTTTAAGCTAAAACTGCACTGCCCTAGTTAGCACAATCGTCCGATGATCCTCATTCCATCTCGGTACAGCATAGTCCCTTATCGTCCTCTGCCTAGGGACCTCTTCTCTATAATTACCCGGCATCTCTTCTTGTGCCCTCGGCACTTGTTTGTTCTCGGGAGGAATTTCATCAATGCGAGGATTGTTTTCCATATTGTTTTTCCAAGTAGCTCTCCTTCGTTGATGTAAAGTACTCTCGATTTCAGGGTCGTAGGGTGCGATTTGTCCTTGTCTGAATCTACTCATGCACCATAACTACTTGAAAAGAATAAATAAAAATAAAATAAGAAAAAGAAAAATACATACAAATAACAATCAAAACTCACAAACAACGCTAATCCCCGACAACGGTACTAAAAACTTGACGCGACCTTAGCAAATGTACTGAATCGGCAAGTAATACAGTGGGATAAAGTTAGGACCCCGAATTATCATACCTAAGGGATTATGTGTGTAAGTAATGAAAATTAAAAGTATGCTAAAGAATTGCCAATAGTTTGAGTTGACTGAGTTATGAATAAATTAAAAACAAAGAAATTAAGCAACTAAAATAAGCGAGCAGAAATAATCAAATTTAAATGACATCAATAAACGATAGAAATAAAATGATGGAAAAATTAAACAAGCAAAGAATTCAAAATAGAAGAATGTTGCTCGGGTTCACTCATCCACCCCATACCCAAATGTGAATAAAATTAATCTAAGAACCAAATATGAAAGAAATCGGGATAACCCTCTTAACCCAGGCTTCCCTACCCGGAGCCAGCCACTCTAATTACATGACATTCCAATCCGAAGCCAGCCATATAACTAGCCTATGCACAGGTCTAAAATCCTAAGTTCAGTTTATTTTCCCAATATGGAGCCAAACAACCTAGAACTTAATTATCTCACTCGCCACTCTAGTCTTAAATCATAAAATTCTGCACTTCTAGATTCCCGATCGGAGTCGTCCAAAAGATACAGCAAGAATGATAAAAACTGAATATAAATAATCATGGCATCCAATCCATACAACTCAATAACCAACAAAGATATATGAAATAAATCATTCATCAAAACTGGAAATTAACTTGAGAAAATAAATCCAATGAATTAACGATAAGAACCAGTGAAATAAACCATTCAATCATATATTTAATTTCAAAAGATGTTCAGAATTCACATCATGGGTAGGGGATTCAAAGATCCCCCAAACAACTAAAAGACTACTCACGATCCATTACAAAATGAAAAAGCAAAAGGAAAGAATAAACCCAAAAATTCATTAAGGAGGAAATCCCGGTTGAATCCCACGTTCTTCGATCTCCTTCTTCGAATCTTTGATAGAGAAAAATTCTGGAAATCCGGATGTCTTAAAATTGGTGAATTTGGTGTCTTAGAATTTTCGCTCAATTTCTGAGTGTTTCGGAGTTATTTTTTGGTTTGAATAGAATAGAAAGATATGCAATGGATGAATGCAAAATGTGATGATTGACATAATATATAATAAATCACTTTTAAAATAGATTTAAAACCTTGGAGTAAATCAATGTTAAATAACAGAAATGGTTTTAAAAGTTTTCTTTTAACTCAACACAAGATTTAACAACAAATCTTTTAAAACATAACAGATAAGAGAGGAAAAGAATGAGATCAACACAGATGATTTATAGTTGTTTGGCCTAGCTACCTACATCCACTCCCCAAGACACCGTCTTGAGCTTATCTCTCCACTAACAACTCTTTTAATGGGCAAGAGTTAAAGCCAGTATGCAAACCTAGTATATTTTCTACCCACAATCTTTTTCCCAAGTAAAAGATGTAAACACTTACTAGAATTTCCTAAGGTTCTAGCCAACCTTTTCTCACAATCTTTTATAAAGATACCTCACACAATGGTTACAACAAAAATGCTATAATCTAGTTGTGAAGTCCAAGATGTGGAAATTAGCTTGAATAAGATAAAAGCTTGTATCTCAAGAGATAAAAATAATTTTCAACTTCTCTAACCCTTTTGGAACCAAAAACAACTTCAATTTATAGCCAAAAACTCAATATGGCCGTCAGTGTTCAAAAACTAGCTGATAAGTTTAAATTAAATAATGTTTTGATGTGAATTTAGAGATTATTTCTTAGTTTAAAAGCTGTTATTTGTGTTAATTTTTGATAAAATGTCATTTGATGTTAGTTGGTGCACTAAATGGAGATTTATGTTGTTTTTGGCAAAATTAGGTAGGTTACACGGCGGTGAGGATATCTCTCACCGCCGTGTGAGACGGGAGGCCAGAATCATGAGGAAAAATCAAGTAAGCAAATCTGGAACATTTACACGGCGGTGAAGATATCCTCACCGCCGTGTGAAGCGAAGTCAAAGAATTCATTAAGCAGACCTGGAACATTTACACGGCGGTGAAGAATTTCCTCACCGCCGTGTAACCTCAAAATTTCAGAATAAAAATATATCCTGGGACATTTACACGGCGGTGAGGATATCTATCACCGCCGTGTAACTTTTAAGATCTGTTGTGTGAATTAAATCCCGAAAAAATCAGATTTGGAGGCCACCGAATAGACTTTTGACTTTTATTTTTGGGGGGAAAACTAGCTTAAAAGGGGACGATTCTGGAAGAAAAGGGGGAGGATTTTTTTTAGATTTAGTTTGGGTGAAAAAAAAAATAAACTCTGAGATTTCTGATCTGGAAATTCTTAGAAGTGAGATTTCAATTCTGTAATTTAATTTGGAAGTTGGAATAGTTGATTCAATTGAAGAACATCGTTTGATTTACTGTAAGATTTTCATTTTCAGATTCAAATGGGTAATATCAATTTCTCTCTATTTAATTCAGTCTTTATTTCAAGTATGAGTGAGTAATTTTAATTCTTGTTAAGGGATGCCTTAAATCCCCAGTAAATCATGTGAATATTTTGTATGGATTGTACTATGCATATACTCAGTTGTATTTTCTCTGATTTTATTTGTTGTTGCTGAATAGAGTACAAGTTAAGGGGAGATCTACCAAGATAAACTTTAATTGTAATCAGTTCATAAATACATACAAATATACTTCAGTTTTATCTTCTCTGAAATTATCTGTTGTTGTTGGTTTGAATGCAAGTTAAGGGGAGATCTACCAAGATAAACTTTGATTGCAATCAGCCCATAAATACATACATATGTTCTGTTCTATTTTAATCAACTTTCATTGATTTGATGAATCCGAATTGGTAGTTAAAATCTGTGAATGTTTATTTCAATAGGTTCAGAATGGTGGAAGATAAATGAGTTTGATATCTGAATCCAGAATGGTAGGATTATTTAACTTAGAACTTTAAGATCTGTAATAATGCTAATTTATGTGCTGAATCCGGATTGGTAAGTGCATGTTTTAGAGAAGCTGGATCCGAAAGGCAAGCTATGGTATAGGCTAGGTTATTCACTGATTGTATATGAATTTGTTGAATTAAGTATTCACATGATATTATTGGGGAGAATGGGTATTCCTTAGCAAGATCTCTTAGTTATTTTATCAAGTTGCTGTATTATTAAATCGTTAATATTCTTAGACATTAATATCATCAGTTAGATTATTGATTTTTCTGAGTTAAACAATCACCACATCAAAATAATTGGGAATTCTTTAGCATACATTTAATTGTTAAACACTTGCACAACACAGTCCCTTAGGTTCGATAACTTGTGGTCTTAATTATATTCCACTATATTACTTGCCGATTCAGTACACTTGCTGAGGTCGCGTCATGTTTTTGGCGCCGTGTGGCGTTGTCAGTAAGTTTTGATGTTTATTTGTATGTGTTTTCATTTTCCTGATTTTATTATTTTTATTCTTTTCAGGTAGTTGTGGTGTATGAGCAGAGTTAGACAAGGACCATTAGCACCCTACGACCCTGAAATCGAGAGGACATTGCATCAACGCAGGAGAGCCAATAGAGAAACCGTAATGGAGAATAACCCGCCTGTTGATGAATTTCCTCCCGAGAATGAACAAGTGCCAAGGGCACAAGAAGAGGTACCAAGAAATTATGGAGGAGAAGTCCCTAGGCAGCGAACGATAAGGGACTATGCTGTGCCAAGATGGACTGAAGACCATAGGACAATTGTGCTGCCAAGAGGAGTACAATTTGAACTGAAACCAGCAACTATCAACATGGTGCAAAGAAATCAATTTTCTGGATCAGAAGTGGAAGATCCTGCACAACACCTGGATTTATTTTTGGAGATTAGTGACACAGTGCAGATTCCAGGAGTGACACCTGATACTGTAAGACTGAAACTATTTCCTTTCACATTGATTGGAAAGGCAAGAGAGTGGTTGCAAATGTTACCAAGACAGTCAATTACATCTTGGGATCAATTGCAAGAAAGGTTTCTGATGAGATTTTTCCCACCTACAAAAACAGCAAATATTCGCAACAGCATTTTTCAATTTAGCCAATTGAGTGATGAGCCTTTTTATGGGGCTTGGGAAAGATTCAGAAGATTGTTAAGAAGCTGTCCGCATCATGAAATACCAATCTACCATTTGATGCAACAATTTTATTCTGGTATTTCACCACAAACAAAATCTTTGCTGGATGCATCGTCAGGAGGTTCTTTTATGAATAGAATACCAGAAGAAGCATTCCAGCTGCTGGATGAAATGGCAGCAAATGACGCTCAGTGGGCTAATCCTAGATCAGTCTCAAAGAGACAAGGAATACATAGTGTAGATGAAGTGTCAATGCTAAGGGCATAGGTGGAGTCAATGCAGAACGAGATGAAAAACTTAAGAGTGAAAAATGTAGCCTCTGTTTCTCAAGAAGATGTGTGGTATGAAAGTGGGCAATATGCTCAAGAGAGTGCAGCAATGGGAAATGTTAATGCTGTAGGGGATTATCGAAGGAGTAACCCTTATAGTAACTCATACAACCCGGGCTGGAGAAATCACCCGAATTTTTCTTGGAAAGATGGAAATCAGAATGCTTCATCCTCTCACCCACCAGCAAGACCCCCTTTCAATCAAAGTACTCAGCACAATCAAGGACATTCATACCAACCCCAAACATCCAACCAATACCAAATGCCATATCCACCCCATCACAACCATGGACAAAATTTCAATCAACCACAAGCTTAATCATACCATCCACCAGGATACCCACCTAGGCCACCTATGCAAGAGAAGAAGCCAAACCTTGAGGATATGGTGGCTAGCTTCATAAACAGTCAGCAGCAATTCATGACAAATCAATAAGCTAGGTGTAAATCCCAAGAGCAGTGGAACCGAAACCAAGATGCTTCTATGAGAAATCTGGAAACTCAGTTGGGTCAGCTTGCAAATTCTGTATCCCAAAGGCCACCAGGAACATTTCCATCAAATGTGGATCGGAATCCAAAAGAGGAAGCAAAAGCAATTACACTGCGAAGTGGAAAGGATGTTATACAAAGAGAAGATCAAGGAAAAAATTCTTCATCAAAAAAGGAGGAGCCAACACGGACGGTAAGTAATTCTAACTCTAATTTAGAAATGAATGAAAATGCTCCTAAAAAGGACAAAGGTAAAAGTATAGTGAATCCAAGGGTAGAGGATCTCGATATAAATAGACTGTCATTTCCTGCTGTTGCTAGACAAGAAATGAAAAATGAGCAAAAAGCTAGGTTTATAGAAATATTTAAAAAATTACACATTAATTTACCATTTGCTGAAGCTTTAGCTCATATGCCCAACTATGCTAAATTTATGAAAGAACTATGTTCTAATAAAAAGAAATTAGAAGGGCATGGAACTGTTCAACTAACAGAAAATTGCAGTGCTATAATCATTAACAAGATCCCTGAGAAATTGGAAGATCCAGGTAGCTTCACTGTACCTTGTGCTATTGGTAAAAATTTTTATGGTAATGCTTTGTGTGATTTAGGTGCAAGCATAAATCTAATGCCTTATTCTATTTGCAGGAAGCTGAATCTTGGTGATCTTAAGGAGACGGGAATGAGACTCCAACTTGCGGATAGGTCGGTGAGGCGACCCAAGGGAGTGATAGAGGACCTGTCAGTGAAAGTGGGGAAGTTTATTTTTCCAGTAGACTTTGTGGTGATGGAAATGGAAGAGGATAGGAAAGTACCACTTATTGTGGGGAGACCATTTTTAAACACAGCAAAAGCTTTGATTGATGTGCATGGGCAAACCGTTACCCTGAGATTCAATGATGAAAAATTAGTCGTTGGTATGAACAAAGCTCAAAGGTATCCATCAGATAATATAGAAGAATCTGCTTATTTTGTGGATACAATAGACAAGTGTGTAGAAGAGGTGAAAGAGGAAATGTTAGAAGCTGATCCGGTGAATGAGGATTTACTGCATTCTTTGGAGAATGAGAAATTGGAAGATGAGGAAGTGATTGCAGCTGTGGAGCAAGAAAGTGAAGAAGAAAACACACAGGAAGAAGGACTGAACCTAAGAAAGGGGGATACACATTCTGAACTTAACCCTCTTTCTTCACATTTAAAATATATATTTTTAGAAGATAATGCAAAACATGTAATTATTTCATCTTTATTGACAGGATTGGAAGAAGAAATGCTTATTGAAGTACTTAAGAAGCATAAAGGAGCAATTGGTTGGTCAACTTCAGATTTAAAAGGAATCAGTCCCAGCTATTGTACACACCGGATACCTATGGAAACTGATTTCAAACCGGTGGTGCAACCCCAAAGGCGGCTAAATCCAGCAATGCAAGAAGTGGTGAAAAAGGAGGTACTCAAGCTCCTTGATATAGGTATTATCTATCCCATTTCTGATAGCAATTGGATAAGTCCAGTCCAATGTGTACCAAAGAAAGGAGGGATGACTGTTGTAGCAAATGAAAAAAATGAATTAATTCCCACACGCACAGTGACAGGGTAGAGAGTGTGCATAGACTATAGGAGGTTAAATAATGCAACCAGAAAGGATCATTTTCCTTTACCTTTTATTGACCAAATGTTGGAGAGATTGGCAGGAAATGGATTCTATTGTTTTTTAGATGGATATTCAGGTTACATGCAAATACCCATAGCTCCAAAAGATCAAGAAAAGACCACATTTACCTGTCCTTATGGCACCTTTGCATACAGGAGAATGCCCTTCGGGCTGTGCAACGCACCAACTACATTTCAGCGGTGTATGATGGCAATTTTTCATGACTTCATAGAGAAATTTATGGAGGTGTTCATGGACGATTTTACCATTTATGGGAGTGATTTTGAGAGCTGCCTTAGGCATTTAGATTTGGTGTTAGAAAGGTGTAAGGAGACCAACTTGGTGCTGAATTGGGAAAAATGCCATTTCATGGTAAGGGAAGGCATTGTGCTTGGGCACAAAATTTCTGAGAAGGGGATAGAGGTTGATAAGGCCAAGGTAGAGGTGATAGAAAAGTTACCACCCCCAACTAGTGTGAAAGGTATTAGAAGTTTCTTGGGACATGCAGGATTTTACTGCCGGTTTATCAAAGATTTTTCAAAAATTGCTAAACCTTTATCCAATTTGTTGATGAAAGATGCTCCTTTTAATTTTGACGATGAATGTATGTTGGCTTTTCAGACTTTGAAACAGAGGCTCATTTCAGCCCCGGTGATTATTTCTCCGGATTGGAATTTGCCTTTTGAATTAATGTGTGATGCTAGTGATTTTGCAGTTGGTGCAGTACTTGGGCAGCGAAGAGAGAAGGTATTTTGTGCGATTTATTATGCAAGTCACATTTTGACAGGAGCTCAAATGAACTACACCACAACGGAGAAGGAACTTCTTGCAATCGTGTATGCATTCGAAAAATTCAGGCCATATTTGCTGGGAGCAAGAATTGTGGTGTGGTCTGACCATGCTGCCTTGAGACACCTATTTGTAAAGAAGGAATCCAAACCAAGACTGATCAGATGGGTACTTCTACTGCAAGAATTCGACCTGGAAATTAAAGATAAGAAGGGACCAGAAAACTTTGTAGCAGACCATTTGTCAAGACTAGAAAATGCTCACATTGAGAAAGGGGAGATTTCAGATTTATTCCCTGATGAACATATTTGTGCTTTGTTTGAAAATGAGATTTCTGTTCCTTGGTTTGCTAATTTAGCTAATTTTCTCGCAGGGGGATTTATGCCAAAGGATTTCACATGGCAGCAGAAAAAGAAGTTAAAGGCTGATGCAAAGCATTATATTTGGGATGATCCTTATCTATTTCGTTTGTGTGCAGATCAAGTGCTGAGAAGATGTATTCCAGATGAGGAGAAGGGTGAGATTATCACAGCCTGTCATAGTGGAGAAGCTGGTGGACATCATGGACCAAACAGAACGGTAATGAAAATTTTATCTTCTGGGTTCTATTGGCCTACAATATTTAAAGACGTTCAATCTTCTGTGAAAGCTTGTGATAGATGCCAGAGAGTAGGGAATATATCACAGCGAGATGAGATGCCTTTGACCAATATGCTTGAGGTAGAGCTTTTTGATGTATGGGGAATTGATTTCATGGGACCCTTTCCGGTTTCCTATGGTTGTGAATATATTTTAGTGGCCGTTGATTACGTAAGTAAGTGGGTAGAGGCTGTGGCCACTAAAACCTGTGATGCCAAAGTTGTGCTTAAATTTTTGAGGAAGAATATATTTACTCGATATGGAACCCCGAGAGCAATAATTAGTGACGGTGGTAAACATTTTGTGAACCATCAATTTAAAGCTTTATTGAAAAAGTTTGGTGTTAGACATAAGGTTACAACCCCTTATCATGCTCAGGCCAATGGACAAGTTGAGGTATCCAATAGAGAGTTGAAAGCCATTTTAGAGAAAACAGTCAGTGTATCTAGGAAGGATTGGTCCCTTAAGCTAGATGACGCTCTTTGGGCTTATAGAACAGCTTTTAAGACACCCATTGGAATGTCCCCATTTAGGCTGATGTTTGGAAAGTCATGTCATCTTCCGATCGAGTTAGAACATAAGGCATATTGGGCTACAAAATTTTTGAACTTTGATCTTGAAGGTGCAGGAAAATGCAGGTCCCTACAGCTGAATGAATTGGAGGAGTTCAGATATTGGGCATATAATCATACTGAGAAGTACAAGAGCAACACAAAAAAATGGCATGATCGAAGGATAGTAAGAAAAGAATTTGTTCCAGGAATGAAAGTTTTGTTATATAACAGCAGGTTGCGATTGTTCCCTGGAAAATTAAAATCAAGGTGGACAGGTCCTTTTGAAGTCGTGGCGGTCGAAAAGTTCGGAACTGTTACCATCAGGAAGCAACCTGGGAGCACGGAATTTAAGGTAAATGGTCATCGTCTAAAACCTTATTTTGGAAACCACGCTGAAGGTGCAGTAGTGGCTATTTTATTGGACGAAGAATGAGGTACGTGAAAGTCTAGCTGAGACTTAAAAATCAGAACTAAATAAATTCCTAAACCTTGCTATTTTTGTTTTCAATGTGTGTATTTTTAGTCATTTGCATCAATCAATGTTATTGTCATTTCATGTTAAATTTGTGTTGAGGAATGGTGCAGAATGTGTGGAAAGAAATTTGGGAAGAAAATTGTGCAATCTTAAAATTTTTGGCTGAAAAGTTCAAGTTACACGGCGGTGAAGAAATCCATCACCTCCGTGTAGTAATTTAATTATCGAAAAAAATTGAGTCCAGTGGAGTTTTACACGGCGGTGAGGAAATATCTCACCGCCATGTGAAATTCTTATTCTTGAAAAAAATAAGCCCAGTCGCGATTTACACGGCGGTGAGGCAATCTCTCACCGCCGTGTAAGGTAAAAATTTTGGTTTTAAAATTAATAACTGCCAGTAACTGCAGTTTTTAAAAAACACAACCAAATCCCATTTTTCCCTCTCGCATATCTCTCTCGCCCTCCCTCTATCTTTTTCTTTCCTTTCCTCACATCAGTAAGTCGTCTTCCATTTTCTTGGGTGAATTTGTCCATCAAGCGTAAATTCTACATAATTAGCATCAAATTCAAGTAAGTTTTATCTTTTATTTTCTGTTCTTTCTTTTTATCTTTTCTGTTCTCATTAGTTTTTAGGTTTTTTTTTAAATGTTGCTGTCTTGCCCCTTCTTTCTGGAATTAAAGAGTGAATTGGTTATTTCTGTGTGTGTTGGCTGCAATGTTGTTGCTGATTGAGAAAATGGGGGTAGTGATTTCATCAATTTTGCATGTTGTGTGCAACAAAATTCATGCCTACCAAGTGTTCGATAAAATACTTGAATGAACGAAATTCATATCTTTGTTTGCTGAATCATGTGGTTTTTGTGTTTTCATTGTGTGATTGTGGGTTCTTGATACCCTGTGATTCATGTTGGGGTTAGGAATTACAGAATTAAGTGTATTGGATTTGTCAAAATTTCTACCCACCAAGTGTTTGATAGACTGTCTGAATGAATAATTTTTATGTTATTGGTAAGAAACAATTAGTATTCATTGTTGAGATTTTTTTCTTATCTTGGTTATATCATACAATTCATCCATCCTAGCAAGTTAAATCAAATTTTGCGAATTCCATAAGCAAGAGTGACGATTGTGCAAGTGGGAATGTGATGGCCCTCTATCTTAATTGCTGCTTGAGATAGAGTGAAGGTGCATTAAGAGCTAGCTGAATTTTATGATCAATTGTATTATGCTAGTATTATCTTTTTAATTAAGTTGCTTATACTTGCTGGTAGCCACATTGTTTTCCTACTCTAATTTGTTTTTCAAATGTTCATGCAGTGGCCCCTAAAAGACCCAAAACCAGTCAAGCATCATCTTCTCAAGGGAGAGGCGATTTGGTCCCTTCTTGGGTACCTACTCGATGCCGTTCAGCATATAAGGACTTCACTGCTGCAACCTATGTCCCCTCCACTTTTCTGGACTTCACTTCTTTAGGGAAGCTGAACGTTAGAGATGAAATTGATGAGTTGATCGCTGGGATCGGGTGGACAGATTTTTTCACAAAGGAGGAGAAAGTATATCCAAACTTGACTCGAGATTTCCTTGCAACAGTAACATGCAAGATTGATACAGAGGACGGAGAAGATATTGGTGAGGTAATTTTTTGGCTGAATCAGACGAAGTATACTATGCCCTTTCATGATTTTGTGGAGGCACTTGGATTCCCAGTTGATGGTGCTCGGTATATAACTGATTTGGACAAGCAAACCATATGGGCAGCAATCAGAGATCCCATCACCGCCACCAGATATGTGACCGGGCAGTCCAAAGCCCATCATTTGAGGGATCATGCACTGCGAATTTTACATAGGTTTTTCTCACTTTCATTCTATGGACATATTGAGGCAGCAGGTGCAGTGAACCAATCAGAGGCACTATTTCTCTACTGTATGGTCCAACAGGTAAGGCTAAATGGAGCCTACTATTTGCTAAAAAAGTTTGAAGACCTCCAAGGCAATCCCAAGAAAGTAAAGAAAATATCTATTAGATGGATTGTGACTGTGTTGGCCAAAAGAGTCGGCCACATTCCCTTGGGAGATGAATTAGGTGAGAGCACTTTGATAGACTTTAAGATGCTAAAAAACCTCAGAATCATAGTAGACGACCACCACTTCCAGCATCAAGTCAGGCTATCTAATCGGGACGAGTACTTGAGGCTTGTAGAGAGGGGCCGTGTGCAATTGCCAGTAGAAGAAGCCGATGAGCCTGAGGAGGAGCAAGAGGCGGCTGGAGGAGCAGCTGCTGGTGCTGAGCCTGCTGCCGCTGGGGCAGTTCATGACCTAGAGCACATTACTGCCCAGTTAGGGGCACTACAGACTGGACAAGATCAGATTTTGCACCGTTTAGCTGTGCAGGAGCAGCAATTACTCTCACAGTCACTGAGTTTCTCCAAGATAGAGCGCTCCATAGCCCTTGCTCGGGAGGAGCAGGAGCATTTTTTTAGAACGATGATGGACCGCTTTCCACCGCCACCACCTTCGCAGGACTGATTTTCTGGGAGTTCTCTGATCTTTTATTTTGCTACTTTTATTATTTTTGTTTGACTGACGTACTTGCTGGGGACAGCAAGCTTTTAAGTGTGGGGTAGCTAGTTTTTGTAACTTGGATGTAACTAACCCTGCCGTACTTTAGTAAGTTTAATTTTATTATTTCTTTTGAGTAAGTTTAAATTTTATCAAAGCTTAATATTATTATTTCTTTTGCCTTTATATTTTAGAAGTTATATTTTCTGCTTTTTGATAATGGTTTTTTTAGTTTGTTGTTTAAAGTTGTATTTTGTGATTTGAGCTCATCAATTTGACTCATGCTTAGCTTAACAAATTTTTAAGTTGTTATTCCAGCTCAATTGTTAATCTTGAAAAGGTCATTCAGAGCACTTAGTCTGCAAGAGAGTAAGATTATGTCTTAAAGTTATTTTACTTAACAATTTTCAAAGTAGAAATATACAATTGCAATTTCTATGAATTGTGCACTTAGGCCAGCTTTTACAAGTAAAGAAAAACCAGCATGAAATCTTTTGATCAGAAAAATTTTTAGAACGCTAGAACCTTCCTCATTGCCCTTCGAAACGATATAACAATTAAGGCATAAATGTTGACATGATTTAGGCATTAATTCTTTTGAGTAGCTACTTAAAATAAACTTTTTCTCACCTATTGAATTAATTCTCCATTGCTAGCCCCATTGAGCTGAATTGGTATGCTAAAAGCGTACTCTGAAATTTTTCTTGTTACACACTTAATATGCCATTTAACTTAAATGCTTTTGCCTATCCCTTCTAAGAATTGGCCACTCTAGGATTGGGTTGGGAAGACATTGAAAGTTGAAATAAGGTGTTTAGTATTAAATAAGTGAGGGTAAGAAAAAATTAAAGAATTTTGGGATATTGCTTGACAAGTAAGTTGTAAGAAAATAGAGGATATAAGTATCCCACTAAGTTCAATTCTCTTTCAAAAAAAAAATAAAAAAATAAAAATAAAAATAAAAATAAAAATAAAAATAAAAATAAAAATAAAATAAAAATAATAAAAAAAATAAAATATATATATATATATATATATATATATATATATAATATTTAATTCTGAGTATAGCAAAATTCAAGTGTGGGGTATCCTCTATTAGAAGACAATATTGGGGTATAATAGGGACTGAGAAAGAAATTGTATCGTATTATTTCTCTTGTGATAAAAATTTTTCATATTTGGGAAAATAGCTAAGTCTTGGAAATTGTTGTTGAAGTGGAAGCAGGTGATGGAAAAAATTTTTTGGGTAGCAGTGTTAGTTGGTAGAGTGGCTGAATCTTCATTTGATTTCCTAAACTTTTCTTGTTAGCCATCACCGATTGAACCGTACATTACAACCTGCTTAAGACCTAATGATCATGTTTATGTTTTAATTTGTTCAGTGGAGATGACCTTCGGGTTCCGGTACTAAAGGAGAAGCATATGGTGTTTCTAGAGTTTCAAGTGAGAAACCAGAAGTACATTTATGTACTGATTTAATCTGCTCTTGATTGATTGATGCTGAAAGTTTTTAGTTTTGAAAAATATTAAAAGATTGGTTTTGGCCTTTGCACACACACATCAGAAATTCGATTGTGTTTTCTTCCTTTGAAACTTGTTTGAGTAAGAATTACTCTAAAGTGGAATTTACTAAGTGTTTACTTGGTATTCTGAAATTCCATTTTCCTGCTTGAAAATTGAGATGGCTGGAATTGAAGAGTTATTTTAATCGAGGGCGAGCAAAAGCTAAGTGTGGGGTATTTTGATAAGTTTAAATTAAATAATGTTTTGATGTGAATTTAGAGATTATTTCTTAGTCTAAAACCTGTTATTTGTGTTAATTTTTGATAAAATGTCATTTGATGTTAGTTGGTGCACTAAATGGAGATTTATGTTGTTTTTGGCAAAATTAGGTAGGTTACACGGCGGTGAGGATATCTCTCACCGCCGTGTGAGACGGGAGGCCAGAATCATGAGGAAAAATCAAGTAAGCAAACCTGGAACATTTACACGGCGGTGAAGATATCCTCACCGCCGTGTGAAGCGAAGTCAAAGAATTCATTAAGCAGACCTGGAACATTTACACGGCGGTGAAGAATTTCCTCACCGCCGTGTAACCTCAAAATTTCAGAATAAAAATATATCCTGGGACATTTACACGGCGGTGAGGATATCTATCACCGCCGTGTAACTTTTAAGATCTATTGTGTCAATTAAATCCCGGAAAAATCAGATTTGGAGGCCACCGAATAGACTTTTGACTTTTATTTTTGGGGGGAAAACTAGCTTAAAAGGGGACGATTCTGGAAGAAAAGGGGGAGGATTTTTTTTAGATTTAGTTTGGGTGAAAAAAAATAAACTCTGAGATTTCTGATCTGGAAATTCTTAGAAGTGAGATTTCAATTCTGTAATTTAATTTGGAAGTTGGAATAGCTGATTCAATTGAAGAACATCGTTTGATTTACTGTAAGATTTTCATTTTCAGATTCAAATGGGTAATATCAATTTCTCTCTATTTAATTCAGTCTTTATTTCAAGTATGAGTGAGTAATTTTAATTCTTGTTAAGGGATGCCTTAAATCCCCAGTAAATCATGTGAATATTTTGTATGGATTGTACTATGCATATACTCAGTTGTATTTTCTCTGATTTTATTTGTTGTTGCTGAATAGAGTACAAGTTAAGGGGAGATCTACCAAGATAAACTTTAATTGTAATCAGTTCATAAATACATACAAATATACTTCAGTTTTATCTTCTCTGAAATTATCTGTTGTTGTTGGTTTGAATGCAAGTTAAGGGGAGATCTACCAAGATAAACTTTGATTGCAATCAGCCCATAAATACATACATATGTTCTGTTCTATTTTAATCAACTTTCATCGATTTGATGAATCCGAATTGGTAGTTAAAATCTGTGAATGTTTATTTCAATAGGTTCAGAATGGTGGAAGATAAATGAGTTTGATATCTGAATCAAGAATGGTAGGATTATTTAACTTAGAACTTTAAGATCTGTAATAATGCTAATTTATGTGCTGAATCCGGATTGGTAAGTGCATGTTTTAGAGAAGCTGGATCCGAAAGGCAAGCTATGGTATAGGCTAGGTTATTCACTGATTGTATATGAATTTGTTGAATTAAGTATTCACATGATATTATTGGGGAGAATGGGTATTCCTTAGCAAGATCTCTTAGTTATTTTATCAAGTTGCTGTATTATTAAATCATTAATATTCTTAGACATTAATATCATCAGTTAGATTATTGATTTTTCTGAGTTAAACAATCACCACATCAAAATAATTGGGAATTCTTTAGCATACATTTAATTGTCAAACACTTGCACAACACAGTCCCTTGGGTTCGATAACTTGTGGTCTTAATTATATTCCACTATATTACTTGCTGATTCAGTACACTTGCTGAGGTCGCATCACTAGCCGTTATGTGTAAGACAGATTTATTAAAATAAAAAAACTAGCTGTTATTTTGTCTTTGTTTTGCTGATCTGTCAGTTGTTCTGCTACGATAGAATAGAAACCTTTTCAAGACATTTTCTAGTATCCTTCCTAATTAACTTTTCAAAGTACTTTTTAACAGCTTTTCTAAAAGAATGATTGACAAATTAGAGAATCATTTCATAATACCTTTTTAAAACTTCTTTTCTGTTTATAGTAAAACATCTTTTCTGCTTACAGCAGAACACGTTTTTTGTTTGAAAAAAAACACCATTTTAGAACCCATTTTAATGCATGTAAAATTATTTTTATGCAAGGAAAGAGATTTATGATACATGAATATATCTATAAGTCTTCTCAAAAGATTGTACAGAATTAATACACTAACTTGTTGAATTTCCAACATAACTTGAATCTTCTAAGTTCTTCATGTATTTGACTTGCTTTCTTAATTTAAATCTTGCATATCTTAGTGAGGATAGAGTTCAAATATAAGCAAATAAATAGAATTTATACAAAGTTTATTCAAGGTTTGATTTTCATCAAAATTGAGATATAGCCTTCAGCCAACAATCTCGTCTTTTTTGATGATGACAAAACTTTGATAAACTTGGCTAAAAGTCTATCATAGTTAGTGTATGTATGCTCCCCCTTACTATATGCCCAGGGGAAATACACAAGTATAATCCCTAGAAGTATGCATAAGAAAAACATGTATATACTAAAATTCAGAACGGTACTGTTAGCAATAAAAGCAATTCTGTTATCAATATATCAGTTCAATAGAACTATCAACAATAAAGCACTTCTGTAAAGTATCAGACCAGAAAATAATATTGCAACTGTTAATAAAATAATTATCCACCAATAAGATTCAACATATCACATAAATATCCTCATAAACATATTAATAATATTAGCATATCACAATTAGATATGAATAACATAGATAAGAATAACATAAACAAACCCCATAACATAACATCACATAGTTCTCCCCCTTTTTGTCATTAGCCAAAAAGAGAGATCCAACAAAAATAGTGTAGCAAGAGAGAGTAAACAACAAAAAGACAACAAATGTTTTGGCAAGCAACATGCATAAAAAGACTATTCAAAAAATAAGAGATAGAAAAATCTTAGGCAGAAGGGGGTCGTTGGGCAGGTCTGGAGGCATGTCTGCAATGCAAGATGGTAGCAATTATTTGTTGAGTGGTGGCAATGTTAGCAAGGAACCGTTGGAGCTGACCAAGAGAGGACGCCAACTCCTCATTCAGGGTTACCAACTCAACTTCCAATTCAAAGTTAGACGACTCACCAGTAGGGACAGCAGAAGATGGATCCTGAGGATCAATAGAAGAGGGAACTAGCTGATCAGTAGAGGTGACCTCTCCTACTGGAGGTAGAGCAGGAGGTTGCGTCTGATTTTTGAGACCAGCAAGCTGGGCAGATGCCGAGGCAAGTTCTTATGCTTCAGTGCCAAGAGATTGAGTTGCCCCATGTCCTGCCTCTGATTCAGTTTTGGACCTAGATTCACTGCCTTTTCTAGATTCATTTTCCTGTTCTTCTTGACTTAACTCAGCAGATTCACTTTCAGTATCTACAGCGGCTTCTGAACTAGATCCATCTTTACTAGATGCTGCCAATTTAGTTTTAGAAGAGTCTTGGGATTTCTCAAATGCATTAGAAGCAACATTCTGATCTGATTCACTAAAAACATCTTCTGCTTCCTCAGATTTAATTTCTTCTTCTTCCTCTAACTTAACTAACTTCTCTCCCTCTACAGAAGACTCCCTAGAATTCTCTACCACAATTTGAGTTTCCTCCTTATCATCTTCATAATGAGATTTTCTATGCTCATCACCAGATTCAGCAAGATTGGCTTCTTGGATGATCAAAGGGAGGTTTTTGGTGAGATAGGAAACAATGTTAGGAGTAAATACTTTAAGCTTTTTAGTAAGGTTTGGTGAAGACGATTTTGGAATTGGTAACAGGGGTGCTTCGGGTCCTTTTGGAAATCGGTTGGACAACAGGTTCTACTTTCCTTTTGCCTAGGGCTTTGGTTCTAGCCACTGAATCATCTAAGAATTTTCTAAAAATCAAATGCCCTTTTTTCAACAACTCCACATTTTCATCCGAAAGATCAATTTTCTAAAACACAAATAGTTCATTCAACAATAGAGCATATGGAAATCTGGTTTTAGATTTTTTGTCACACATATTTTTAAACAACAAGACATGCAAATTGATAGGCTTTCCCTTTAAAAAAATGCAATAAAATCCAGTCATCAACAGTGGCCAAAAAGGTCGTACTTCCTGATCTAGGCAACAAGTAATCACAAATTTACTTATGTAGGGCTCTAAATGTAGTTGCCATACAAGTAGAAGGAGGGTTATTTCCAAGATTGTCAAGTCTAGTTGTAGCCTTAAGAAATTTTTCTCTATTGAAGTTTTGAATAATGGCAGTCATGTCTTTCTATCAACTTTAGTACCAACTAAAGGAAGAGAAAATACCTTAGAGAGCAACCCCGAAGTGACTTCGAATTGTTTGTCCCCAAACTAAACTTGGAAGCTACTGGAGGTGATATTTTTCATTGACCCATAAAATTTCCTAACTAAATCGGGGTAGAAGAATGGTTTTGTGTACGTGATGAATGATTTCCACCCTTGTTATTCCATCCACTTGCTCAAGTCAGGAGCAAATTCCTCAGTTGCCTTCCAGTCAATGGTTTTTGAGGGAATAATGACTGTCTTTGCGATTTTTGAGGGTGATACAACGAGTTTCGATTTTTTGGGTGTTTTGGTCTTGGAAGGTTTACGATTCGCTTTGGTCTTCAATCATGCCTTGAGTAGAGAAAGAGATTTAGGGTTTACGATGAAAAAATGCAGAGATTTGGGGAGGAAGAGATAAGAGGAAAATGTAAAGAGGGAAGTTTAAAGAGAGAGAATTAAAGAGAGAAAAAATATTTTTAATTTATGAAAAGATATATGAAAAGACATTTCATTTAAGAGCAGTTTTCCTTCCCAAGGAGATAAACACGGATTTTGAACACAAAACTAAAACTGTTCCCCCCCAATTTACAAGAATACTGGATATTTGCATAAATACACTGTATAAAATTGCAGGAACTGGTTTTAAATGGGAAAAAATTTTCTCAAATAAGATAAAATTTTCTTTTTGTCCCTGACAGTTTAAAAACAAAGAGAAAGAACATAAAGGACTATTTTGTCTTTAATGACTTTGTATAACTGAACACACAAAAGATCACATCAATAGGTATCACAACAAGTCAGATAGCACTTTAATAATAAAATAAAAGACATTAGAACACGTAACTTTTCTATCTTAACAGAGGACATAATAGAACAAGTAACAAAAAATGTAAATATATTTCTAATTAAATAAAATAGTGGGTTACCTCATTATAAAACTTACTCTACATCAGTACCCATGCCCAATTTTCTTCTAATTTGGCAAAATTGATCTTCTTTTAGAGGTTTGGTGAAGATATCAGCTAGCTGTTGTTCTGTTGGAATAAATTCTAGCACAATATCACCAAGTTGAACATGATCTCTGATAAAGTGGTGTCTGATTTTTATGTGTTTTGTTCTAGAATATAGAATAGGATTTTTTGTAAGATTAATTGCACTGGTGTTGTCACAGAAGATTGGAACTTGATCAAATTCAATTCCATAATCCTTTAATTGTTGTCTGATCTATAGAACTTGTGCAACACTCCTCCACCTATGATGTATTCTGCTTCTGCTGTAGATAGAGCCACTAAATTTTGTTTTCTGTTGGACCAAGTAATTAGAGAATTGCTAAGAAAATGACATGCACCGAAAGTGTTCTTCTTGTCATTTCTGCATCCAGTATAGTCTGCATCAGAGTATCCAATTATATTAGGAGAACCATTCTTTGAGTACCATAACCCCAATCCTGGAGTTTTAACTAAATAACGTAGAATTCTCTTTACTATAGACAAATGTGACTCTTTTGGAGCAGATTAGAACCTAGCACACAGACACACACTGAAGTGAATATCTAGTCTGCTTGCTATAAAGTAGAGCAATGATCCGATCATGCCTCTATAAATTTTCTCATCAACATTCTTGCCTTTTTCATTATTTTTCAACTTGATTAAGGGAATCATAGGTGTACTGGCAGACTTAGCTTCTATTATTTTGAACTTCTTAATAAGCTCCTTTGTATATTTTACTTGACTGATGAACATTCCACTTTTGCATTGTTTAATTTGCAACCCCAAAAAGAATGTAAGTTATCCCATTAAACTCGTCTCAAATTCCTACTTCATAATGGACTCAAAATCTTTGCACATAGAAACATTAGTAGAACCAGAAATAATGTCATCAACATAAATTTGTACTAAAAAAATATGAGACGAATCATGCTTTGTAAAAAGTATATTATCAACTTTTCCTCTATTAAAATCATGAGCAAGAAGAAAATAACTCAATCTTTCATACCAAGCTCTAGGAGCTTGTTTCAAACCATATAAAGCCTTTTTGAGTTTGTAAACATATTTTGGATGTTCTGAATTTTCAAAACCAAGGGGTTGAGCTACATAAATTTCATCATTTAGAAAACCATTTAAAAATGCACTTTTCACATCCATTTAATAAAGTTTAAAATTCTTAAAACATGCATATAACGCGCTCGATCCTATATTCATGAGGTCCGATTGTCTTTTTGAAGGGAGACAACTTCTTCATTTCTCGCAATTTTAAGAAGGGATACTATAACGCGCTCGAACCTGCATGCTTCTCGAAGGGCCCATTTTTAGGGTCTGAGAGGGTACGCGTCTAGATCTTAGGAAACATGAGATATTTTGGAATCCCTACCCAATAGAATATTGGGGAAGTTCATCTAATCCCATGAAATCTTTAGGCACCTTTAAGGTATTTTGGAGTTGCCACCCAATTTAAAATTGGAAAAGTTCATCTAACATTTGGGGTCCAAACCAGAGAAAAATTCAGAACTTCACTCTTATTAATTCCTTGGTTAATTATAAATGAGTTTTTATTATTAAATTTCCATCTCTCTCTCTCTCATGGCATGCAATTTAATTAAGGCGCACATCACGCTTCGAAGAAAAGCAGTAAAGAGCGATAAATAAATAAAATAAACTATAAAAATAAATTACGAGATAAAAATTAGGATAAAAATACAATCTCCCAAAAAATCGGGCCATTATTTACAGTAGGAACGTTAGTTCTTTCATACATACTTACAAAAATCAAAAAGTTATTTTTGGTATTATTGAGAAAATCGAGATGAATGATCCAATTTTGAGAAAATTGACTATTCTTTTTAAAGTCAAATTTTATTAGTTAAAAATGAGGACGTCAGTCCTATTTTATCGAAAAGAAATCAATTTATTAATAAAAATAGTTTTGGGATTTTCTTTTTAATGTGCATAAGATGAAATAAGTTTATTACAAATTACATGGCAAAATAAATAAAGAGCAAAATAAAGAAAATTGATAAAAATACTAAATCAACTAAAATAAATGTTTCGGATCCTCTCATTCGCTTGTAAGAGTGCTCAAACATGGAAAAAATAAATATAGAAACTATAAACAAATACAAATAAAATTAATATTAGTAATTAAATAAAAATAACAATTAAACTCATAACTTAATAAAAGATTGAATTAAAAAAAATGAAAAAAAATGTATTATGAATGACAAATAAATTAAATGACATAGTGAAAACAAATAAATTAGTAGATTAATAAATTAATGCATATAATAATAATAATAATAATAATAATAATAATAATAATAATAATAATAATAATAATAATAATAATAATAATAATAATAATAATAATAATAATAAATGATGAACAATCAAGTAAATAAATAGAATAAAAAAATAAAATAAAAAATATTACAAAATGTTAAATATATGACCAAAATCACATAAAACAAATAAATATATAATAGATCTAAAAATTTACATGGTGATTAATTGATTATAAATAAAAAAATAAAAAAAATATGTAAGATCGTGCTCAGAATATTTATTCTCATAATTCAGATTCGATGGAGAGAAAAAAAATGAATGATTTTTTTGTCAAGATCCGCAAGAATTAAATCAAAAATATAAAATATCTAAATTTTCTCTCTAGAGAAATAATTGCAAAAAAACTTGTTTAAAGAAAACTAACAAATTAAAAAATTTTATTTCAAGAGAAAATAATTATTTTCATTGTCTCAAAAAAAAATTTTCATCAAGAAAATTCAATCTCAATTTTTTAGAAGAAATTTTATTCAAGATGAACAAGAATTAAAAAAAATCAGAATTTTCCTTTGCCTCTCAAAAATCTCCCCATTTCTCTTTCTTTATTTTTCTATTTATATGTTTTTAGAGAAAAAAACGTAGTTCATTTAGGAAAATAATTTGTATTTAAATTAAATTCTACTTTATTTAGATGTAAAAAATAGGAAAATCCTAGAAAAAATGATTAAAAATCAAAATTTGCCAAAAAATCCCATTTTTGGGGCGACAGCCTGGAGGCAAGGGATGCCCGCCCCTAGCGAGGGGTGGGCCGGGCACGCGCACTGCTCTAGGGGCGCCAGCGTGCGCACTGCGCGCTACCTACAGCACTAGAGCGCGAGCCTCTGAATTTTTAATTTTTTTAATTTTTTTCTTTAAAATCAATTTTGACAAGAATACCATCAGTTTTAACCTTCTTTTTTTTTTATTCTTTTAATATTTTTTTAAAAAAGCAATTTTGACAAGAAAACCATCATTTTCAACATTTTTGTCTGTGAACAAGCATTTAATTTTATCACTCGGTAACCCTGATTTGGGCTATCTCAGGACCTGGTATCTACAGTTATTCTCATTTTTGGGAAAACTAGCGCATGGGTGCCTAGGTGAGTTAAAATTCTGAGAAAGAAGGAAAGAGACACGTATCTGAGATAGCTATCTCTTCGGGCTGGAGGAGTCATTATGGCTTATAATTAATACCACTGAGTTATTCTGAAGACTGCCCTTAGTATGGCTTATCATTAATGCCACCGAGTTATTTTGAAGACTATGGCCGGTGTGGCTTATCATTAATGCCACTGAGTTGTTTAGAAGACTGCCGTCGGTGTGGCTTATCATTAACGCCACTAAGTTGCTTTGAAGACTATCGCCGGTATGCCTTATCGTTAATGCCACTGAGTCGCTCTAAAGACTACCATCATCTTTTGCAGGAACTCATCTCGAATCTTTTTTCCTACAAAAATGGGCAAAACAAATGTGCAATGCATAGGAAAGAGATGCGTACCTATGGCAGTACATACTTGTTGGGTTGATGTCGGATGGGTGTGTAACACCCCTTACCTATACGTAGGAAGCTTTATCCTTGGAGGAGGATGAAGGGTCCCGATAGATGAGGGTTGTCACGCAAAACCTCAAGCACAAACATACAATAATAACTCATACACTCAAAGCAGTAAAATAAAATTTCTTAAATAGTAAACTAAGGCTGAAAACAAAAGGTATAATTTTATTAATGTACGTAAAAGTCTTTACAGATCAAAATACAAAAGTGCTGTAGCACAAAAGATCGCTTATATCGACAGTTCATTACAATATAATTGAACTATTACATATACAAAAAGAAGTACAATCCAGAACCACAAAATCTCTCTCCTAGTTGTGTCGGCCCTTTCGAAATGGATCACCCTGCTCACGGACTCCCACATCTTCCACACCTGCACGGGATCACCCTGCTCACGGACTCCCACATCTTCCACACCTGGACGAATGAAACACTCGTGCTAAGCGAAATCGCTTAATGGGGAAAAACACAATGAAAACGATACAAATCACATACTCATGGCACATAGTTAAATCATTAATTAAACAATTCGTCATACTTCAGGTAATAATATCTTATACCATTCAATCAAACATATAGTGCCAAATCAAAACTTATAATTACATAAGTAGAAGACCTACTTATTCAAAATAGTGGATAGTGAGTAACGCATAATCATTCGAAATGCATGGATACCCGAGGGTATCAAAATCATTCTTTTGTTTTTATTTCAAAACATTTTTGCATGGAATCTTAAACAAGATTCAAGTTAAATGGGGATCACGCGGATCCAATTCAGGGACCTGATCAGGGTCCAAAACGCATATGCATGGCTGCAGCAAACTAAACTCTATAGGCATACCTATTATCCACTTAATTTGACTTTTGCAGGTTATACCAAAAAGGAATCACCTTTAAATATCTCATACTGTTTATATCAAACGCTAGAAAAATAAGACATACATAATCCAATTATATTCAACATGTAACATGCGATACAATTTACCATAAATATCATTTGGCTAAATTGAAATGCCAATTAATGTCATTTACTAATTAATAATACACAAATGAAGATTAAAAACCCAAATTAGAAGGAAAATGATAAAAAAGAACACAATTGAACATTTTTTAGAAATGGGAGGCAGTAGTGTTTTACATGGCGGTATGGTTTACCCATACTGCCGTGTGAAACGGAGGAGCACGAGTCATGCTTGAGGGACACGACTCGTGTTTCTCCCACTGGTCTGTCGCAAGTTGTGTTCCTAAGCACGACTTGCACAGATCTCCTCCCAGCAGCACGAGTCGTGCTGTGCCCCACAGCACCCTCTCTTCACGGAACCGCACGACTCGCGCACGCCAAAGGTAGCACGAGTCATGCTGTTTCGCACGAGTCGGACAAATGGCCTTCTCCAGAAAACACAAATGAACTTCTTGAATCCAGTAGGTGTTTACACAGGGGTATGCCCAATCATACCGCCGTGTAAAACACACCAAACCTAGATTTTTCCCAGAAAAATCACCCAACTCAAAACCAAACTTCATCACATCCCAAAATAGATCAAATACCACAAAATTACTACTCAACAACATTCAAAAGCATACTCAAACACACTCATACCTCGATTTGCAAGCAATTAACATACAATTATCACCAAAATACCCTTATTACCCCCAAACACACACAAAAGCATAAATGTTCCCAAACCTCAAATCTTCGACTCTAATCTCTGGCTCCGCTTCCACTTGCAATTTCCCTTTGGGCTCACTAGGAGGGTTTTCTTAGCAAATAAACATCAAAATAAACTTCACAACTCAAACTCCTAAATTATACCCAAACACCCAAATTAGAGAGAACAAGAGAAAGAAGAAGAAGAAGAATACACTAACACTTACCTATAACAACTGAAGATTACCCAAAACTCACCAAGATTGCAGCTCAAAAGGGAAGATTGCAAGAAAGATTAAGAAGAAAACGAGAGGAAGAAGAAGAACACGAAGAAGAAAGAAAAACGGGAAAGGAAAAGGGAAAAAAAATCTGACTTTCTCACCTCTTACCTCACTCACATACTCCCTCAATTGCCACATGGCAACTCCCCACTGGAAAGCTACCCCAAGATATACACAAAACCCAACCTCTCACATACACACAAACCTAACCTCACTAAACACACCCTACTTCCATATACTCACTCACACCCAAGCACAACTCTCCAACACATAATACTTCAATTTAAATCATACACATACACAAAATAACACATGCCAAACTTGAACACACACACAAATACACACACATAAATGGCTCACACTACTAGGGTGTTTACGGGGCGTTATAACACTCCCCTCCTTAATAGAATTTTGTCCTCGAAATTCTCACCTGATCTGAATAACTGAGGATGCTGAGCTATCATAACTGCTTCTGGTTCCCAAGTTGCTTCCTCAATCCCATGGTGCTTCAAGAGTACCTTAACTAATGGAATTTTCTTATTCCGGAGCTGTCTGATCTTCCTAGCTAAAATTTCTCTTCCTCAAATGAGAAATCTGGCTGAACCTGAATATCTTGTACTAGCAACACATGAGATGGATCGGATCGGTAACGGCGAAGCATAGACACATGAAAAACATTGTGTAACCTAGCTAACTCCACTGGCAATACTAACCGATAATCTACTTATCCACAATCTCTTACGGTCCAATAAACCGAATACTTAATTTCCCTTTCTTACCAAACCAAAGAACCTTCTGCCAAGGTGACACTTTTAAGAATACTTTATTACCAATCTCATAACGAATGTCCCTTCATTTCAAGTCAGCATAAGATCGTTTCCTATCTTTAGCTGCTTTCAAATTTCGTTGTACCACTTGTATCTTTTCTTCCGTGTCTCTAATCAATTCTAGACCCACAACTGATCTTTCTGATAACTCTGTCCAACACACTGGGGTTCTACATTTTCGTCCATAGAGAGCTTCATAAGGAGCCATCGTAATACTCGCTTGATGGCTATTATTATATGCAAACTCCATCAAGGACACATATCTATCCCAACTACCGGAAAACTCTAAAGCACAACCCCAAAGCATGTCTTCCAGAATTTGAATAACTCTTTTCGACTAACCATCCGTCTGAGGGTGAAATGCAGTGCTGAAGTTTAACCGTGTACCCAAAGCCAACTGTAACTCCTTCCAAAACTTGGATGTAAACCTCGGATCCCGATCAGACACAATAGAGACTGGAACTCCATGAAGCCTCACTATCTCATTCACATAAATCTCAGCTAACTTATCCATGGAATAATCCATTCGAACTGGCAAAAAGTGTGCTGATTTCGTCAATCGATCAACTATCACCCAAATAGAATCATGCTTGCATTGCGATGAAGGCAATCCGACTACAAAGTCCATTGTAACATCGTCCCACTTCCATTGAGGAATGGGTAAGGGATACAATAATCTAGTTGAGACTTGATGTTCCGCTTTCACCTATTGGCACACCAGACACTTTGAAATAAAATCTACTATATCCTTCTTCATACTTGGCCACCAATAGAATTGCTTTAGGTCTCTGTACATCTTATTTCCTCCTGGATGCATCGTGAAAATCGACGAATGAGCTTCTTGCAAAAGCCTTCTTTTCACTTCATCCACATTGGGCACAAATAACCGATTCCCAAATCTAAGCACTCCCTCACTGTCTATAGAAAATTCAATCTGCTTACCATCTCTAATTGTGCAAGAAGCACGCTGCAACACCGAATCACTCAATTGTGCATCTACTATCACTTGCTTTAAATTCGGTCAAGCCTTTAACCGAGCAATAAGTGCTCCTTCTAAATCAAACCTCCACCTTCCTCTACTCAAAGACAAAGCTAACACTAATTTCCTACTTAGAGCATCTGCTACTAAGTTAGCCTTGCCTGGATGATAATCAATGATACAGTTATAGTCTTTGATTAACTCTAGCCATCTTCGCTGCCTTAAGTTCAATTCCTTTTGAGTGAGCAAATACCTCAGACTCTTGTGATCTGTAAAGATCCTGTAAGTCTCTCCATATAAATAATTTTGCCACACCTTAAGAGCAAACACTACAGCTGCTAGCTCCAAGTCATGCGTCGAATAGTGTTGCTCCTGAGGTTTCATCTACCTGGAAGCGTAGGAGATCACTTTGCCGTCTTGCATCAGAACACAGCCCAATCCTATACCCAAGGCATTACTGTACATAGTATACTCTTTACCCGAAATGGGTTGAGTAAGTACAGGACCCTTAGTCAACATATCTTTCAACTGCTCAAAACTTGCTCGGCACCTATCAGACCATATGAACTTAACCTCCTTTCTGAGAAGCCGAGTCAAAGGTGAAGCTATCACTGAAAAGCCCTTCACAAACCTTCTATAATATCTAGCTAACCCTAGAAAACTCCTCACTTCTGGTACAGACTTCGGTGGCAACCAGTTCACAATAGCTTCAATCTTAGATGGATCTACTCGGATACCTTTTGCCGAAACCACATGTCCGAGGAATGTCACCTCTTTTAACCAAAACTCACAATTACTAAGCTTGGCGTACAATTGATGGTCTCTCAACACTTGCATTACCAATCTCAGGTGTTCCTCATGTTCCTTTTCATCTTTTGAATAAACCAAAATGTCGTCGATGAACACTACAACAAAATGATCCAAATACTGTCTGAATACCCTGTTCATCAAATCCATGAAAGCTGCGGGCACGTTAGTCAAACCAAATGGCATCACCAAAAATTCATAGTGACCATAACGCGTCCAAAAAGCCGTCTTTGCCACATCCACATCCTTGACTCTCAACTGATAATAACCCGATCTCATGTCTATCTTCGAAAACACCCCAGTTCCTTGAAACTGGTTAAAAAAATCCTCAATCCATGCTAACGGATACTTATTCTTCACCGTAACCTTATTGATCTGTCGGTAACTAATACACATTCTCAGAGTGTCATTCTTTTTCTTAACAAATAGAACCGGAGCACCCCATGGCGATACACTTGGTCGAATGAAACCCTTATCCAAAATTTCTTGCAACTGACTTTTCAACTCCTTCAATTCCATCGGAGCCATCCCACTCGGCACAATTTCCACAGATAATTCTACTTCTCTTTCTGGTGGCAAACCCGGTAATTCCTCTGGAAACACATCCACAAAATCTCTTACCACTAGAATATCTTGTATCTTTACTTGCCCTCTTCGGGAATCCAAAATCAAGGCCAAATACGCTTCACATCCCTTCCTCATAAGTCGCTTGGCTTTCATAGCCGAAAGAACATTATGAAGCGAGTCACTTCCTATACCTCTTACAACCACAAGCATCTGATTCTTACCCTTGAGCACAACTATTTTCCTTTGACAATCCACTATAGCTCTATGCTTAGACAGCCAATCCATACCCAAAATAAGGTCAAACTCACGAAATGGTAGACTAATCAGATCAACCGAAAATTCCTTACCTTGCACCATCAATGGACAATTTCGACATACCCTATTCACTTTCACACTCTGCCCTAACGGACTAGTGACACAAATCTCATAATCCAATATATCCTCATTAGACAATTCATCACACAACTCCTCAGAACACAGATAGGAATGGGTAGAACCCGAATCTATCAAAGCATACATCTCAGTATTGAAAAGTAAGAACCTACCGGCTATCACTTCCAGAGCATCTTGGTCATCACGGGCTCTCACCGCATAGGCTCTTGCAGCCACAGGCACTGGACGATCAACTATCGCAGAAGAATCTCTTTCCCGAGGCCATCCACCACGAGCCCGTCCTCTGCCTCTAGCACTACTGCCTTGAGGAACATTTAATCCAGCTCGACTTGCCTCTTGTTGACCCTGGGTATTCTAATACAAATTCGGGCAATTGGCAAGAAAATGGTCCGTGCTACCAAATCTAAAATATCCCCCAGTCAACCACTGACACTCACCCCAATGTCTCTTGTTACAATGAAAACATTGAGGCACTCCTTCACCTCAACCACCCGAAGCTCCTCTACCCGAACTAGACCCTATAAAAGAATCCTGCCTCCTCCTTCTAGTAGCCGGACTAAGATGCGACTCACCAGAGGGATTCCCTTGAGACTCACGTGACCTCTTTCCCAAAAAAGAACCTCCTCTAGAAGCCTTCTTCCTCTGAGCCTTCTCCCTTAATACATTCTCAAAGCATTCTGCTCTCAAAGCCGCCTGCACGATCTGATAGTAACTGACATCCGATATCAATATCAACAAAACTAACATCACCTTCAGAGACTCATTCAAACCTCCCTCAAATTGTTGACATCAAAACTCCTCGGTGAGAACTCCTGGCGGTGCATACTTGCTGAGTCGATTGAATTCCTTCTCATAATCCGCCACTATCAACATCCTCTGTCAAAGACTCAAAAACTTTGCCCATTTAGCCTCCTTAAATGCCTTAGTCACATACTTGTCTCGAAACTCCCTTTCAAAGAACTCCCATGTCATAGGCTCAGGAAGCTGCAGATGCCTAAGCACCAATGTCCACCAATCATAAGCTGAGCCCTGTAACAAGGAGATTACACACTCCACCTCTCTCTCCGGAGGGCAACGAATCTCCCTTAGCACCCGTCTAACTTTCTCAATCCACATTTCAGCTTTATCTAATTCATCCAAACCAGTTCCAAAGAAATCCTCCGTTCCATACTTTCGCATATTCTCTATCAAGCTCTAGGGGCAGTAACTCTTTCCAAAACCTGGCCATATCCTGAGATATCTTGAGCATAGCCTCAAAAGGGACCGCAGGGCCCTCAGGTTGTACCCTAGGTGGCTGAACCGGACCTGAAACAGATGGATCTTGCTCTCGGGGATTCGCACTCTCGGCTGACTCCTCAAGTGATCCACGAGCAGACTTCATCAAACTACAAAACATACACAATGATCCGCATCAGGCCAACACAACACTAGACACATGCTCTATCTTACACTAGCCCAGAAACGTCTAACCCTATTGCTCTGATACCACAAAATGTAACACCCCTTACCTATACATAGGAAGCTTCATCCTTGGAGGAGGATGAAAGGTCTCGATAGATGAGGGTTGTCACGCAAAACCTCAAGTACAAACATACAATAATAACTCATACACTCAAAGCAGTAAAATAAAATTTCTTAAACAATGAACTAATGCTGAAAACAAAAGGTATAATTTTATTAATGTACATAAAAGTCTTTACATATCAACATAAAAAAGTACCGTAGCACAAAAGATCGCTTATATCAACAGTTCATTACAACATAATTGAACTATTACATATACAAAAAGAAGTACAATCCAGAACCACAAAATCTCTCTCCTAGTTGTGCCGGCCCTTCTGAAACGGATCACCCTGCTCACGGACTCCCACATCTTCTACACCTTCACAGATGAAATACCCGTGCTAAACGAAATCGCTTAGTGGGGAAAAACACAATGAAAACGACCACTCACAGTGGACGTCGATACAAATCACATACGCATGGCACATACTTAAATCATTAATTAAACAATTCTTCATACTTAAGGTAATAATATCTTATACCATTCAATCAAACATATAGTGCCAAGTCAAAACTCATAATTACATAAGTAGAAGACCTGCTAATTCAAAATAGTGGATAGCGAGTAACGCATAATCATTCGAAACGCATGGATACCCGAGGGTATCAAAATCATTCTTTTCTTTTTATTTCAAAACATTTTTGCATGGAATCTTGAACAAGATTCAAGTTAAATGGGGATCACGCGGATCCAATTCAAGGACCTGATCAGGGTCCAAAACGCATACGCATAGCTGCAGCAAACTAAACTCTATAAGCATGCTCTTATCCACTTAATTTGACTTTCGCAGGTTATGCCAAAAAGGAATCACCTTTAAATATCTCATACTATTTATATCAAACACTAGAAAAATAAGACATATATAATCCAATTATATTCAACATGCAACATGCGATACAATTTACCATAAATATCATTTGGCTAAATTGAAATGCCAATTAATGTCATTTACTAATTAATAATACACAAATGAAGATTAAAAACACAAATTAGAAGAAAAAGGATCAAAAAGAACACAAGTGAACATTTTTCAGAAATGGGAGGCAGTAGCGTTTTACACGGCGGTATGGTTTACCCATACTGCCGTGTGAAATGGAGGAGCACGAGTCGTGCTTGAGGGACACGACTCGTGTCTCTCCCACTGGTCTATCGCAAGTTATGTTCCTCAGCACGACTTGCGCAGACCTCCTCCCAGCAGCACGAGTCGTACTGTACGAGCACGAGTCATGCTGCACAAGCATGAGTCGTGTTGCGCCCCACAGCGCCCTCTCTTTACGGAACCACATGACTCGCGCACGCCAAAGGCAGCACGAGTCGTGCTGTTTCTCATGAATCGGACAAACAGCCTTCTCTAGAAAACACAAATGAACTTCTTGAATCTAGTAGGTGTTTACACAGGGGTATACCCAATCATACTGCCATGTAAAACACACCAAACCCAGATTTTTCCCAGAAAAATCACCCAACTCAAAACCAAACTTCATCACATCCCAAAATAGATCAAATACCACAAAATTACTACTCAACAACATTCAAAAGCATACTCAAACACACTCATACCTCAATTTGCAAGCAATTAACATACAGTTATCACCAAAACACCATTATCACCCCCAAACACGCACAAAAGCATAAATGTTCCCAAACCTCAAATCTTCGACTCTAATCTCTGGCTCCGTTTCCACTTGCAATTTCCTTGCCTTTGGGCTCTCTATAAGGGTTTTCTGAGCAAATAAACATCAAAATAAACTTCACAACTCAAACTCCTAAATTATACCCAAATACCCAAGTTAGAGAGAACAAGACAAAGAAGAAGAAGAATAAACTAACACTTACTTAGAACAACTCAAGATTACCCAAAACTCACCAAGATTGCAGCTTAAAGGGAAAGATTGCAAGAAAGATTAAGAAGAAAACAAGAGGAAGAAGAAGAACGGGAAGAAAAAAGAAAAACGGGAAAGGAGAAGGGAAAAAAATCTGACTTTCTCACCTCTTACCTCACTCACATACTCCCTCTTTTGCCACATGGCAACTCCCCACTAGAAAGCTACCCCAAGACATACACAAAACCCAACCTGTCACATACACACAAACCTAACCTCACTAAACATACCCTACTTTCATATACTCACTCACACCCAAGCACAACTCTCCAACACATAATACTTCAATTTAAATCATACACATACATAAAATAACACATGCCAAACTTGAACACACACACAAACAAACACACACACACACACAAATGACTCATACTACTAGGGTGTTTACGGGGCGTTATAGGGTGTCCCCTGAAGGATGGTTGGTTATTCCCTGGAGAATGGTTGCCCCCTGAAGGACGTTCAATTATTCCCTGAAGAATGGTTATTGTCTAAGTGGTCTTTGGCTAATATTTTTGGAATAGTTCCCCATAATAGGTCTTTAGTTATTTTGCCTTTTAAGAGGTCTTTGAGGGAATTGCCTCTTAAGAGGAATTTGAGGGAATTGCCTCTTAAGAGAAATTTGAGGGAATTGCCTCTTAAGAGGACTTTTGGATTTTTCTCTTAAGAGAACTTTGGGGTTTGCCTCTTAAGAGGACTTGAAATGTTTTGAAAATAACTTAATGCTCCGAAGAGACTTAAAATGATTTTAATAGTTCAAAAAAGGTTCAAAATACCGTGAAAAAGGTTTCACGCTTCGAAATGACTTAAAATACTTTTAAAAAGGTTCTATTTTTTGAAAGGACTCGAAATACCTTAAAATAATGTTCTATATTTCGAAAGGATTTGAAATACCTTAAAAAGGTTCTATGTTTCGAAAAAACTTGAAATACCTTAAAAAAAGATTTTATGTTTCAAAAAGACTTAGAATACCTTTAAAAAAAGGTTTTATATTTCGAAAAGACTTGAAATACCTTAAAAAAAGGTTTGTACTTGGAAAAGAGTTGAAATACCTTAGAAAAGGGTTTGTGCTTCAAAAAGACTTGAAACACCTTAAAAAGGTTTTATACTTCAAAAAGATTTAAAATACTTTAAAAAAAGTTTGAAAGATAATACTCCGCAGAGATTGAGAATGCCTTAAAAAAGGATTTAAAAGACAATGCTCTTAGGAGACTGAGAATGCCTTAGAAAAAGAACTTTAAAGATAATGCTCTGAAGATAAAAAATAATGCCTAGGAAAAAAAAGGACTTAAAAGATAATGCTCCGAAAAGTCTGAGAATGCCTAGAAAAAAAAGGACTTAAAAGATAATGCTCCGAAGAGACTGAGAATGCTCAGAAAAAAAAGGACTTAAAAGATAATGCTCCGAAGAGACTGAGAATGCCTTGAAAAAAGGACTTAAAAGATAATGCTTCAAAGAGACTGAGAATGTCTTGAAAAAAAGACTTAAAAGATAATTCTCCGAAAAGACTGAGAATACCTTAGGAAAATGACCTAAAGATAATGCTCCAAAGAGACTAAGAATTCCTTAGGAAATCCGACGAGACTTAGAATTCCTTGAAAAAATGACTTAAAGATATTACTTCGAAGAGACTGAGAATGCCTTGGAAAAAGGAGTTAAAGATAATGCTCCGAAGAGACTAAGAATGCCTTAGAATAAGTACTTAACGATAATGCTCCGAAGAGACTAATAATGCCTTATAACAAGGACTTAAAGATAATTCTCCGAAAAAACCGAGAGTGCCTAAAAGAGACTTGAAATGCCTTGTAAAAGGACTTAAAAGGTTACCTCTTTATGGGCTCGCATGATATCAACTTGCGTAGGCTTCATCTTGACTTCATCTTGCTGAAGCTATCCCTTGGTTCGGCCTTTTTCCTGTAAAGTTATTTGCACAAGAACATGTACAAAAGATTGTGTGTGCATAATATGTGTAAAATGTATGTCCCAAGCTATACACACGAAACATGAACAAAGGATTATGTATGTGAAATGCATGCAAAAAGCAAAAGAATTATATGCATGTGAAAAGTTGCATGCAAAAATGGATAGACCATGTCCCTAGTGGTCAAGGGATTTGTTGAGCGTACGACTTGGCTTCTCACACTGTTTGGTATCCTTAAGGATTTAGAAGAGTGTCATCTTAGCTTAGAAATTATGACCTATAATCTTTTCAACAATAACCGACCCGTGTACATCTTTGCCCCCGGTTAACGAGCATTTTGTTAAGAGTTGTACAATGTTTTACCCCAACGCTTTGACTCATGTCCTGAATTATGCATTATCTGCCTAAAGGGGGATTATTCAGAACGCCTTAAATGCTCCATGTACTAGTAGTCATTTATTAAAGGTAATGCGTCCTTTATGCATTTTTACACTAACTTTTCTTTGCGAAAAATATGTCCTTTTAGGGATTTTCACATAACCCTGTGACTAACTTTTGCCTGGAATGGACCCAACCCACTCCAGTGGCTTTTATTCATTTTATTTTTTCTTATAGGGCAGACTACCTATTTTTAGGTTTTCACCCTGTGCTATGGCCTAACTTTTGCTTAGAGAGCCAATTACGGTTTTCATCTCTAACGGTCTTTTTTTTCTTTTTCTTTTTTTTTTCGGGAGGAGGAGCATTTGTCAAATGAAGTGTTGCCATTACTACCCTAAATAAAGATTGTTTCAACATATGTTCCTATGCATGTCACAGGTTTCACTTGGCCATTCAATTGCATGTTTATGCCTAGCTTATGCATAGCAACAATAATAATCATGACTAGACATGTGATGCAAAAACACAAGTTTTATTCAATCTCAGGGAGTAACACTCTTGTGCATCCGACTCCTATTATCAATCAACCCTCTCGAATTTTCTTGATTGACTATTTGCTCTCAAATCCTAATTTTTTTCTGGGCCTTCTTTCGATTTTCGCCCTAGCGGGGGTGCCCAATTTTAGCAAGGTCGCTTTTTTTTCGTTTTCGACCCGCGAGCCATTTATTCTCTTCTCCCCTTTTTTTATTATTTTTCTTTGCCTTTGCCTTGGGACCTCCTTTGGTCTATCTGCATCTACATGTTTCTTTGAATTTACTTTTATCATCATTAGCCGAAAAGGCTACTTCTTCTGACAGTACCCCTATTTTTTTTATGGCCAAAGGCTTTATCTTGACCTTTCTGCAAACTGGCTGAGACGGTGAGTTCTCCATTTCAAACTTGACTGTGAAATCCTACACCTTACTTTTATCAACTTTGGTGGCTCAATTTCTAAAGTAGCCCTTAATGGTTGAGATTGAGTTATAAGTTAGCCTCAGATGGTTTCAGACAAAACTATGGGCTTTTTCTCTCTTTCTTTCTTTCTTTTTTTTTTTTGTGAAAGTCCAAAGCTTCGTTTGTCTTGAATTTGGTAGTCCCGCTTCTGATATAAGCTCGTAATGATTGGAGCTTTGTTTCATTCGACTATATCGTATGCCTCCTAGACGTTGAGGAAGCAAAGTAATGGCTTTTGAAATTTTGCTTGTCATCATCTTGGCACATTGAAGCAACGTTATCTTTGCAATGCCTTTGTCAATTTTCAGCATGTCCTTCCAGACCCAAGCAAATGCTTTTTTTTTTCAAATTTTATCTCACTTCAGGAGGTAGGTTGGAAGTAGCCAAGATTTGTTTTCTTGAAATTGAATGACATAGTGTTTATTAAACCAATACCTTGATCATGATTATTACGATCATAACAAGAAATGACATTATAGCAACTCTAATTCTTTCTCTCTTCCTCTGGACCCGGCATCAATTCTTGAATGCTATCTCTTAGAGGACAATAATAGTCTATTTTATGCCCTGTGTACTAGTGATATGCACAATACCAATCTGTTTTGTGTCTAGGCTACCTTGGCTTGGGGCAGGCATAGCTGGCAATGGTTGTAACTTCCCTTCCTTGATGAGAAAGGTGAAGTGCCAAGACAATGGATTTCCTGAGATGGTAAAGTGATGCCGAGTTGATCCTATGGCTGAGACTTCTACTGTCCCAGCATTGCCCCTGTTACCACTACTACTTCCTTTGTTCTTGCCAAAGGCCAAGTTTGCATATTTAACCATTTTCTCTAGATGCTTGGCCTCAATTTCGATGGCTATATCTTTAAATGACTCCCAGTCTTTGAGTCCCTTCATTTTTAGCCATTCTCTCAAATACGGGCTAGTATTCCTAATAAATAATCTAATTTGATCGGGGCTATTAGGCTTTCTCTTTATTTTTATAACCTGATTCCTCCATCTGGTAAGGTACTCATGAAATGATTCTCTCAACTTCTGTTGAAGCAGCTCTAGGTCTTTCAAGGTGACCTCTATCCTCGTACTGCAATCGTATTGCTTAAGGAATTCCTCCGTCAATAGGTCCTAATCCTTTTTGGACCTCCTATCCAGTTCATGATACCAATCGCATGCTAGTGCCGACTCATGACGGGCGTGCCGACTCATGCTTCAGTTGACACCTTTAGTCTCTGTCACGACTCTTCACTTTTGTGCTAAGTCATGACGCTAGAACTCCTTATTATCATGAGTCATTATAATGGTGCCGAATGATGACCATTGCTCTCTGTCATGACTCGTGATGAATGTGCCGAGTCGTGACCTTCTTCTACTATTCCTCTTTTGCTCTACTCATCATCCTTCTCTAATGAACTCAATTACACTCTCTAATCAACTCAATTACACTGAATACCAAGTGATCCCTATAAGCACACAAACTAAATTAAAACAGCTAAAAACCAAGTATAAATCAGACAAATGCAAACATAAAACTAAGAAAAAAGGTAAAGAAAACAATCCTAAAACTATACTATTTTGCATCTTAACAAATTTCCCCACACTTAAACCTTGCTTGCACTCAAGCAAGAAATTAAAAACTAGAAAAAATGAAATCTTTACCTTCTCCAAAATAAATATAGCCATCCCATAAATCATCTTAATTATGAATGAGGTTTAAGAAAAAGATAGATAATAACTAAGCGTCCAATGTTCAACAATGATAAAGAAGACAAGTTGCATAGCATATATAATGAATTTATCAAATTATATCAATTTACTAAAAGAAAATCAAGAATATAAAGTCAAGGTACTAACCAGGCTAACTAACCAAAATGTTCAATCATCAAGTTTAGAAATTCCAAGAATTTAAGCAGCCATTAGGACAAAGATTAAGAACACGCATTAACTCACAATTCTCATGGCATTTTTAAACACTTTTATTCTCTTTTTTTTTCTTTTCTTTAGTGGGTGCATTTTATGCTCCATCCCACTATATATTTTTTTTACTTCGTACTTGTGACATCATACATTCTTTCCGAATGAATGTAAATGAGGAGCATACTCACTTACACACAACTTACTTGAAATGCATAACACCAACAATTTATTTCATTTTTTTATTTTTTTTTCTAATTGTCCTCATCCATTATTTAAAAGTGAGCTACACGTATTATGGCTATATTTTCCCTAAGGTTACTAAAATCCTTAAAACCTAAACTTAAATCCTTACCATCTTAGCTCTAAGCATAGTTAGAATATTAACTAAACATTCTATGGCACCTGCACTTTGTAAGTCTAGAGCAAACTCCGTGCAGTTTAGGAGAACAATTCCTGTATTTTGTAAGTCTGCAACAGACTCAGCGCATCGCCATTCAAGGATGGCACCTGCACTTTGAAAGTCTAGAGCAGACTTGGTGCAGTTCAGAAGAACAATTCCCGTATTTTGTAAGTTTGGAGCAGACTTGGCAAATCACCATTTGAGAATGGCACCCGCACTTTTTAAGTCTGGAGCAGACTCGGTGCAGTTCAGGAGAACAATTCTAACATTTTGTAAGTCCAGAGCAGACTAAGTGCATCGCCATTTGAGGATGGCACCTACACTTTGTAAGCCTGGAGCAGACTCAGTGCAGTTCAGGAGAACAATTCTAACATTTTGTAAGTCTGGAACAGACTAAGCGCATCGCCATTTGAGGATGGCGCCCGCACTTTGTAAGTCTGGAACAAACTCGGTGCATTTCAGGAGAACAACCTCGCAAGTTTGAAGCAAACTCGGTTCCTCGCCATTTGAGGATTGTACCCACACTTCGAAAGTCTTGAGAAAACTCGGTGCAACACAGAAGGATGACAATTGCTCCACAGTCTAGATGGTGACTTAAAGAGACAATTTCCTTCTCGTAGCAGCAAGAAGATCGCCGCCTTAAGTATGCGTTTTTTCCTCTTTTTTGAATTTTGGCTCACTTAGGCACCTATGTGCTAGTTTCGCCAAAATTGGGGGCAACTGTAGATACCGGGGCCCGAGGTGGTCCAAGATCAGGATTACCCGATGATGAAAATAAGACTAACTCAAAGGCAAGAAAATAGGGATTGATCGTCTCCTTGTCAAGTTCTTTTGTTTAACTCGAAATGCTTTTAAAAGTTTATTTTTATTTATATATTTATTTTATTTTTATTTTTATTTTATGGAAAAAAGGGATGTTTTGGGTTGGGCGCACATGCATCGTCTCGCCGGGGAAGGAACACGCGGACGGGGAGTTACCATTGCCGCGCGCATACATAGGACGTTTCCCCCTGCAGTACGCATGGCGAGGGGCACTCCCCCTCGCTCTCGAGAGGCCGCCCCTCATGTACAGGAAGTCACGTGGTAGCCCCTCGCATGACGGGCCTCTGCGCGTGCCCACCTATGCAGGTGTGGCCTGCACGTGAGGTGACCATGCGGCCTACGGGTGTGAGGGTGCCCACAAGGGCGCCCCGCAGGTGCGGCCTCTATGCGTGACACCACCCCTGCGCGCGAGGGGCTGCTGCGTGGCTGCCCGTGCACTAGAGACGGTCTCTTGCGCTCGGGCCACCCCTACGTGCAAGGCAGCCACTCGCCAAAAGCCCACGAGGATGCCCCTACGCGTTGGGCGCCCCTTGGCAGGTCAGCCCCTTTGCGGCAGGCCGCCCCGTTACTGTTGTACCTCCTTCTGAAGCACTATCCCTCCTTCTGACGTCAGATTTTATTAGATTTTGCAGGGGCTATAGTCAAAAATGTTCTTAAAAAAACATGAATTTTGAGTTTTTATGTTTTTTTTGCCTGGATTATATAAGAAAATAGAGAGAAAGAAACAATAATGAGTTTTTGAAAGGGAAAAAAAAAAAGAAGGATTTTCAAAAGTCTTTGCTGGGGAACAAAAAAGGAAGTTTTCTGAGAGAGTAGAAAACCCATTTTCTTTGAGAGCAAAATTTTCTTCTTTAATTTCCTTGGATCTAGAAAAGTGTTTATTGTTTATCTTTTTGTATGATTTTTGTGATAACCTTTTCCCCTTTTGTTTGAATATTATTTTCTGTATCACGATTTTAATTTCCCCTATTTACATTTTTATTTAGTTGATTCTACAATTATTGCTAATATTTTCTATTGTTGTTTTTCATTTGGATTAAAAATGTGATTTTGCTTATTTAGACATTTTCGTGACCGAATGGAGGGGTCACGACGTGTAGGAGACTACGTCATTTCAGTGAGATCTTACCTATTTCTTATTTGCGTGACTGTGTTTGTTTATAAATAAACAGTTTTATTTTATGCGCATGTTAGATAAAAAAAAATCGCAAAAATATTTTTATGACAAAATTGGAATTTTTATCAATAAATTAGGACCAATGTCTTTAATTTTAGCCAAGGAATGCAAAACTATCATGAATTAAAACGAAGAGTTAATTTTCTGAAAATGGGAGTAAATCGTCTCGATTTTCAAGTAAATAGCCAAAACAACTTTTCGATCTCCTTTTAAATAAGCATGAAGGAAACAATATTCCTAAACCAATTAAATATCTCGATTTATGCATGTTACTTCTTTTGATTTATTTCGCTTGATTGTTTAACTTTATGTTTATATATCTTATGGGCCCTTGTAATTAATTATTTTTGGGGCAAATTTATTTAGCTTTTCTTTTCATTTGGGGAATTGTATTTGTCCCAATTTCTATCTTATAATGATGTGACTTAGTGTGTTTATAGCTTTTATTTATCGTTTTCTTTACAGCTTTCATTTACCGCTTTCTCGTTGCTTGAATTGCGCCTTTAATAAATTGCATTAATCGTATAAGATGAGAGATGGAATTTTCTAATCTAAAATCTCAACTATAAATAATCAAGACATTAATAAGAGTGGAGTTTCGAACCACTCTCTGGTTTAGACCATAGAGGTTAGATGACTTTTCTCAATTTCTCGTAAATTGGGTGACGACTCCAAAATATCTCAAATGTGCCTAAAGATTTTCATGAGGCTAAATGAACATCCCTAATGTTCTATTAAATGGGGATTCCAAAATGTCTCATGTTACCCAATATCAAATGACATGAACCATCCCACAAGCCCTAAAAGCAGGTCTCAAAAAGGGGGAGCCCCTCCCTAAACGGGTCCGGTTTCGCGCGCATCATAAGTATTGTAGTTGTTTACAAAGTGATGGAGATAATATTTATGATAAGCTAATGGCTCTTTTCAACCACTTCTATCATTTAGAGAGAGAAAGATGATGATGAATTTATAGAGATAAAGATGATAATGATGATGATGAATTTATAAAAAAAAAAGATAATGATGATGAATGGAGTAATTATTGATGAATTATGACTATATAAATGTGCGATCAAATTTACTGAGATAATTATGTGCTATGTGGTATTAGAATACTGATAACATCTTAAAGTTGTTATTTTTCTTTTTTAATTGACAATGATAATCAAATGTTATTAGTTATTGAAACTCTATGGTAATTAACTGATTATTGAGCAAGATATCTCGAATTCAACTTAATGAAATTAACTCTATAAAATAGTGTACATAAAAATACGAATTTAGATAATGAAACCAAAGAGATTAAAACATTCAGCTACATCAAATGCTAAGAATTCCAGTGTTGTAATCGAGTTATAAATGTGCTTGCCATTGATTCTATTGAAAAAATAGCAACAAAATTAATTAGAGTTGAAAAACAAATTGACAAACCAAATGACACAAAGCCTTTAATGACATGCAAAATGAATAATTGGGCAAGGATTTGTGACTACAAAGTTCGTGCATAGATATGTCAAAGATATGGCATTAGTTGCCATTTATATTGACTTTTTCATTCATCCACATGACTATAAATACCAAGCAATATTTTGCTTCAAAGTGCACATATCTCTCATTTGTTGTGTGATATTACAACACCTAAGAGAATTCCTTTTAGGAATTTTAGTAATACTCTTTTGTTGTATATTTATGAGATTATTGGGTGTACTTAGAGATTTGTTTGAGAGTTAAATACCAACTTATTTGTATTATCCATTTTTATTAGTAAATTACTTTTATTGCCTTTGCCCGTGGATGTAAGTAAAATTGTTGAACCATGCAAATCCATCTTGCAAATTTAATTTATATTGTCTCATTCTCATATTGAATTATTTAGGTAAATAAGATTTGTGCCACGGATTTATCCCCAATAAGTTATATCAAAGCCCAGTTTATTTTGTTTAAATTTTCAATCATGTATACTGCGTATGAGATTGAGAAATTTTATGTCTCTACTAGTTTCCTTATTTGGCAAGTCAAGATGGAAGCAATCTTAACACAAAAGGAATGAAATAAGGTGTTGCTAGGCATTACCAAATGCCTAGTTCTTTGATGATGGAGTAAAAATAAAACATGGATGAAAAGGCTATGAGTGCTATTAAATTAGCTTTAGCCAATAATGTCTTGCTAGAAGTTATGAAGGACAAATTAGCAGCAGCTTTGTGGTTGAAGTTAGAGTCCAGATATATGACTAAAACTCTTACCAATAAGCTGTATCACAAGTCCCATCTTTAAAATTACAAAGAGAGAAAGGTTCATCGATTAAAGCTCAGATATATGAGTTAAATTCAATTGTCTTAGATGTCAAAGCCCTTGACATTTAGATCAGTGATGAAGATGAAACCCTCCTTTTACTAAAGTCTTTGCCACCTATGTATGAGGATTTTCGTGCTTATCCTAATTGTTGGTTCAGTTTATGCATGGAGATGTGACACTTTGATGTATGGCAAATAGACTATTAGTATTGAGGACATCATGAGTGCTTTATTATCCAAAGATCTTATGGAGTGGCAAGTTATTCATGCTAATAACAACAACCAAGGAGATACTTTAGTTGCTAATAACAACATCATGAGTGCTTTATTGATAGGTTGACGAGCAGCCACTCCAGCGAAGGGAGCCTCCCCACCAGCAGGCGGTTCAACTTTCCCCTAAGGAGGGACTGCCGGAGCTTGTGGAGCAATAGGTGGCTGCAGAATAGGAGGTGCTTGTTGTGACGCGCGCCGGATCCCGAACGCCGCCCTTTCGGACCGCCCGCACGTGGGCGATCGGGGCATTTGTGGGTCCGTTGACAGCTTGCGATAAATCGCAAGTGCGTCTATGTTGGGCAACAAGGAGGTATCATGGAGTCGCCACCCAATAAAACATTGGGAAAGTTACTCTCGCCTCGGAGAGCCTAAGACTGCGCTTGGTATCCATTTTGGGCCAGCCAGAGGGGTCTTGGAAGGTAAACCTCTCGCCCTAAGGAGCCTAGGATTAGCGCTAAAGTCTCGTGGCACAAAAAGGTGTCTTGGAGGGTAGACCTCTAGCCTTTTTGAGCCCAAAGACCAGAGCTGGGTCCGGGATTTCTCATCTATTTCTACCTCGATTGTTTTATGATCAAATTTTAAATATCATTGATTCACTCTCTCTCCACACGATGCAATTGATTAAAGGCGCAATCATTCATATCAAAAGCGGTAAATGTAAGCAAAATCTAAAATAAAGCATTCAAAAACAATAACACTAGGAGCGGAATACAACTCCCATTTATAAAGGTGAAATGCATGCATAAAACGGGTTATTCATTAATAGTGAGAACATTGGTCCTCGCATGCATATTTATTATGAAACAGTTTTAATGTGATGATTTATTCGGGTATGAAAAACTAGGACATTGGTCCCCCTTTATTTAGAAAAAAAAATGTCAAGTTAATTAATAAAAATGTTTTTGTGATTTTCTTTTTAGCGAGCCTAAATAAAGAATTTTACAAGAAAATTATATGGCAAAATTAAATAAAATATTACAAACCCAACGAGCCTTTTTGGACCTGCCGATGTGCTCGCAAAAATGCCCAAGCGAAAAATGAGTTTAGACATAAAAACAAAATACAAATAAAATAATGTTAGTGATTAAATCAATTAAACACACAAAATAATGAATAACAAATTAAAGTAAAATGATATGATATAAAAAGAATGATAATGGAATCAAAAATATTAACAAACCAAAATAAAATGAGAAACATGCATTATGTATGACAAATAATTAAATGATGTGATGAAAACAAAATAAAACATGTTAATTAATTAATGCATGAAAATATACACATGATGGAAATAATGATGATAAGTGAAAAATAATAAATGAATAAATAAACAAATAATAATAAATCATGTAACAATGATAAAAAGAATAATAAAGATTAGTAAACAAAAGAATGATGAAAATAATAATGATATATAACAAGGTTAATTGATGTGTTCATAATTAATACAAACTATTTACATGGCAAAAAGATTAATTTACATTAATTAATTATTTGCATGTTAAAAATAATGAGGAATCAAAATAAATTATTTACATGTTAGGAATTAAAAAACAATATTCACATGAATAAAAATCAAATCACATATAAACAATTAAATAGAACAAATATAAGATCAATACAACAAATGAATAGATGAAAATAATAAATAAATCAATAAAAACAATAAAATAGATATGAATAAATTAAATAAAAATAAAATAAAATAGAAATGAAGCCAAGAATATTTACCCTCGGTGTATTGGATTTGATGAAGGAAAAGTGATAATTTTCCGGAAAATTGCTTGAAATAATAACTTAGCAATAAAATTAATTCTCTTTGTTTATGGAGAAAAACAAAGGAATTGATTTGTATGCTTAAGATTAAAAAGAAATTGATGTCAAAATGATGATTAATTTCTTGTGTTTATGGAGCAAAAACAAAGAAATTAATTGGAATAATTAACAATTGAAAATTAATCTTTCAATTTCAATTAAACCTTATTAATTAAAAAGAGAAAATCTGAAATTTTGAAGAGAAAATAGAAGAGAGGAATTCTGGAAAATTAGGTCTCAAAAATGTGGAGGCTCCTCCTTTTTTGATTTCATCCTAAACTATTTAAAAGATAGGAAATGTTGCCCTAATTTAATTAAGGAAAACAAACCTAATTTTATTCAAATTCCTTTATTTTTGGGGATAAAATCAAGTTTTATTAATTAATAATCTATAAAAAATATTTTGGAATTTTATTTGAAGTCAAAAACCCTTAATTTTGGGATAAAAACGGATTTTTGGGTGAAAAAATCGGAAAAAATGCTGAAAAAATGGAAAATAGGGTAACAGACCCTATACCGACGGCCAGGGAGCCGTCGCTAGAGGGACGCCGCCCGTCGCTATAGAGCGACGGGCGCTCACGCGGCAAGGAGGCGGGCCAGCGCGCGAAATCCGCGCGCTGGCGCTCGCGCACGAGCGCTCCGTGCGGCGCTCAGCGTGCGCGATGCTGCACGCGCCTTTAGCGACGCGCAGCATCGGCGACGCTGAGCGTCGCCGTTGCGCCCGCAGCGCAATGGGCGCCTGGGCGCCTGCGCGCTGGGCGTCCAGGCGCCTGCGAGTTGGGCGCCAGCGCGCCTGCGCGCTGCCGCGCCCGACACTCGCGGTCCGAAAAATTTTTTTATTTTTTTTTATTTTTTCTATTTTTTTTTAAATTTTAAATTGACTAAAAACACCATAATTTTAAGCCCCCATTTTTCAAAATTAATTTTTTTTTCAATATTTTTTCTATTTTCTAATTTTTCACTCTAAAATACAAATTTGACGAGAAAACCATCACTTTTAACCTTTTAAGCCTGTCAAGGCAATTATCATCATTGGGTAACTTTGATCTAGGCTGACTCAGGACCCGGTGTCTACAGTTGCCCCCAGTTTAGGGGAATCTAGTACACTAGTGTCTAGGTGAGCCTAAACTCAAAGAAGAAAAGGAAAGAGACGCGTACCTGAGTCGGCCGTCTTTCCGCTTGATGGAATTGTGATGATAGCTGTTGCTGTCTTTTGGTTGTAACAGGTAATGCCGTGGTTGTGCTAACCTCTTGTGGGTAGTGCCGCCATCGTGCTAACCTATGTGAATTGGTAGTGTCGTGGTCGTGCTAACCTCTTGTGGGTTGTGCCGCCATCGTGCTAACCGCTGTGAATTGGTAGTGCCGTGGTCGTGCCAACCTCTTGTGGGTTGTGCCGCCATCGTGCTAACCGCTATGAATTTTGGTAGTGCCGTGGTCGTGCTAACCTCTTGTGGGTAGTGCCGCCATCGTGCTAACCGCTGTGAATTGGTAGTGCCGTGGTCGTGCTAATCTCTTGTGGGTAGTGCCGCCATCGTGCTAACCGCTGTGAATTGGTAGTGCCGTGGTCGTGCTAACCTCTTGTGGGTAGTGCCGCCATCGTGCTAACCGCTGTGAATAGGTAGTGCCGTGGTCGTGCTAACCTCTTGTGGGTAGTGCCGCCATCGTGCTAACCGCTGTGAATTGGTAGTCCCGTGGTCGTGCTAACCTCTTGTGGGTAGTGCCGCCATCGTGCTAACCGCTGTGAATTGGTAGTGCCGTGGTCGTGCTAACCTCTTGTGGGTAGTGCCGCCATCATGCTAACCGCTGTGAATTGGTAGTGCCGTGGTCGTGCTAACCTCTTGTGGGTAGCGCCGCCATCGTGCTAACCGCTGTGAATTGGTAGTGCCGTGGTCGTGCTAACCTCTTGTGGGTAGTGCCGCCATCGTGCTAACCGCTGTGAATTGGTAGTGCCGTGGTCGTGCTAACCTCTTGTGGGTAGTGCCGCCATCGTGCTAACCGCTGTGAATTGGTAGTGCCGTGGTCGTGCTAACCTCTTGTGGGTAGTGCCGCCATCGTGCTAACCGCTGTGAATTGGTAGTGCCGTGGTCGTGCTAACCTCTTGTGGGTAGTGCCGCCATCGTGCTAACCGCTGTGAATTTTGGAACTGTGCTCCTTTAGATGTTTGGACTGGTGTCGTCACTCGGCTTTTGTTGGTGTTCCCCGCCGATTTCTCCTGCAAGATTATATGCATAGGAATATACAAGAAATCACGTGTGCATGATATGGAATGCAAATGCTTGCAACAATGTATAGACTGTGCCCTAGGTGGTTCATGGTTTGCTGAGGTTGTAGCCTGCCTGCTCTACAATGCCCCCTGAATCCTGAGGATCGTCGACAAGTTTTCTGAAAGAGACGTCCGGTATATATCCTTGCCCCCCCTGGTCAATGATCATTTACCCAGGATTCTGTTTCATGTTCTGTATTGTATGTTACCTGATTGAAAGAAGATCATCTGAAGTAACGCCGCCTTATCGCTCCAGGCATTGAACGTCATTGTTTTAAAGGTAGTGCGTCCCTTGTGGATTTTCACACTAGCTTTTCTTTGCGGGAAATGCGTCCCTTGTGGGATTTTCACACAACCCTTTGCCTAATTTTTGCCTGGAATGGACCCAACCCAATCCAGCAGCTTTTATTTTTTTTTTTATTTTTTTTTTGTAGGGCAGACTGCCTATTTCCAGGTTTTTACCCTGCCTTTTGGCCTAACTTTTGCTTAGAGAGCCAGTTACGGTTTTCATCTCTAACGGCCTTCTTTGATTTGCTGCTCCCTGAGAAGTCTTCGATTTGCTGTTCCTTGAGAAGTCTTTGATTTGCTGCTCCCTGAGAAGTCTTTGATTTGCTGCTCCCTGAGAAGTCTTTGATTTGCTGCTCCCTGAGAAGTCTTTGATTTGCTGCTCCCTGAGAAGTCTTTTGTTGATTGCCCCCTAAGAGGTCATCGGATGGTGCTTGGATTGATGATTAAGCTGGTATGTGAATTGATGATTTGATCGATGTCTGGATTGATGATTGAATTGAGGCTTGGATATATGTTTTGATCGATGTCATCACTCGGCTTTGGCCGGTGTCCGCATCAAGCCTTTCTTTCTGCAAAATAAGGAAACTAAACTATGCAAAAATGGTGAGCATGCAAGTGAAATGCATGAGTAATGCAGGAATGCAGGATAAAAATTCATCTATGTGAACTTGAAGATGATAGCCGGGCTAGCTGCAATTTGCGATATAATTGATGCCTTTTGAGCTGCTTTTGAATTTCATGCCCTTTGGGATTGTGAGATTCTCATCCTGTACCTGTAGTCATTATTTGAAGGTAGTGCGTCCCTTGTGGATTTTCACACTAGCTTTTCTTAGTGGGAGATGCGTCCTTTGTGGATTTTCACATAACCCTGTGCCTTATTATTATTATTTTTTATTTTTTTTTTTTGACTGGAATGGACCCAACCCAATCCAGCGGCTTTTCTCTTTCTTATTTTTTTTGAAGGACAGACTGCCTGTTTTCAGGTTTTCACCCTATCCTTTTGCCTAATTTTTGCTTAGAGCGCCAGTTATGGTTTTCACTCTAACGGGTTTTTTTTTTTTTTTTTTTTTTTTTTTTTTTTTTTTTTTTACGACTTGAAAAATTAGAACTATTGTCAAGGCTTCCTCAGTATCTTGTCTTCGGCTTTCACTCCTGAGTACCACAACCCCTGGACACAATTGCTTTCCCAAAATTGTCATATTGTGGGTCAGAGACTACATCCTTGCTTCCATAAGTGCCTGCGAAAAAAATGATACATAACCTTCCGGTAGATAATAAAACTCAACGGCTTAAGCACCTGGTCGGCGAGAGTAGAAGCAAAGTATAGCCAGTTAGATTTTATACACTCAATAATGAATGACATCTTTCTTTTTATAAAAGAACTAGGAAATGATGAGTTAAAACTACTTCTGCTTTATGCATTTGCAAAGATTGTGTGCATTTTGGTATGATTTCTCCGTACACGATCACCATATAACATAGATTCAAAATGCAAAATTACATTTAATCTCAGAATGGATCTTGAAAGCATCAGACTCCTGTTTCCAATCAGCCCTCTCGGGTTTTCCCGATTGGATATTTTCTCTCGAGCCTCTAATTTTTGACCAGAGTGCCTTTTTTCGGTTTTCACCCTGACGAGGCGCCCAATTTTAGCAAGGCCGCCTTTTTTCGGTTTTCGACCCGCGGGGCATTTATTCTCTTCTTTTGATTTTTAGTCTTTACCATGGACCTTCTCGGGTTTGTTGAGGTTGACTGCTTCATCGAACTTGCTTCCTTTACTGTTTGTCGAAACGTTACTCCTTGGGATAATGACTTTTCAAGAACAAACAAGTCTTCGTTTGCTAGCCTGAATTTACTTCGTTCATCCGGAATACTTGGTCTTATTTTCCTGAATACCAAATCTCACTATTTCCAGTAGGTGCTTTCTGACTTTCTTCCCGAATAATTAAGTAAATTATTTCCTGATCGATATGATTGCAATAGTAATCCCATGACCTATTTTGGTCTGATGTGCTTAGCTGCTGCAAAACTGTTTCTATGACTGTCCCGGTATTGTCTGATGTGTTTAGCCGCTGTAGCATCGTTCCCATGATTGCCCTTTAAGATTTAAGTGCTTCGACATGTATTGCTTTTACCCCATGCCTCGAGGAATAAAGTGTGATACGTGTAAAGATTTTTGATTGCAGTCCCCTGCATGGGTCTCCTTCATAATCTTCTTGGCCTTTTCCTATCTAGCATCTCAACTGCACGTCATTAGCTTTCCTCTCGTACCGCACATCCTTTACATGAATGAACTTGGTGGATAACTTGTGAATCAGTCTCTTGGTTCCTTTCAGTAGTCAAATAGAGTGACACGGTGCAGGTATGTGTATACCCGCGAGATTTGGATAAAGCTTGGCCGCAAATTTTCCTTCTTTTAGCAAGCTTTGCTCAAATCCTGAAGTTTACACATACACGCACTTTTCTTTTTAACCATCGGGATGCCATTGGCCAACCTAGTTCGGCTTTGTGTTTCAAAAAAGAAATTAGGTCTTGTTTCTACTTGCGGATCTCTCCTTTCAACCATTTCTACCCACTTGGGCTTGAGTCTTCTGAGCTTCTGTGGCACCTGTCCATGATTTTGGCATAGCATGCTTAGTGGCTTCATAATCATCTTCTACCATGTCTTCACTGGTCCAGGCAAAGACTTTTTTATTTCTTTTTTTTTTATTCTCTCAAGTTCTAATCTCTCTTCAAGAGTCATAACAGATGCTATCAAGATTTTCTTTGGGTTCTCCCAAGTTTCGGGATTAAACGGAATAGCATTAATTGAATAAATGTCACACATTGATTATGCACAATGAAATCACAAGAAACATCACACAAATAAACAAAAACACAAAAGCATTCCTTTTATTTCATAAAAGTAGAGTTAAAACATCATCATTAGATAGTTCAAAAATAAATAGAGCATCTAAATAGCTAACATCTTTTCTTTCTCGCCAACATGGATGCTGTAGCCGACAGTTTATCACCCTCGAGAACCATTCTCTTGCCCCATCCTTTCCTCATCAATGAGACCTTGAATAAGCTTTTTTAGAATTCGGCATCTATCAGTCTTATGCCCAGTATGCTGATGGTAGGCACAATACAAATTCGATCGGTGACTAGGGAATCCTTGGCTCTTGGCAGGCCTTGCAGGTTTCGGTTGTAGTTTCCCTTTATCGATGAAATAGGAAAGGAGCTCAGATAAAGGCTTTTCACAAATGGTATAAGAGCCTTGAGTAGTTCCTATGTTCGGAACCTTAGTAGTCCCAACACCCCCTACGCTGTTATCGTCGAGACTTGAGCTTTCCTGATTATTACCCTTAATGACGTTGCCCCCTCCTTCAAGGGCGATCGGTTGCTTGCCAATAACAAGGTCCTGTACATGAAACTTTGGGGTTTGGCTATCACTCCTCAGATATCTAGCGTGCCGATGACATTTCCTATGCCCTCGATTTCTGGCTGGGTTAGCTAACCATGAGCGCAGGTCCCCATCCCCTACTTGAGGAAAAGATTCGTCCATGCTGAGATGACCTTTCTGAGTTGTTCTAACCATTGATGCTTCCTTTATCCCTTGAGTGCCGGCACAGATGTCACACCTATCCGGTTGACTCCCATTCTTTAAGTCCATAGAGACTTTCTCCCGGGCGGCCAGGGTAATTGCAAGTTTAGACTTTGAAATTTCTTCTTCGAGGACATCCATCCTTCTCTTTAGGCCCCGTGTCACTGCTAGAAGGCCATTCTCTGAAACATGCCATTTGCCTTTTCGCTCGGGTGACATAGCAACGGGTGACTCTCCTCCAGGTCCATTTGGTGGTAGGTGCACTTCCTTAGGCGAATCATACTCTTCTTGCAATTCGGTAAAAGCAGCAGACTGTTGTCCAGTAGGTGGCACCACAGTTAAATTCTCCATAATAGCCATGGTCTGAGTTTTACGGTTTTTAACCCCTTGTTCTATCTCCTTTACTGTACCATCCTCTCCCTCGGGTACTTCATTCATGATAGTCCATGGAATTATTGGTTCATCCTCTTCCTCTCCCACGATATCACCCTTCACATAAAGGGTCTTCTTATGCTCAATAAGTGTTATTGCTCTGAGTTCAAAATCTGGCTGTTGTGCTGTAGTGAATGCTATAGGAGTCTCTTCCTTGACAGGCGATTCAAATGGTTTAACAGAAGGGGCTGTAGGCAGTTGCTTGAAATTTGATGCTACTTGAGAGGCGATATTTTCCATCATGGTTAACATCTTCCTCTCAAAATTGTCGAGCCTCTTATTTAGGTCCTGTATTGTCAAAGCACCAGTCTCCCGTGGTAATTCTGCCATTGATAATTTTAGAGAGGACTCACGAGATGAGAGTTGCTCAGAATCCCCGTCAGACACAAATTCTAGCAACTCAAAGAGCAAATTTGTCCTTACTAGCCGACCGTCGGAACCTCTAGTCCACTTAGATGAATCTATGATGGCTGAAAAAATTAGATTGTTAGGATGATGCATGAATGACATATACAATGCATGATAGTGAGCTATGCAACATTTACAATCACATGCAAGCAAGTAGAGCCTTCCAACCTTATTAGTCCCACACACGAGGTAATGCGGTCTCTTTCCTAGGTGGGTCCAATCCATGGGTTAGCAGGGAACCCAATGGATGCGTATGGTGTACGGTGAAAAACCGACATCGTAACACTCCTATACTAATGTACAAGCGGATGGATAGTGATCGTCATGTATTTAGACGTTCCATAAATTTCGACATGGCCCTACCGGGGCATGGAAGCCTTTGGCTAGGTTACCAAGAGAGATATCTGGACTCACCCAATACATGAGGATCCATACAGCAAGCATGGAATTAGGGTTCATATCACCTGTGGAAAGTAGCTATGGCCATTATATGAGCTTTGGACAAGGGAGATGTTACTTTAAGGCTACCCAAGCATGATCCCTGCCGACGGGTCTAGCTCATCACGAGCGTAACGACCGATCGGGTCACCATTTTGATATACCATTAAGGTACGTGGCTTGGGCTGGTGATTATCCTTAACACTTCCCCAAATTGAGTGAAAATGAGGAGGTGCTTCAGGAACGCACCGGGGCTAAAAGAGGGACCAAACTAGCGTATTCTAAGGCTCTAATGATATGCAAATGCAAATTTGAGAGAAGGTGAATTTATGAATTAAATTTTAATCATAAATGTTAAAAGAGGTATTTTCGAATCGAAATCTCGAACCATAAACGTCCCCAGTGGAGTCGCCACTGTGACGCGCGCCGGATCCCGAGCGCCGCCCTTTCGGACCGCCCGCACGTGGGCGATCGGGGCATTTGTGGGTCCGTTGACAGCTTGCGATAAATCGCAAGTGCGTCTATGTTGGGCAACAAGGAGGTATCATGGAATCGCCACCCAATAAAACATTGGGAAAGTTACTCTCGCCTCGGAGAGCCTAAGACTGCGCTTGGTATCCATTTTGGGCCAGCCAGAGGGGTCTTGGAAGGTAAACCTCTCGCCCTAAGGAGCCTAGGATTAGCGCTAAAGTCTCGTGGCACAAAAAGGTGTCTTGGAGGGTAGACCTCTAGCCTTTTTGAGCCCAAAGACCAGAGCTGGGTCCGGGATTTCTCATCTATTTCTACCTCGATTGTTTTATGATCAAATTTTAAATATCATTGATTCACTCTCTCTCCACACGATGCAATTGATTAAAGGCGCAATCATTCATATCAAAAGCGGTAAATGTAAGCAAAATCTAAAATAAAGCATTCAAAAACAATAACACTAGGAGCGGAATACAACTCCCATTTATAAAGGTGAAATGCATGCATAAAACGGGTTATTCATTAATAGTGAGAACATTGGTCCTCGCATGCATATTTATTATGAAACAGTTTTAATGTGATGATTTATTCGGGTATGAAAAACTAGGACATTGGTCCCCCTTTATTTAGAAAAAAAAATGTCAAGTTAATTAATAAAAATGTTTTTGTGATTTTCTTTTTAGCGAGCCTAAATAAAGAATTTTACAAGAAAATTATATGGCAAAATTAAATAAAATATTACAAACCCAACGAGCCTTTTTGGACCTCCCGATGTGCTCGCAAAAATGCCCAAGCGAAAAATGAGTTTAGACATAAAAACAAAATACAAATAAAATAATGTTAGTGATTAAATCAATTAAACACACAAAATAATGAATAACAAATTAAAGTAAAATGATATGATATAAAAAGAATGATAATGGAATCAAAAATATTAACAAACCAAAATAAAATGAGAAACATGCATTATGTATGACAAATAATTAAATGATGTGATGAAAACAAAATAAAACATGTTAATTAATTAATGCATGAAAATATACACATGATGGAAATAATGATGATAAGTGAAAAATAATAAATGAATAAATAAACAAATAATAATAAATCATGTAACAATGATAAAAAGAATAATAAAGATTAGTAAACAAAAGAATGATGAAAATAATAATGATATATAACAAGGTTAATTGATGTGTTCATAATTAATACAAACTATTTACATGGCAAAAAGATTAATTTACATTAATTAATTATTTGCATGTTAAAAATAATGAGGAATCAAAATAAATTATTTACATGTTAGGAATTAAAAAACAATATTCACATGAATAAAAATCAAATCACATATAAACAATTAAATAGAACAAATATAAGATCAATGCAACAAATGAATAGATGAAAATAATAAATAAATCAATAAAAACAATAAAATAGATATGAATAAATTAAATAAAAATAAAATAAAATAGAAATGAAGCCAAGAATATTTACCCTCAGTGTATTGGATTTGATGAAGGAAAAGTGATGATTTTCCGGAAAATTGCTTGAAATAATAACTTAGCAATAAAATTAATTCTCTTTGTTTATGGAGAAAAACAAAGGAATTGATTTGTATGCTTAAGATTAAAAAGAAATTGATGTCAAAATGATGATTAATTTCTTGTGTTTATGGAGCAAAAACAAAGAAATTAATTGGAATAATTAACAATTGAAAATTAATCTTTCAATTTCAATTAAACCTTATTAATTAAAAAGAGAAAATCTGAAATTTTGAAGAGAAAATAGAAGAGAGGAATTCTGGAAAATTAGGTCTCAAAAATGTGGAGGCTCCTCCTTTTTTGATTTCATCCTAAACTATTTAAAAGATAGGAAATGTTGCCCTAATTTAATTAAGGAAAACAAACCTAATTTTATTCAAATTCCTTTATTTTTGGGGATAAAATCAAGTTTTATTAATTAATAATCTATAAAAAATATTTTGGAATTTTATTTGAAGTCAAAAACCCTTAATTTTGGGATAAAAACGGATTTTTGGGTGAAAAAATCGGAAAAAAGGCTGAAAAAATGGAAAATAGGGTAACAGACCCTATACCGACGGCCAGGGAGCCGTCGCTAGAGGGACGCCGCCCGTCGCTATAGAGCGACGGGCGCTCACGCGGCAAGGAGGCGGGCCAGCGCGCGAAATCCGCGCGCTGGCGCTCGCGCACGAGCGCTCCGTGCGGCGCTCAGCGTGCGCGATGCTGCGCGCGCCTTTAGCGACGCGCAGCATCGGCGACGCTGAGCGTCGCCGTTGCGCCCGCAGCGCAATGGGCGCCTGCGCGCTGGGCGTCCAGGCGCCTGCGAGTTGGGCGCCAGCGCGCCTGCGCACTGCCGCGCCCGACACTCGCGGTCCGAAAAATTTTTTATTTTTTTTTTATTTTTTCTATTTTTTTTAAAATTTTAAATTGACTAAAAACACTATAATTTTAAGCCCCCATTTTTCAAAATTAATTTTTTTTTAAATATTTTTTCTATTTTCTAATTTTTCACTCTAAAATACAAATTTGACGAGAAAACCATCACTTTTAACCTTTTAAGCCTGTGAAGGCAATTATCATCATTGGGTAACTTCGATCTAGGCTGACTCAGGACCTGGTGTCTACACTTGTGCAGCAGGGGGATGAGCAATTCTTTCGGCCATAACGCCCATCATATCCAACATTCGCTGTTCGAATTCATCCAGCCTCCAGGCAAGGTCTTAAGTGGTTAAGTTTCCAGTTTCGTCAGCCATAGAGGATGAGGTACTAGATGTCGAGAGTGGCTCAGGATCCTAATCAAGCACTAATTCGAGCAATTCAAAGGGTGAGTCTGTCCTTACTAATCGACCGTCGGGACCTCTAACCCACTTGGATGAATCTATGATGACTGAAAATTTAAATTGTTAGAATGATACGTGTATGACAATATACAATGCATGATCGTGAATTGTGCAGATGGAACGAAAAAATCAATAAATTGCAATTATGCGATGCAATGCATGAAAATAAATATACACGTGATGATATATGTATGTGAAAAACAATATGCAGGCAAAAGGATATATACACACAATATGAAATGTATTATTTTTTTTATTTACTTATTCATTATATTTTTTAACATGAATGACATGTGATGTATGTGTATGTTGTGCAGCATTCACAGCCACATGCAAGCAGATAGATCCTTCTAACCGTATTTCTCCCACGCACGAGGTCGTGCGGTCTCTTTCATAGGTGGGCTTTATCCAAGGGTTAACAGGGAACCCAATGGACGCATATAGTGCACGGTGAAAAACCGACAGCATAACAACTCTTACTTTAAAGCACATGCGCATGGATGTTTGGCCATTATATATTTAAACAATTCGATTAAATCAAAATGGGCCCATCGGGGCATGAAAGCCTTTGATGAAAACCATCTGATTCAATTGATTTTGTTCAATATATGACGACCCAAATAGCAAGCACGATATTATGGTACATGTCACCTAGTGGAAGTTTCTATTGCAATTACATGGGCTTTGGTCAAAAGGTGGTGTTACTTTAGGGCTACCCAAGCATGATCCCTGCCGACGAGTCTAGCTTATCGCGAGCATAACAACCGATCGGGTCACCATTTTATATACCACGATGGTACGAGGCTTGGGCTGGTGATTATCCCTAACACTTCCCCACATTGAGTGAACGTAAGGTTGTGCTTCAGGAATGCACCGAGGTTGATAAGGGACCAAGCTAGAATAGATCTAAGGCTCTAATGAGATGTAATGCAATTTTGAGAGAAGAGCGAAATTTATAAACTAAAACTTAATTGTAAATTCTAATCAAGGTACTTTCGAATTGAAGTCTCAAATATCTCCCCAGCGGAGTTGCCACTGTGACGCGCGCAAGCCGGATCCCCCACGGTCGCCCATACGACCGTCCGCTCTAGGGCGATCGGGGCATTTGAGGGTCCGTTGACAGCTTGCAATGAATTGCAAGTGCGTCTATTTTTGGCAACAAGGAGGTTTTATGGAGTCGCCACCCAATAGAATATTGGGAAAGTTTCTCTCGCCTCGGAGAGCCTAAGACTGCGCTTCTATCCATTTTGGGCCAACCAAAACCCTCTCCCTAAGGAGCCTAGGATTAACGTCTAAGTCTCGTGACACAAGAGGTGTCTTGGAGATCCAGTTCCAATGAGTGATCGGATGGACCTCTCGCCTCGTTGAACCCAAAGACCAGAGATGGGTTCGGGACTTCTCATTTATTCGTACCTTGATTGATTTTACAATTCAGTTTTTAGTCTATTAGTCCGCTCTCTCTCCACACGATGCAATTTAAATTAAAGGCGCAATCATCCATTTAAGAGCATAAAATAAATAGCATTAAAACATAAAATAAATTTACAATAATACTAAGGGCAAAATACAACCCTCGTTTGTAAATGTGCGATAAATGCATAAAACGGGTTATTCATTAACAATGAGGACATTGGTCCTTGCATGCATTCATTAGGGAAAACTATTTTTATGTGATGGTTTTATTGGGTAAAAATAGGACATTGGTCCAGTTTTATTTAACAAACATTTTATTTAGTAGAAAACATTTGTGTGGTGGTTCTTTTTTAGAGCGGTCGAAAATCATTTTATTATTACAGACCACAAATAAATAAAATAATATAAATTAATAATTACATATTTCTAAATAAATAAATAAATACTAAACTATTTGTTCCGACTGTGTGCCTCGAACGAGTCACATTGCCACTCTCGTGGTTACGGTCGTGACAGGACAATAATAGCAATTAGTAATGAATAAATAAATAATTGAATAAATAAATGAATGCATAAGCAAATAATAAAATAAAAAAATTAAAGAAAAATAATTGAAATTACTAATTGACTAAATTAAATGATATTAAAAATAAATACTAATGACAAATAATATTTACAATTAACAATAACACTAATAATAAAAAAATAATAATTAATTAACAAACATTATATAATAATAATAATAATAATAATAATAATAATAATAATAATAATAATAACAACAATATTAAATAATAATAATAATAATAATAATAATAATAATAAATAAATATGAAAATAACAATAATAAATAATAAAAATAATATTAAAACAGAATAATAAATAAATATAAATAAATATATTAATAATAAAAATTCAGAAATTAAATAATAATAATAATAATAATAATAATAATAATAATAATAATAATAATAATAATAATAGGGAAAGGGGACTTACCTCACCGGAGCCTCGCCGGAAGAGAGGTGGTCGACACCACCTATACCGGAAGCGAGATCAAGACACCGGGAAGCCACCGGAGTTGGTCACTCGCCGGAAAGAGCTTTGTCGTCGCCGGAAAATGTCTTGAAGCATCCGGGTCTTCTTCTCTCACGCGCCGGCTTCCGGCGGCCGATAGAGGAACGGCGACCACCGATGGTTTCGTCCGGACCTCCACTCCACGGAGGCGAGGCGCATGCAGCGATCGGCGGCTGTGGCTGGCCGGCGGAGGCAACGCCTCCTTCCCCTCTCTTTTCTTCTTTCTCTTCTCTCTCCGGCGTCTTCGGTTCCCGTGGCTGGGTCTCCTCCCTTCTCTCCTATTCTTTCTATTTCCCTTTTATTTTCCTTTGATTTTGGTCCCTCACTCTCAGGTCTTGCTCTCTCTTTTATTTCTTTTCCTTTCTCTTTTTATTCTTTCTTTTGCTTTCTCTTTGTTTCTTTGGCCGGCTCCCTCCTGCTCTCTCTTTCTTTTCTTTTTCTTTCTTTCTCTTTTCCTTTCTCTTCTTCTTTCTTGATCTGCCTTTATACCCCATAAATTAGGGCTAAGGGTCACAATGGTAATTTCCTCCATAATTCCCTCCTTTTCTTCTTTTTAATTAATCTAACTTAATTCAAATAACACACATTAATTAATTAATTTAAACACTACATATTAATTAAACATTACACTAATTACTCATTACATATATTACATCTTAATATAATTATCATATATATTATCTATGTAATTAAACACTCTACATACTAATTAATATTAATTAAATAAACTTTAATTTTTCATGCATTATAATTACACAATAATATTAGCCATTTAACTAACCAATAAATTAACTAATTAATTAACAAACAACATTAACTAATTAATTTTTAATTTCACACACAGATATTTATATTTATTATTTTTTTTCCGGAGGGAATAATCAAGAATAAAAAAATCACTATTTTCATTTTATGCCGGACTCGGGACCCAGTGTCTACACTTTACCTTCCCATCTAGGAGTTAGACCCCTAACAAGTTTAGCAATCTTATTCTCTTCAATAAGTTTGTGACCAAAAGCTTTAATTTAATTTGTTAACTTAACATACCTGTTAATTACCTCAACCATAGTCTCTTATGGCTTCATTTTCAAGGTTTCATAATCCACCATAAGCACATGTAGTCTGGATCCCTTTACTTCATGGGTTCCATCATACGTGGCTTTAAGCTTATCCCATATTTCCTTTGCTATATCACAACCAAAGACTCTGTTAAATTCATTAGTATGTAAAGAATAGAATAAAATACTCATCGCTTTTGAGTTTAGTTGAACTCTTTTCTTTTCATCATCAGTAAGCTCTTTTCTAGTTTTCTGAACAGTAATGCTAGTTCCTCCAGTTTGTTCAATTATTTTTGTTGGAGCTTGATATCCTTCTTTGATTATTTCCTAGCAATCCATGTCTTAAGATTGGATAAAATGCCGCATTACTACCTTAAAGAATGGATAATTGTCCCCATAGAACATGGGTGGTCTGTGGACAGAATGACCTTTTTTGAATGGAGTAGCTACAGGAGGATTTTCAAAACTTGATGCCATCTTATGGATCACTCAAGATTGTTAAATCTTAGGAGAATAAGATCTTCTCTGATACAAATTGTTGGTCCATTTAACACACAAGAGGGGGGGGGGGGGGGTAAATTGGGTGTCTTAAAATGTTTGCTCAATTTATGGCAAAACAGACTGAAGTGTTTTGGAGTTATTTTCTGGTTTGAATAGAACAGAAAGATATGCAATGGATGAATGCAAAATGTGATGATTGACAGAATATATAATAAATCACTTTTAACATAGATTTAAAACCTTGCAGTAAATCAATGTTAAATAACTGAAATGGTTTTGAAAGATTTCTTTTAACTCAATACAAGATTTAACAACAATAGAATAGTCGAAATCTTTTAGAAACAGAACAGAGAAGAGGGGAGAAGAATGAGATCAACAAAGATTATTTATAGTGGTTCGGCCTAGCTGCCTACATCCACTCCCCAAGACACTATCTTGAGCTTATCTCTCCACTAACAACTCTTTTAATGGGCAAGAGTTAAAGCCAATATACAAACCTAGTATATTTTCTACCCACAATCTTTTTCCCAAGTGAAAGATGTAAACACTTACTAGAATTTCCTAACGTTCTAGCCAATCGTTTCTTATAATCTTTTATAAAGATACCTCACACAAGAGTTACAACAAAAATGCTATAATCTAGTTGAGGAGGATGATAATGAATGAAGTGCAAGATGTGGAAATTAGCTTGAATAAGATGACAGCTTGTATCTCAAGAGATAAAAATGATTTCCAACTTCTCTCACCCTTTTGGAACTAAAAATAACTTCAATTTATAGCCAAAAACTTAATATGGCCATTGGCGTTCAAAAACTAGCCGTTATGTGTAAGACAAATTTGATAAAATCAAAAAATTAGCCTTTATTTTGTCTTTTAGTGAAAGACAGTTCTGCTGATCTGCTATGAAAGAACAAAAACCGTTTCAAGACATTTTGTAGTATCCTTTTTGCTTAACTTTTCAAAGTACTTTTTAACAGATTTTCTAAAATGGTGTTTTGTTTGCAACAGAACACCATTTTAGAACACATTTTAATGCATGCAAAGTTATTTTTATGCAAGGGAAGAGATTTATGATGCATGAATATATATATATATAAGGCTCCTCAAAATATTTTATAGAATTAATACCCTAACTTATTGAATCTCGAACAGAACTTGAATCTTCTAAGTTCTTCATGTATTTGACTTGCTTTCTTAATTTTAATCTTGCACATATTAGTGAGGATAGAGCTTAAATATAAGCAAATAAATAGAATTTATACAAAGTTTATTCAAGATTTGATTATCATCAAAATTGAGATGTAGTCTTGAGGCAACAATCTAAAGGTGCCATTGTGGTGCTAAAGGCGCCCAAACTATCTTGAAACTTGTATGTCTTGCTTGGAGATATAGTAAATTGTTCGGCATCATTTTCTTTATCTATAGTAGATTTTAAAACAACCAAACTGTGGCATACGAGATTATGCCACGTGAGTGAGAAGGGATTGGACGTGCTTAGCAAGTGAGGTCTTTTATATCATCAAAGCACTGGCAAGGTGAAGTTCTATAAACAACATGTTCTTGGAAAGCAAAAGAGAGTTAGTTTCTTTTCAACCCTTCATTAAACTAAGGATGTCTTGGATTACATTCATTCAGACCTCTGAAGTCCTTCTCAAGTCTCATATAAAAGTGCAGCTCATTACATGCTGACTTTTATTGATGATTATTACAGGAAGATGCGGGTATATATTTTGAAGTACAAAGGAGAAATGTTATTACACTCTAAGCATTGGAAGGCCATGGTAGGGAAGTAGACTAGCAAAAAGGTTAGGCAACTCGAAATGGATAATGGCCTTAAGTTCTATTCATTTAAGTTTAAGGAGTATTGCAAGGATGAAGGAATTATGAGACACAAGACCATGAGGCACACGCCTCAATAAAATGCTATCACTGAACAAATGAACTGTACCCGCTCCGAACGAGCTTGTTGCATGCTCATTAGTACTAGTTTAGCTAAAAGGTTTTGGGCAGAAGCATTAATAACTGCTTGTTACTTAGTTAATTGCTCACCAACTTCAGCCATTGATTTTAAATCTCCATAAGAAGTTTGGTCCGGTAACCCTTTTGATTATTCTCATCTAAGAATATTTTGCTGTCCTGCCTATGCTCATGTTAATGAAGGGAACTTGAGCCTAGAGCCAAGAGCCAAGAAATGCAATCTTTTTGTCTTGTGTGATAACTTTTTCCTCTGCCATTTATGAGGGATAAATTTGGATATTAATACTTGATTTTAAAATTAAATTTTTGATGAAATTTTCAATGAAATAATATCAAGAAATACAATAAACTTTAAAACATTTATTATTAATCATGTTGTATTTCAATGGAATCTAATTGAAATCAAATTTCATTTTACACTACAACAAATATTTAAAATAGAGATGGAAATTTAGAGATGAAAGAATTTCCGTCTCTAAATAGAGACGAAAAATAGTTTCCGTCTCTAAATAGAGATGAAAAGAACATTCTGTGTCTAAATAGAGATGAAAATAATCCGTCTCTAAGTTTTCATCTTAAATTGTAATATTTAGCGACGGATTATGGATTCAGTCGCTAAAAATGGCGAGATTGATTTGCCTCCATATTTAGAGATGGAATTTACTTTTTGTCTCTAAAAATAGAGACGAAATTCAATTTTCGTCTCAAAATAGAGACAAAAATTGAAATCCGTCTCTATTTAAAGACGGAATTAAATTTCTGTCTCTGTTTAGAGATGAAAATTGAATTCCATCTCTATTTTTAGAGACAGAAAATAAATTTTGTCTTTATTTAGAGACGAAAAAGATTATTCGTCTCTAATTTTAGAGACAGAATAAAGTTTCCGTCTATAAATAGAGACGAAATTAAGTTTTTGTCTCTATATAGAGACAAAAACACTATTTCGTCTCAAAAATTCGAGGTATAAAAACCCCCTTTTTTCCTTCTCTCTCTCTTCTATCCCCTCTCCCCCTCTGCTTCCCGATCGGCTCCCCTGCCCCCCCCCCCCTGCTGGCGACGAGATCCCTGGGCACCGCATGCTCAATGCCGGAGCTCCTCTCTCCTTCGATACGTCCTCTACAATTCCCTGCGCGAGGAAGCCAGCATTTTCTCCCTCGGACGAGCCACCCGATCTGGTATCCTCCTTCGGCCGGCCTGCTAATTCCCAATGCTGGCGCAGCCCCTTTTTTGGCGATCTGTTTGACAGGTATTTTAAATTTTCAATTTTTGCGATTTCCTCTTTTCTTCTTCGCAATTAGCTTCATAATTGTCTTTCCTCAATAATTTCAGAAATTATTCGCTTTGCTGCGTTTTGTTTTGGTAGGTTCAGAAATTATTTGTACTTGTTATTTGTTGGTTCTGCTTTTTTTTTTTTTTTTATCAGTTACATAATTTCTTTTCATAACTTATCTTGTTTGTTATTTGCTCTCTCTATTACAATAAAATAGTGCTCGTTGATGAGTGATGACCAGCTTGAAATCATAATTTGATTTATTGGTTATACCCATATATTGTTTACTTATTTGGCTTTTAAGTTAAAGATTGCTGTCTTCTTTAAGTAAATTTTTATGTTTTCTTATCAATCTTTAATTTATCGGTTATACCCATTGTTTAGTCTCATGTTCGTACTGTAATTGATTCCATATATTATCATTTTAGCTTGGGTTGTGAGATATGAAGCCCTGTTCCAACTTCATGAACATTTATTTGCTTAGTAATCTTTCATCTGCTCATGAACAAGGCAGCCAGCATCATTACTTTTACCATGAATAACAAATCAGATATCAAGTTTAGGAAAATCACAAAGCATGAGGGATTGCATTTTCACTTTATAAATAATTTCTTTAAGGAGTTTGGCCAGCTTATACCAAAGAAGTGATAACAACACCCATAAATGATATGGTTGAACTTGTCATAAGTGATGAACATACTTATCCTAAGTCTTGAAATAATATGGTTGATCCTTTATTATCTAATTATCATCCTTTCTCAGTGATTTTAATTTCAGTATAGCAATCTTAACTAGTTTATCAACAAGTTCCTTTTTAGCTGCTTTATCCTTGAAGAATGAATAAAAAAACCTATATATGACATGAGTCTATGTTTTAGTTGATAAACTTTACCTATTTGATTCTCTTACTAATCTATCTTTTATATTTACCAACTCATAATATCTTCTACGGATAATTAAGCCCATACAAGTTTCCCTTTAAAATCTTATTCTTTTTGTATTGCATTCAACCTTACAATTAACAAAAGGTAAAAAGCATATTCAGATCTCTAAATTGTTAAGCTCATTTCTACCATTTTACTTTCAGTATTTAGCGCAATTGTTTGGGGTTTTGATCTATCAGCTGATCATTGCTTTTTTAAAATGCCACTTTAGATCTGCCATTTTGTTTTCTGCATTTGGCAACACTTGTTTACTCGTTAAATTTTGAATATACAAACTGATGATTTCTTCCTTTTCATAGTTTATTGTAGTTGGTGATTTGATGAATAATTTAATAACTGCTATTTGTTTTCTGAATTTGGACCATTGTTTATTAACTTTTCAAAGTTTCAATCTTTAATTGTTTGTTCATGTTGATGATTTGAACCACTTGCTACTGTTTGAATTTTCATTCTTATATTCTCTTTCTTATTAATGACTCCCCGTTGTTTATTGATAGATAATCGTCTCCTTGTCCTCTACTGCTACGGCTAGTAGGCTTGCGGCAACTACTTATGAGATTATTGAGCTTCGCAGTACAGTCGACATATTAATAAACTACATTAATAGGTTAGAGGATTTCATTAGTCGAACATTACCTGATGATACGCAAGCACCGTCGGCTGATCGTCCACATTCACCTCCAGCTTAGTTAGTATTTTTATTTTGTTCACGTACTTTTATTTGTAGTGTTACTACATTATATATATATTAATACATTATTAATTACATTTTTATTAAATATAATTATTTTTTATTTAATACTTGTTTCATTATACAAATTTTGGCAATTTTAATTATAATTTTATTTATTATATATATTTCAAAAAAAAACTTTAAAAATAGAGACGAAAATTTACTTTATGTCTCTAATATTAGAAACGGAATACACTTTTCGTCTCTAAAAATAGAGACGAAAAGTAATTTTCCGTCTCTAAAAATAGAGACGAAAACATCTTAGAGACGGAAAGCTAATTCCATCTCTAATATTAGAGAAGGAAAGCATATTCCGTCTCTATTTTTAGAGATTGAAAGTATATTCCGTCTCTAATTTTAGAGACGGACCTTTGTTTTCCGTCTCTAAAAATAGAGACGGAAAGTATTCCGTCTCTAAAATAGAGACGGAATATAAATTTTCATTTCTAAAATTAGAGACAGAAATATTCCGTCTCTAAATTTAGCGACCGCTAAAATAGAGACGGTAAATTTCCGTCGCTATTATCGTTTAGAGACGGAATTCTGTCTTTATTTTTTGTCTCTAAAAAAAAAAAAAAACCTTTATTTATTTTAATAACCATGACTAAATACATTAACGTTGCAATGCTCTTGTTATAAAACTAGTATATATAATAAGAAATAATATATATAAATATTAGTGATTATTTCATATAAATATTACTCTATATAATTAGAAAAAATGACATAATTTAAATATATTTTAAAGTATTATATAAAATTATAAATTTTATAAAGAAATAAAAAAAATTAAGTTATCAAAGTAAAAATATAATCCAAATATATTTTAAAATATTACTTTGTAAATTTTAGAGATAAAAAATTCTGAAGACATATATATATATATATATATATATATATATATATATATATATATGAGTCTTTTAACCAGTACTCAAAGATCAAAGTTGAAACCAATAACTGAAAAAATTAAAAATAAAAATTGAAATTGAGTGCACGGGACCGATTAATCAAAAAATCGGTTTAATTTTGGACCGATTTTGTAGTTAACTAAATTCTTAATTTTTTTTCACCCATACAGACTACAAGTAAAAACTATATATTTATTTGAAATATTAGTTTAAATGAACTATATATATAGTCTCAGAGTCTAGTAAAGAAAAGTGTTATTTTTAATATATTTTTTAATTTAAAATTTTTATTTTATCTTTTAATATTTTATATTTGAATTTTTTATTTTTTTATTTTAAAAATATTTTTAGCTGTGGATTATGAAATATATCACTAATCCGTCACTATATTTTGCATTTAGACAGATTTTAATCGTTTACCAAAATTTCTTTGCTAAATGCATATAAAGCTTAATGAAATGTTGGGTTGAAAAATTTTAAAAATTTGGGGATCAATTTGGCCTTTTTCTTAGCGAGTGGGTTAAAATGAAAATAGAATCATAGGTTGATGTAATTTTTGTAATTAATTTTATATTAAATGTTATCTTAAAATATATATGTTATTAATTCCGTCTATTAGGTCTATACGTTTTTAAATTTTACATATTTAACGGAATAACTCATATTTATATTTTATTTTAAAACCGTATAAATCAAAAATCAAAATAACTGAACCGTAGACATATAGGCCATGTTTGTTTTCCCGTATAATATACAGGATAGCATAAAATAATACAGGCTAATACGTTATTAGAGGGTGTTTGGCTAATTTTTCTAAAAAATAATACATGTATTATATAATACAACATTTAGTTTTTATCCTATATACACAGTATAAAATAGTACACCCCTCCCCCCTGAATTTATTTAATACGGTGTTTATCCTTATTTTTACTTTTTCTCATTTTATATAAATTCTATTTTATTATTTTATTATCATTTTTATTTTGTGAATATATATTTTGTGTGTCATAATAGTTTATTAAATTTATTTAGTTTGAATATTGTTATTATTATTATTAAATTCTTTTTTGCATGATTTTCTACTTATGAGCCTGTTACATATTGGATTATGTCTAAAATAATAAAATAATAATAATTAAGTTTATTTATTTTGATTTGTTATGGGACTATGTATAAAATTATTAATTTTAACACATTTATTAATATATTTCAATTATATAATTGAATGTTATTAATTAAATTGCTTGTTTGATTGTTAATTTATCTACTATTATATATTTATATTTCAAGAAATTTTTGCACATTTTTAAAAAATTGTATTTTACAATTAATTTTTTTGTCTAAATTGATAATATTAAAAATAATTTAATTTTTCATATTTTTTAATTTTATTTAAAAACAATACAATATACTATTATATATCAAATACAATATAAAATAATACAAACTAATATAATATTATACCAAACACTGTATAATATAATACAAATTAATATTATACAGACTAATACTATACAGGCTAATACTATACAGACTAATACTATACAGGCTAATACAATACAGCGAACCAAACGTGCCCATAATGTTCTGATGGAGTTGGTATGGAGGCTTTTTAAACCATTGATATTCACAGGTGGCGGTGATTATTTTGATCACTAATAAAATAAAATGAAACAAAATGTTTTTGCGCTCAACTCCATCCACTTGTTCTATCTCTATCCTTTAACCAATTTCATCTAAAACCACCTTAACTTTTGTTTTCTTTCTAAATTATCTCATCTTCTTTGTTGCATGTTTTAACTACTCATCAGTAGTACTTAAATGGAGCAAAAACTCATCAAACGTCTATTTTGCCCCATCACTATCAGAACTAAGTTCATTTCCTTCCATTACACAAAGAATGAAATTAAAATGATCACTAGATAGACTGATGATGAAATGCAATATATGGTTAATTAGTGTTGCATAATTGCTGATAGAGGACTTTTAGACTTATTATCAAGCAATCTGATGCAATAATTCTCCACTAATCCTTTTTTTTTTTTTTTTGAAAGGTCCACTAATCCTTAATGTGGGACATATTATTATTATGTTAGGAAGGGACAAATATACATCTATGACTTATTGATAAGTTTTAGATAATGATAAGTCCCAATTCCTTCAACAAATGTATTTAAAATAAATAAAGAAAACCAAAAATCATTTAAGACAATACTTTTCTCATTACATGCAATATTTTGATTCAATACATGTATTTCAAAATTAACAATTTATAAACCAAATGATTAGAGTTGTCAATGTATAGATATCCGCAGAAATTATTATAATTGAACCCATTTATTAGTTAAAATATCTAAACTTTATTTATATCCAATTAAAATTAATATTATACTATCCGTATCCTTTTCAAATTTTATTGCTAATGTCCATATATTATCTGATATTTGTTGAAATACCCATTTTTTAATATTTTTCCAAAAATAAATAGAAAATCAAAAAAAATATCAAAAAAAATACAAATAGTAAATATATAGTCATACCACATCTATAAAGGGTCAATTTCACTCATGGTCACTCAACTTATCAGTTATCGCAGTAACCGACTTTTTTTTTTCAATCTTAAATGTCACTGAATTTCTTACATTTTTTCAAAAAAGTCATGTTAACCGAAATGCGGCGAGAACTCTTGTCGGATTGATGACATGGCATATGACACGTGGCAACGAATAGTAAATATATGACTTTTTTGCAAAAATGTTAGAAGTTCAGTAACATTTAAATTGGAAAAAAAGAAAATTGGTTAGTTTTGCACGATAAATGATAAGTTTAGTGACCGTGAATGAAATTAATTTAGATGTAGCATTTGTTGGAAATATTGTTAAACGACATGTAGTTTCTGATATGACATGCCATGTCATCAATCCGGCGATAGTTCTCACCGGATTCCGGTGAACATGATTTTTTTGCAAAAATATTAAAAGTTCAGTGACATTTAAGTAAGAAAAAAAAGTCGGTTACTTTTGCGCGATAAGTGATAAGTTGAGTGACCGTTAGTGAAATCAACCCCATCTATAAGCATCAAAATAAATCATATTAAATTCAAATATTAAGATAAATTAAATTGGATTCAATCTTGGTAAAAATCAAAATTCACTAAAAAATACATATTTTGTATATGAGTTAAAGGACTAAACTTGAATCTGTCATGAGTAGTAAAATAAATATTCAGACTCGTTCCAAACTAATTTATTAATTACCCTAATCCATCCTATTAGTATAGACTAGAGCTGGACACCTAAAAAAATTCGGGTGCCGCTGCCATCCCTACAAATGGTAATATTTAATTAATTACCTAAAGAAATAATAATAATAATAATAATAATAATAATAATAATAATAATAATAATAATAATTCAACTTCTGGGAGGACCACAAAAATACTAGTCGGAGTTCAAGCATTAAATAAAGAAACGAAAAAAATAAAACACCACATGAAGCCACTTACCTGATATGGTGATGGTCCACCACTAATTTGTAGAAACACCAATATTCAATTGCCTGTCACTAGTTGAAAGCAACAGTCCTACACTCCATGTCGCCCATGCATAGCAAAGCTTTTGTTTAACAAGGATGAATAAACTAATCCAGATTTGGGAAATCATTTGTTTAGAAAATGTTGAATAAATAAATAGAGATTTGGGGAATCATTAATCTGTTTAGAGAATGTTGATTAAATAAATAGAGATTTGAAAAAAAAAAAAAGAAAAGTAAATGTTGGCACTGTACTTGTGTGTTACGGGAAATAACTGTAGCCACCAGCACGACATAGACTAGTTAACTAATTTATAACCTAATTTTTAATTTTGTTTTAAAAAATACTTCACAGAAACAAACAAAGTCAATTACAAATAGGAAAATTATTTAAAATTAAGAAACTTGCATGCAAGGAAGAAACTCTAGCAATGGAATGTGTCTCTTCGTTAGCAATTCTTTTAATCCATCTCACTTGATATTTTAGACCTACTCTGAAGAATAAACTTGCAGTCATCAATAATTTGCCCAAACTTTGAAAGATCAACAGTAGATGAAAGCAATACAAAATAAACCACTTTGAGGGTAATTAAAAACCATACCTAAGCAATCAACCACATCAGTCAACCAACTTAAAAAGCTTCTTTAAGTTTCTTGATATTTTCGAAAAAAAATTATAATAGAATAAGGTCGGTATGACAGTTTAGACTTGAACCGATTAAGTCATAATGTAGGCCGATCGGCTTGGAGCACTGTGTTTCTACAAGAGAGTGTACCCGATCATGCCGGGGCGTTTGCACTCCGAAATTTAAGTCAAAAGTGTTTTCCATAGAGACAATAGAGAGATAAGTACTCTAAGTGAATTGTGTTACCTGGGTGCATAATGACCTTGGTATTTATATGGGCATGAGAATCCACTTGAGTGGCCTACTTCTAGTGAAAGAGTGGGTGGCTGCGACATGACGCGGAGCAGGTGCAGGGTAGGCAGAGGCATGTGTTAGTGGACCATTGAAGGGCGAGCCCTGTCAGTCCGATCGGACAACCTACTGACCTTATCTCCTTTATTCTTGTGATATGCATCTGTTCACACGCCGGGCCCTAAAGGTTATTAGGCCATGAAGATGTTGGGCTTTGGCCTATGTCGAATCTTATTTAGGGGTGGGGGGGCTTAGTAAAAGATAATATTGACTATTATCATTTAATTTGTCCCCCTTCAAAGACATCCGATCAGATCAAGGTAAGGGACGGCGATCGAGAGCCTTTGGCTGCTCAGTCACTTCAAATCACTTTGTTGGAGTTTGACGTTTTGAATTTCCAATGCGATTAGCACACTAATGGGGGGATGTTTCGTCACAAGCGCCCATTATGGTGACGCTTAGCACGGGTCTAGCAAGCGTACTAAATCGACTAAGTAATAAAATGGGGTATAGTTAGGATCCCCAGTTATCGTACCCAAGGGATTGTGTGTGCAAGCTCCGACAATTAAATATATGCTAAAGAATTCCCAATTGTTTGTGTGTATGAGTTATCTATTGATTTAATTAAAGAAATAAAGCAGCTAAAATGTGCAATTGAAATTTGTTAAACTAAACTAGCAGTAAATTTGGCAAGAATTAATCTATGGAAAAATTAACAGGTATAGAAATCAATATAAAAGAAAGATTGCTCGGATTCATTCATCCACTGCATACCCAGATGTGAATTAATTTAATCTAAAAAATCATATATAAATGAATTCGGGATAACTCTCTTAACCCAAGCGTCCCATTCCGGAGTAAGCTACTCTAATTGCATGACGTCCCATTCCGGAGCAAGCCATACAATTAGCCTAAGCATGGGTCTATAATCCTAAGTTCGGTTTGCTTTCCCATTCTGGAGCCAAACAACCCAAAACTCATCTATCTCACTCCCCACTCTAGAAAATCATAAAATCCTGCACATCTAGAGTCCTATTCCGGAGCAGTCCAAAATATACAACATTCATGATAGAAAAACTGAGTAAAATCATCCATAGCATTCAATCCATACAAGCTCAACAACCAACAGAGATATATGATAAAAACCATTCATCAAAACTGGAAAATAATTTGAGAAAATGAAATCCCATGAACTGACAATAAGCAACAGTGAGATAAACCATTCGTTCATATATATATATATATATATATATATATATATATATATATATATTCAAAATATGTTCAATATTCACATCATGGGTAGGGGATTCAAAGATCCCCCAAACAACTAAAGGACAACTCACTATCCATTACAAAGTAAAGAGGGAAAAGGAGAGAATAAACCCATAAATTCATTGAGGAAGAAAACCCAGCTGAATCCCAAGTTCTTCAATCTTCTTCTTCAAAGTTTCAATGGAAATGAGCTCAAAACTAAGAGAATCTAAGTGTCTATGCTGTGTAATTGTGTTAAATCTATGTATTTTTGCTGTAAATCTATCTATTTGTAATGTAAAGCAAAAGGAAATATCAAAACCCTAAAGTTAAGAACAAAGGAAAACCCCAGAAAAATTAAATCTAAAAATCCTATTTTTAACCCTAGAAAAAATAAAAAGCTCCCTTTTGCCAAACATAAATCTGCAATTTATAGATTCAGAAGGGTTACGGTGACAATGAAATGATTCTCACCGTGAGGCACTAGGGGTCACAGTGGTAACCAAATGGTTGTCATCGTGAGATACTCGAAGAAATGATTCTGTCTGAATGTGCAGGAGGAGGTCACAGTGACAATGAAATTTGTTAGCACCGTGAGATACTTGACTTCAGCTTCTGGTTGTCACCGTGAGGTACATAAAGATTCAATTCTGCCACCTTAACTCCTTATGTCACGGTGACAGCAAGGTAGTTGCCACCGTGAGGTACTTCAGCTCTCAATTATGTCTTAACAAATTTTATGTCACGGTGACAACAAGATCAGTTGCCATCGTGAGGTACCTCTTCTTTCCATTCTGCCGTTTAAAAATTCTATGTCACGGTCACAATGAAAGGGTAGTGACCGTGAGGTATATGCGACCACAATTCTGCCTTGAGAAAAATGTATGTCACGGTCACAACAAAAGGGTTGTGACCGTGAGGTACCTGTAAATCCTACATTCCAAAATGAAACTTTATCAAAATGTTATCCAAAGTGTTTAAAAACCTAAATCAACTAAATTTGACAAAGTTAACAAAAAGTAACCACAACACAACAATAAACACAAATAAAAACCCAAAAATCTCATGAAAATGATAACAAAACTAAGTACTAAATTGAAGTTATTAAAATACCCCACACTTAGACTTTGCTCGCCCTCGAGTAAATGAATTATCCACCTTCCTAAAAATTCAAACTCTAACTCGGAATAGGAAAACTCAAAGAACCAAAATAACACTTAGCAGAAGAGTCTTAACCACAAAGCCTCAAGTCAGCTTATTTCAAGCAATGTCATGTGTGTGTGCTAGGCTAAAACAATTTTTCTAATTCTCAAAACAAAACAACCAGCATATTCCAGCTATTGAGCAAAGAAAATGAACAACAAATAATTTGCGTACTGGTTTCGCACTCGAAACTCAAGATAATCATAAGCATTTCCTTTAGCACTGGAACCACACGGGGTCATCTCCACTAAACAACTCAAGTCAAGAACAGGACCACTAGGACTTACTCCAAGGTTGTAATGCTAGACTAGGGAATTAGCTAACAAGAATAGATAAAGATATTGAACAAAGAGTCAGCCACTCCACCTATATACACCACTACTCAATCTTAACAAAAATTTGTATCAACCCACTTTCAACTTACCAATAGTTGATAAAACTCAACTAAACTTCCCAAAATGAAAAACACTAAATCACAAGAAAATAAGCAGATGAAAGGCCTTAATGAATTTCTTCTCTCAAACCCAATCACCTTTGAATGTGTAAGCACTTCCCTCTATTTGAGGGTACCCCACACTTGAATTTTTCTATATATGACTAGCTTAGAGATCTTATCAATGATCAACATTTTCATAATTTTTTTTATTTAAAAATCATGAGCTAGCCTAATTTTTCAAACATAAATAGTGAGATACCCACAGCCTTCGTTCTCTAACACATTTGGACTTCATTAAGAAAAAATCAGAAATATATTATGCAACACCCCACAATTTCACAATTCAGCATTCAACACAATTTTTTTCTCACTATTATAGCAATAAACACCCTTACCCAACCTTCAATGTTATCCCAACCCAATTCTAGAGTGGCCAGTTCTTAGAAAGGATAGGCAAAAGCATTTAGGTTGAATGGTAAAATATGAGTGTGACAAAGAATTGCATAGTACGCTTTTAGCATACCAAATCGACTCAACGGGGCTAGCAATGGCAATTATGCATATAGGTAGGTCAATAATCATTTAAAGTGGTTACCAAAGAAAAACTGCTTAGGTCATGTCCTAATCTTACTTGAGTTGTTATATTGTTTCAAAGGGTGATGAGGAAGGTTCTAACTATCCTAAGATTCCTTCACTCAAATGCTTTCACACACTGGATGTTTTCAATTTTTTTTTTTGCAATAGAGCCTAAAGTGCGCAATGGATAAGAAATCACAAGATATATGACTAATTGAGATTAATTTGCTACTAAAACATACAACTACTCTCTTGCTAAAATTAATTCTTAGGATAATCTATTAACAACTTAAAGTTCAAAACATTCACATCTGGAATAAATAGAGGTAAACTAGACTAAGATAAGGAAATTAAGGCAACAACAATTCAGCACACGGATAACTTAAAAACAAAACACACGAATTAAAATTAAAACACATGAAAATTAAAAACAAAAGCAAAATATAACAAATTACTTGTTCTTCTTCAACAAAAACACAAAATATTGAGTTTGTTAGTTTTACTCCCCTACCCCACACTTAAAATCTTGTTGTCCCCAGCAAGTCAAATAGTAGCATATAAAAATAAACCAAAACACAAGAAAAGGGGAAGGGGGGGTTCCCCTGGCTCAAGTCTCCGGTGGTGGTGGTGGTGGGAAATGCACATCAAAGCATGCTGTCAATGAGGTGAGTCCCAGCAATACTTGATCAAGATGGGACTAAAGATCTGCTTGCGATGCTGAATTGGTATCCATAAGCTCCACCAATATAGTGTACTACTGAGAGTTGAAGGGGTCATGTTCTGGAGCTAGAGCATCCAGTTCTTGATCTTGCTCGTGCGGTAAACCACCGAAACTGCGCTCCACCTTCTACAGGTATTCCTCTCTACGAGTTAGGCAAAATCCACGAGCCTCTGTCTCATCATCCGCCACCACCTTCATATTCTTCATCATTTTTCTATCAATTAAGGCAATGGCTAGTAGTGGTCGAGGTCTTCTTAGTGGGTGATGTACACCCTTTGCAATGACTGTTACCCAACCACCGAGGGATATCTTCTTCACCTTCTGAGGTTCCATTGCAGCTCTTTAAACTTGTGCCATAAATATAGGGCACCATTAATTATAACTCCCCTCACCATACATGCCAAAAATAGTGCTTCAGGCAAGTTCACCTGCCCCGCAGAATCCACATCGCTCAAGAAGGACATGGAGAAGAATCTGTGGATGATCCGTAGGGCTTGTCCATTTAAGTGGTGTGCCTTTGTCTTCCCCGATACATAAGTGGTGGCGGTCACTGTATCTCTGATCGAAGCCCAAGCACTATCCTTGTCATAGTCATCGAAGCAATCCGGCGCAAGGGGAGGAAGACCTAGGAGCTCTGAGAACCTCATAAAAGAGATCTCGTATATTATGCCCTCCAAGTAAAATGAGATAGCTCCAGGATCTATGGCAGGATTTTGGCCAATCCTACAGCTCACGGTAGCCACAAAATCCCTCGTCAAATCCGGATAAACTTTGTTGTTGTGTGCAAACAGCCGCTCCCAACCAATATTGGCGATAAGGCGCTGGACTTCATTTCTAATCCCCAACTTCCAAGTAAGACCATGTCCAAATAGCTTGTCGAAATATATGTGCATTTGGTGAAAAGTGCATAGTTTGCTTTCATGTTGCTTAGCACCCAGTTTGGGACCCTGGAAATGTCGACAGCCGGCTGGCTGGATGAGTTAGGCACCATGGAAGTGCTTTTACGCTTTGGAGCCAGTGTATAAAAAACAACAAGGGCCAATAGCACTTCAAGTTCATACAATAATAATGGCATTAAATATCAACATCAATTATCAGTTCATTAGAACCAAGCACATTCATTTTCATATGCATAATTGATGGCAGTAATATCATACAAGAGAAACATCAATTCCAAAAAGAGGTCAAGAATGTTCAATGACAACATATAGCACAATTAAACATAAGGGCAAATTAAACTTCTCTCCACATTCTTTCTCTATAGCTGTTATCAATTCTCCTCCTGCTTCATCCAACTCTTCATTCTCCAAAGAATGCATTAAGCTCACATTCAATGGATCATCTAGCAACACTTTCTCCTGAGTCTCCTCTACACACTCGTCCACCTTATCCACAAAATAAATCGACTCCTCCAAATCACTCGATGGATACTTTTGAGCTTTGTTCATGTCCACTACCAACTCCTCATTGTTGAATCGTAGGGTGACCTTTTTACCATATACATACTTTTGAGCTTTGTTCATGTCCACTACCAATTCCTCCCCACAATGAGTGGCACTTTCCTATCTTCCTCCATCTCCATGACCACAAAGTCCACAGGAAAAATGAATTTTCCCACGTTCACTAGTAGGTCCTCTATTAGCCCCTTGGGTTTCCTCACCGACCTATCTGCAAGCTGGAGTCTCATTCCCGTGTCCTTGAGATCACCTAGATTGAGTTTCCTGCATATAGAATATGGCATTAAGTTAATGCTGGCCCCTAAGTCACACAAAGCATTTCCAATAAAATTTTCACCAATCTCATAGGGTAAAGTAAAGCTACCTGGATCCTCCAATTTATTTTGGAATCTTGTTCATGATTATTGCACTATAATTTTATGTGAGTTGCACAGTCCCATGCCCTTCTAATTTCTTTTTATTAGAATAAAGTTCTTTCATGAATTTAGCATAATTGGACATGTGAGCTAGGGCTTCAGCAAAAGGCAAATTGATGTACAATTTCTTAAACATTTCTAGAAACCTAGCTAATTGCTCATTTTTCTTCTCTTTCCTAGCTATAGCAGGAAATGGCAACCTATTTATGTCAAGATCCTCTATATTCGGGTTCACTAAGCTCTTACCCTTATCAATTATAGGAGCATCCACATTTACCTCTACCCTAGAGTTAGAGTCACTTACCTTCCGTGTCGGCTCCTCCTTACTCGTCGATGGTAAAGATGACTTACCTTTCTCATCTCCTTGTGTTACCTCCTTGCCACTTCTCAATGTAATTGCCTTTGCCGCTTCCTTGGAATTTTGGTCCACATCTGAAGGAAAAGTCCTCGGTTTTTTATGGGACATTAAAGTTGCAAGCTAGCCCAATTACGTTTCTAGGTTTCTCATAGAAGCGCCTTGATTTCGGTTCCATTGCTCTTGTGATTTTCACCTTGTCTCTTGGCTAGCCATGAATTATTGCTGACTATTCACAAATTGCTATTGACTATTCATGAAACTAGCTAGCATGTCTTCAAGATTAGGCTTCTTCTCTTGCATAGGTGGTCTTGGATGATATCTCGGTGGGTGGTATGCTTGAGGTTGGGAATGGTTTGAACTTTGCCCTTGGTGGTGATGTGGTGGACATGGGGTTTGGTAATGAGTGGTTGCTTGAGGTTGGTAGGATTGGTTGTGGTTGTGATGAACATTTTGGTTGAAAGGGGCTCTTGCTTGTGGTTAAGAAGATGAGGCATGCTGGTTTCCATCCTTCCAAGAAAAATTCGGGTGATTCCTCCAACTCGGATTGTATGTATTACTGTAGGGATCAATTCTTCGATAATCTCCTACAACATTCACATCTCCCATAGCTCCACCCTCTTGAACACATGGCCTGCCTTTATACGATTCACTCTCTTGAGCAACAGAAGCTACATTCCATACCTTCAACCCACTTAACTCTTTCTGCACCAACTCTAACTGTGCCTTTAGCAATGCCACTTCATCTACATTATGCATCCCTTGTCTTCTTGAAATTGATCTAGAAGTAGTCCATTGAGAGTTCTTCGCTGCCATATCATCCAACAAATGGAAATCTTCTTTCGACAACCTATTTAAGAAAGAGCCTCATGATAATGCATCCAATAATGACCTTGTTTGTGGTGTAACTCCCGCATAAAATATTATCATAAATTGGTAAACAGCTATCTCATAGTGTGGATAGCTTCTCAATAGCCTCCTGAACCTCTCCTAAGCCTCATGGAAAGGCTCCTCATTCATCTGGTGAAAACTCATAATGGTGTTGCGAATACTTACAGTCTTGGTGGGAAGGAAAAATCTCATCAAAAATTTCTCTTGCAATTGATCCCATTACCAAATTGATTGGCTTGGTAACATCTGAAGCAATTCCCTCGCTTTTCTAATTAATGTGAAAGGAAATAATTTCAGCCTTACTGCATCAGTAGTGACATCCGAAATCTGAACCGTGTCGCTAACCTCCAAGAATATGTCAATGTGATGAGCAGGATCTTCCAAATCTGAACCAGAGAACTAATTTCTTTGTACCATTGTGATGGTTGCTGGTTTAAGCTCAAATTGTACTCCCCTAGGTAGCACAATCGTCTTATAATCTTCATTCCATCTTAGTACAGCGTAGTCTCTAATCGTCCTCTGCCTAGGCACCTCTTCTCTATGTCTACCTAAAATTTCTTCTTGTGTCCTCTGCATTTGTTCATTCTTGGGAGGAAATTCATCAATGGGAGGATCTTGTTCCATGTTGTTCTCTCTATTAGCTCTCCTTCATTAATGTAAAGTCCTCTCAATTTCAGTGTCATAAGGTGCTACTTGCTCTTTTCTCAATTTATTTATGCACCAAGATTACTTAAAAAGAATAAGGAAAAGTAAAATAAGAAAAAGAAAACGCATACGAATAACAATCAAAACTCACAAACAACGCCAATCCTTGGCAACGATGCCAAAAACTTGGCACAGGTCTAGCAAGCGTACTAGATCGGCTAAGTAATAAAGGCGGGGTATAGTTAGGACCCCGAGTTATTGTACCCAAGGGATTGTGTGTGCAAGCTACGACAATTAAGTGTATGCTAAAGAATTCCCAATTGTTTATGTGTATGAGTTATCTATTAATTAAATTAAAGAAATAAAGCAGCTAAAATGTGCAATTGAAATTTTTCAAACTAAACTAGCAGTAAATTTGGCAAGAATTAAGCTATGGAAAAATTAATCGGTATAGAAATCAATATAAAAGAAACGTTGCTCGGGTTCATTCATCCACCCCCTACCCAAATATGAATTAATTTAATCTAAAAATCATATATAAATGAATTCGTGATAACCCTCTTAACCCAAGTGTCCCATTCCGGAGCAAGCTACTCTAATCGCATAATGTCCCATTCCGGAGCAAGCCATACAATTAGCCTAAGCACGGGTCTATAATCCTAAGTTAGGTTTGCTTTCCCATTCCGGAGCCAAACAACCCAAAACTCATTTATCTCACTGTAACACCCCAATACCCCCGGGAAGGAATATCGGGGTGCCACAAGCCAGACACACACATATGCGTACACATGCATACACAAAGGTGAAAGCGATAACATTAAATAAAGATAAGAGCATTCTTTTGGGCCAAACTTATACTATTAATAAAATAATGTACATATTACAAAATAGTCTTCTGTACATAAAACATTACCGATAACATATACATAACATTACCGATAACATATACATACAAACACTATACTTTCTATTTACATAATGATGTTACTCAAAACATTAGAAACTCTATCTAGTACAAAAAGATCTTAAACCAGCTCCTAGTGGCCAAGACCTGCAGATGCAAACTCTCTGATACCATCCTGCAAACCTACACGGGAAAAATACCCGTGCTAAGAGATAACACTTAGTGGGGATAAACAGAAGCAAAAGACTTTAAACGAAGTCACAAATATAACACAGGCATATTGACAGTCATGTCATATACAAATAATTATACACACAATCTTGTAATAGATAACATTCACTCTAATCAGTTCCATGCAAATATCCAAGCAATATGGCAAAATAATATCGATAGCACGTCATGCGATATTCATGTATATCTATATGAATCTCTATACATATGCAAGTCTCTACTACACTACTTGTACGCTACAGACCATACAGTCGCCTGAAAAACACTACAATACATAAAGTAGCCTGAATTCTCATTAATTATGGATACGGGAACATTACTAAATGGAAGACCGAATTCTCAAAACATTCTCACTATCTCTATTAAAATGACCATCTCAGAGGTCGGCCGCTTGGACCAAACGGGGCCGTCATGGGCAGCTACACTCGATATCCCTTTATAAGCATGCTTATCTATCCACTACTATGACCGTTTAGGCTTAACATAAAGACTCTATACACTCTATCATATACATTGCATGAACACATATAAATCACGCATAGCGCTTTTTATCACGGCATATAAATTGTATAATCACAAAAGGATTAAACAAATGCATATTCAAAAGTGATTAAGTACAAGAATCGTGCAAGAAATTCAACGAAACAATTGGAAGAAAACAGGACTTACATGGTAGCATACAAATCCCCCAAAGCCATGTAACATTGCAAAACCAAAATCCCAAAATAGGAGGGAGTTACACGGTGGTATGGGTAAGCCTTACCGCCATGTAGGTCACCCCACACGGGGGTAAGGAAAGGCCCTTACCACCGTGTAACGAAGCCACAATTAAAATGAGACAGAAGCAAGTTACACAGCGGTATGCCTCTTCCTTACCGCCGTGTAAACCGGGTTACATGGCAGTATGGGTAGGCGTTACTGCCGTGTAAACCTATTCTATCTCAAAATGTGAGACAGGTTCTAGGTAGACTACAGGTCTATACTTGCAATGCATTTTACACATAGCTAACGATATTTTCAGACAAAACACCCCCTTAATAATTGTTCCCTCAGATGTTAAATTTCAAATGGGACAAGTTTTAGGTCAATTGGACATCTATAACTTTAGATATGAATTAAACAACCTATACTGTTCTAGTAACCCGACCCAAATAGAACACTACTATTTTGGTAAATTTTCAGGGTCCTAGAGCAAGAATTTGCTCAAGGTCATTTCTTATACTTTTATAGAAATGGAATTCATTGTTCTAATGGCTCAAGAATCACTCAATTTAGAGGTCTAAAACTCTACTTGTGACAAAAATATTTCATAGAGGTCAAATGGAAAATGAGCAGAATTTGCCAAAACCAAACTTCATCCTCACAACTATATGGTAACCCATCTAACATCATCAACACAAACTCAAATAACCAAGTCTCATGCTCTTAAACATATATACACATACATCATGAAAACACTGCAAGCAATCAAAATGAACACATAAACACATATACAACTCATACATATCTCTATTCAAGCATAAATTACTCAATCTCAAACTCATGCAAATTAACTGAAATCACACTCGATCCCAACCTCTAGGAAGCTCAATCGCTGCTCTCTACTTACTCTCAACTTTCTCCTTGCCTTTGTCCAATCTTTTATCCACAGCTTCAACAAAATCATACAAATACAATCCAAGAATCAAACCTTGCATTTCACTTTAAATCAAAAACTAAACCCAGAAGAAGAAGACCAATACTAATCAGAAATCAAACCACTTACCTCTTCTCTTACTCTTCAAACCAATCCAACTAATTCCACTTAAGGAGCAATCAAAAGAAATGAAAAGAGATGAAAGAAAGAAGAGAGAGTTGGCAAGGAAAAGGGGCACGGCAAAGCCAAGAACAAAGAAAGAAAATAAAAGGTAAAAGGAAACCAAAAGCAGAAATGAAGAGGGAAGCAAAGAGTGGCCGGTCAATGCTCATCTAAAGCCAACTAAACCCAATTAATGCCACTAACCTCATTAAACACATTAATTTACTCAAGACAAATACTCCATGCCAAGTCTTAATTCCCTCCAATGCCACTTGTCACATTAATAAGCAAAACAAATAAGACTCTTGCCAAGTGTCACACTCTCAAGCCGCCAATGTCATTCTCCTATGATGCCACATATCAAACATCCCAATTAAGCTGACTGTCTATTGGAGGGTTCTATTGTGCTCGCGATGCTAGTCGTGCTCACAACAGAACTCTCTCACACACAATCACTCTTAAACTTGATACAATCCGATAAAAAATTAACCAAAACTTCTAGGGTCAAATCGAGGTGTTACACTCACCCCCCACTCTAGTCCTAAAATCATAAAATCCTGCACATCTATAGTCTCATTTTGGAGCAGTCCAAAATATACAGCATTTATGATAGAAAAATTGAGTAAAATCATCCATAGCATTCAATCCATACAAGCTCAACAACCAATAAAAATATATGATAAAAATCATTCATCAAAGCTGGAAAATAACTTCAGAAAATGAAATCCCATGAACTAACTATAAATAATAGTGAGATAAACCAGTAGGGGATTTAAAGATCCCCCAAACAACTAAAGGACTACTCACTATCCATTACAAAGTAAAGAGGGAAAAGGAGAGAATAAATCCAAAAATTCATTGAGGAAGAAAACCCAGCTGAATCCCAAGTTCTTTAATCTTCTTCTTCAAAGCTTCAATGGAAATGAGCTCAAAACTAAGAGAATCTAAGTGTTTATACTGTGTATTTGTGTTAAATCTATGTATTTTTGCTGCAAATCTATCTATTTATAATGTAAAGCAAAAGGAAATATCAAAACCCTAAAGTTAAGAACAAAGGAAAAACCCATAAAAACTTAGATCTAAAAATCCTATTTTTAACCCTAGAAAAAATAAAAAGCTCCCTTTTACCAAATAGAAATATGCAATTTATAGATTTAAAGGGGTCACGGTGACAATGAAATGATTATCACCATGAGGCACTGTGGGTCACGGTGGCAACCAAATGGTTGTTACCATGAGATGCTCGAAGAAATGATTCTGTTTGAACGTGCAGGAGGGTCATGTAACAATGAAATTTGTTACCACCGTGAGATACTTAACTTTAACTTCTGTCTTGGATAGCTCTAGGTCACGGTGACAACTAAAATGGTTGTCACCATGAGGTACTTGAAGATTCAATTCTGCCACCTTGACTCCTTATGTCACGGTGACAACACTGTAGTTGCCACCATGAGGTACTTTAGCTCTCAGTTCTGTCTTAACAAATTTTATATCACGGTGACAACAAGATTAGTTGCCACCGTGAGGTACCTCTTCTTTCCATTCTGTCGTGTAAAAATTCTATGTCACAGTCACGACGAAAGGGTTGTGACCGTTAGGTACATGCGATCACAATTCTGCCTTGAGAAAAATGTATGTCACGGTCACAACAAAAGGGTTGTGACCGTGAGGTACCTGTAAATCCTGTATTCCAAAATGAAATTTTATCAAAATGCTACCCAAAGTGTATAAAAACCTAAATCAACTAAATTTGACAAAGTTAACTAAAAGTAACCACAACACAACAATAAACACAAATAAAAACCCAAAAATCTCATGAAAACAATAACAAAACTAAGTACTAAATTGAAGTTATTAATGCTTCATCTTCAGAATGTTCCCGAGTTAGTGCATTGATGGCGAATGTTTTATTGGATGCGCTCATCATGGCGACTCTCCATTTTTGACATTTTGTTTCTCGAGTTCTCCAGTCGTAGGCTACCACACGGCTGCCTGGATAAGTTTTCTTTATAAATAGGTGACTTTTACTCCTATTTCTTCATTCTTTTAGGGCTTTCATACTTGTCTCCTCTATTTTCTTCTATTGCTTTCTCGTTATGGAATTGTTTAAACACCTAAAAAAAATTTAACCCTTTTACTTCTCGGTTTTTCACTGTTTTAGGAAGATGAATGAATGTTTTTCTCCTAATGGGCTTCCTGATTGAGAATAGTGTGGGACTTCTGATTGGGGCATTACCTGTTGATAAACGGGTAATGGTTCTTTGGTCTACATTTCCCTCTCCCATTTCTACTTTTCCCTCTCCACTTTCTCCATCTAATTCTTGGTGGTTTGGACTGGAGAAGAAGAAGATTGCAGCACTGCATGGGGTATCATGGTGAGCTTGCTTTTATAGACTACCTCTCATCAACTTAACCTCGCTCTTAGCAGTGTTGGCAATATTTTAAAGAAGACATAGAAGTAAAACTAGATAGGAATTTCTCCTTTTTTATTGTAATTGGGATTTTCTTTTTCATGTACTCAAATTTAGAGCAATGAAATGAAATTTTCATCAATCTTTTTTCTTTGATTTCAGATTTTTCCCTTTCAACTTTTGCTTATTGCCTTGCAATAGTAAGCCGATCTAAATAATTTTTTAAATGTTGGCATTTACTTTAAAGATTTCAAAAGATTTCAAGTAAAGACTGATCGAATAATCATGATCGATGAGAATCATCAATTAACATAGATAATCATTTAATGACTTCAGGAATTTAATTGGGAATAATCAAATACTTTGAGCAAGCAACTCAGCCAGTCGAATAATCATGATCGAGGCTATAAAAACAAATAATCATATTAATAATCTCTGAAGTTTTGAAAATGACTAGGCCTTTTAGATAGCTAAATCAGATACGACTTTCACTAATCAACTTGGGATAACGTCAAGATTTTCAGTGAGCAAGATACATCATAGTGTTGTGCACTTGTATACTTCCCATCCTCATCATTTGGATGTTCTAAATGGTATTCGACTTTCTTTCAAATACCATGTGATTACTGTTGATCGATTTTTCGAGCAAATTTTCTAATGTGACTTTTTAAAGTCAACTTGGGATACCATCAAGTTTTATTTAAGTGCATTGTCATAACAGTAAAAATTGCCATCGGTCGGATTGAACTCATTTAGCAACAGTTTTTAGGAGTGAATTGTATTTTGTATGTTTCATGACTGTTTCTAATCATAATATAATGTTTTGAGGTTTCCTCTTTCCTCTCGTTCGATAGGTACATCTTTTAAGAGTATGTTGACTTCTCTAATGTGAACATTTTTCGATTGGGAGAAATTATTTAGTTTGGTCAATTGTTATTCGCCAAGTGATGCAGATGATTGAGTTAAAATCACTTTGTACGTACTTGGGGAATGATTTGTAACTTGTATGTTCGGTAACCATTTCGGTTGGAATATAGTGCTTATCATTTTAAGGGACTTGGAATTCCCTTAAGGCCACGCTCTAATGAGCATTAACTAGTAGAACAGACTTGGCTTTCAGGAGATTATCGACTGAAACGAGTCATTTCCAATCAAGTTTTGAGGCTTTTAGGGGTCTACCGACTTCTTTGAAGGAAACTCCTCCTGATCGAGTGTCATAAATGACTATTGTGATTTATGTTATTGTAGGGGGAACTTAGGAAGTCTCAAATTTTGCTTTTTATTTTTTTTTTAATTTTGTCTTTCAAGACCCCTTTAACTTCTCTAAAGTGGATTTTTTTTATATAGAGAGTATTTTTCCTCATTGCTTTCTCAAAACGAGCCCAATCTTTCAAGGGTATACGAACCGCTCTAAAGTGGACTTATGCCAATCGTTTAGGGGTTGTCAAACCCAGTGGTCACATTGTGACTTTGTTGCTTCCATTTAAAAAGGGATATGAGTAATCGACCTAGATATTTTTGATGTCTTAAGAATTTGCAATTTATATATTCAATAATTCATTTTATTGTAATACAATATTACAAGAAGTGCCTTTTTCAGCCGTGTTGGTATTTCCATGGTCTTCAAGTGCTACAATTATTCGTAATTTTCTTTGGAATGATTCTTGCTTTCTGAAGTTGATCGACCTTATCACTTGAACGACATCATTTGGCGAGTCCGATCAGTGTGCAAGAATTCATATTGATGCTCCCCTTTTTTTTCTTTTCTTCCCAGCACACTCTTCTTATTGAATGGGCACTATTGACCTTTCGGTGTGCCTAGAGTTTTTGCTCAATCTGATGGACATTATCATGGAACACAGCTCGTTTCATCTTATATTGGAATGAGAAGAGGTTATTTTCTTATTTTCCTAAGTAGAGTGATTCCTCAATCCTTTAAGGGGAGGTAACTTAATCTCGTCGCATTTTTTCCATTCTCATCAATTGGCTATGTGCAAACGGAAGAGGCAAAAATTTTGTAGCCTTTTTCAATTTTTCTCCTGATGGAGGAGTACTCATGAGACCAAAGCATTAGTGTGCATTAGGAATCAATTGGCTATGGGCTAAAATGGCTTCCATGTAATTTGGAAAGCAAATTTCCTCTGTTCTTTCTCATTTCTATCAATTTGTTCTGAATAAATGGAGGAGGTGGAGTTATTTCCTTGCTTCTAAATGCCTATATCTATAAGGTCCAATTGTCTTTTTGAAGGCAGACAACTTCTTCATTTCTCGCAATTTTAATGAGGGATATTGTAATGTGCGCTGAACCCACGTATTCCCTAGAAGGCCAGCTTTTTAGGTCCGAGAGGGCGCCTAGATCTTAGGAAATATGAGATATTTTGGAATCTCTATCCAATAGAATATTGGGTAAGTTCATCTAATCTCATGAAACCTTTAGGCACCTTTGAGGTATATAGGACATTTCTTGTCTTTAGGTGAAGGAGTCTTGGTTACCCAGAAGCATTCATCACATTTCATTCAACCCTATTTTATCCCAATCGGGATTCATTCGACCTTCGGGCATTCTCTTTTTCTCGAGAGCCATTATTTTGGCTTTAAGATTTTGACCAATCCTATCAGTTGAGCAATATTATTTGGCGAGTCCGATCAGTGTGGCAGGATTCTTATTGATGGCCCCCTTTTTTTCTCTTCCTAACAGACTCTTCCTATTTAATGAGTGTGATCCATTCCCATCATTTAGTTGTGTGCAAACGGAAGAGGCAACAATTTTGTAGCCTTTTTCATTTTTTCTCCTGATGGAGGAGTACTTATAAGACCTATGTATTAGTGTGAATTGGGAACTAATTGGATGAGGGCTGAAATGGCTTCCATGTAATTTGGAAAACAAATTTCCTTGATTTTTTCTCATTTCTATCAGTTTCTTCTGAGTAGATGGAGGAGGTAGAGTTATTTCCTTGCTTCTACATGCCTATATCTATGAGATCCGATTGTCTCTTTGAAAGGAGACAACTTTTTCATTTCTTGGAATTTTAAGGAGCGATTATTGTAACATATGCCGAACTTATGTGTTTCCCAGAGGGCCCGCTTTTAGGGTCTGAAATTGTTCGCATCTAGATATTAGGAAACATGAGATATTTTGGAATCACTACCCAATAGAATATTGGTAAATTTCATCTAATCCTATGATACCTTTGAGCACCTTTGAGGTACTTAGGACATTTCTAGTCTTTTGGTGAAGGAGTCCTGGTTAGCCCGAAGCAGTCACCACATTTCATTCAACCCTATTGTATCCCAATCGGGATTCATTCGGCCTTCGGGCAGTCTCGTCTCCTCGAAAGCCATTCTTTTAGCTTCAAGATTTTGTTCGATCCTATCACTTGAACAACATCATTTGGTGAGTCCGATCAGTGTGGTAAAATTCATGTTGATGCCCCCTTTTTTTCTTTTCTTCCTAACACACTCTTCCTATTGAATGGGCACGATTGACCTTTTAGTGTGCCTATAGTTTTTGCTCGATCTGATGGCCATTAGTGTGGAGCGTAACTCATTTCTTCTTGTATTGGAATGAGAAGAGGTTATTTGATTATTTTCATAAGTAGAGTGATTCCTTAATTTATTGAGGGGAGGTAACTTACTCCCATCGCATTTCTTTCATTCCCATCAACTGGCTGTGTGCAAACGGAAAAGGCAACACTTTTGTAGCATTTTTCAGTTTTTCTCCTGATGGAGGAGTACTCATGATACCTATGCATTAGTGTGCATTGGGAACTAATTGGTTGAGGGCTGAAATGGCTTCCATGTAATTTGGAAAGCAAATTTCCTCAGTTCTTTCTCATTTCCATCAGTTTCTTCTGAGTAGATGTAGGAGGTGGAGTTATTTCCTTGCTTCTAAATGCCTATATTCATGAGGTCCGATTGTCTTTTTAAAGGGAGACAACTTCTTCATTTCTCGCAATTTTAAGAAGGGATATTGTGACGCGCTCGAACCCGCATGCTTCTCGAAGGGCCCATTTTTAGTGTCCGATAGGGTACGCGTCTAGATCTTAGGAAACATGAGATATTTTGGAATTCCTACCCAATAGAATATTGGAGTAGTTCATCTAATCCCATGAAAATTTAGGCACCTTTAAAGTATTTTGGAGTTGCCACCCATTTTAAAATTGGAAAAGTTCATCTAACATTTGGGGTCCAAACCAGAGAAAAATTCAGAACTTCACTCTTATTAATGCCTTGGTTAATTATAAATGAGTTTTTACTATTAAATTTCCATCTCTCTCTCTCATGGCATGCAATTTAATTAAAGCGCACATCACGCTTCGAAGAAAAGCAGTAAAAAGCGATAAATAAATAAAATAAACTATAAAAATAAATTACAAGATATAAATTAGGATAAAAATATAATCTCCCAAAATATCGGGGCATTATTTACAGTAGGAACGTTAGTTCTTTCATACATACTTAAAAAAATCAAAAAGTTATTTTTGGTATTATTGAAAAAATCGAGATGAATGATCCCATTTTGAGAAAATTGACTATTCTTTTTAAAGTGAAATTTTATTAGTTAAAAATGAGGACATTGCTCCTATTTTATCGAAAAAAATCAATTTATTAATAAAAATATTTTTGTGATTTTCTTTTTAATGTGCATAAGATAAAATAAGTTTATTACAAATTACATGGCAAAATAAATAAAAAGCAAAATAAAGAAAAATGATAAAAATACTAAATCAACTAAAATAAATGTTTCGGATCCTCTCATTCGCTTGTAAGAGTGCTCAAACATGGAAAAAATAAATATAGAAACTATAAACAAACATAAATAAAATTAATGTTAGTAATTAAATAAAAATATCAATTAAACACATAACTTAATAAAAGATTGAATTAAAAAAATAAAATGAAATAAAATGTATTATGAATGACAAATAAATTAAATGACATAATGAAAACAAATAAATTAGTAGATTATAAATTAACACATATAATAATAATAATAATAATAATAATAATAATAATAATAATAATAATAATAATAATAATAATAATAATAATAATAATAATAATAATAATAATAATAATAATAATAATAATAATAATAAAGGATGAACAATCAAGTAAATAAATAGAATAAAAAAATAAAAATAAAAAATATTACAAAATGATAAATATATGACCAAAAACACATAAAACAAATAAACACATAATAGATCTAAAAATTTACATGGTGATTAATTGATTATAAACAAAAAATAAAAATAAAATAAATATGTAAGATCGTGCCCAGAATATTTATCCTCAGAATTCAGATTCGATGGAGGGAAGAAAATGAATGATTTTTTTGTCAAGATCCGCAAGAATTAAATCAAAAATATAAATATCTAAATTTTCTCTCTAGAGAAATAATTGCAAAAAAACTTGTTTAAAGAAAACTAACAAATTAAAAAATTTGATTTCAAGTGCAAATAATTATTTTCATTGTCTCAAAATCAATTTTTCATCAAGAAAATTCAATCTCAATTTTTTAGAAGAAATTTTATTAAAGATGAACAAGAATTAAAAAAAACAGAATTTTCCTTTACCTCTCAAAAATCTCCCCATTTCTCTTTCTTTATTTTTCTATTTATATGTTTTTAGAGAAAAAGCCTAGTTCATTTAGGAAAATAATTTATATTTAAATCAAATTCTACTTTATTTAGATGTAAAAAATAGGAAAATCCTAGAAAAAAATGATTAAAAATCAAAATTTGCCCAAAAATCCCATTTTTGAGGCGACAGCTTGGAGGCAAGGGATGCCCACCCCTAGCGAGGGGTGGGCCAGGCGTGCGCACTGCTCTAGGGGCACCAGCGTGCGCGCTGCGTGCTACCAGCAGCGCTGGAGCGCGAGCCTCCAAATTTTAATTTTTTTAATTTTTTTCTTTAAAATCAATTTTGACAAAAATACCATCACTTTCAACTTTCTTTTTTTATTTTAATTTTTTTAATATTTTTTTAAAAAAGCAATTTTGACAAGGAAACCATCATTTCAACCTTTTTGCCTGTAAATAAGCATTTAATTTTATCACTAGGTAACCCTGATTTGGGCTATCTCAGGACCTGGTGTCTACAGTTACTCTCATTTTTGGAAAAACTAGCGCATGGGTGCCTAGGTGAGCTAAAATTCAAAGAAAGAAGGAAAGAGACACGTACCTAAGACTCCTATCTCTTCAAACTGGAGGAGTCATTATGGCTTATAATTAATGCCACTGAGTCATTCTGAAGATCGCCCTTGGTATGGCATATCATTAATGCCACCGAGTTATTTTGAAGACTGTCGCCGGTGTGGCTTATCATTAACGCCATTGAGTTGTTTAGAAGACTGCCGTCGGTATGGCTTATCATTAACGCCACTAAGTTGCTTTGAAGACTATCATCGGTATGCCTTATCGTTAATGCCACCGAGTCGCTCTGAAGACTGCCATCATCTTTTGCAGGCACTCATCTCGAATCTTTTTTCCTACAAAAATGGGCAAAACAAATGTGCAGGGCATAGGAAAGAGACATGTACCTGCGACAGCACATACCTATTGGGTTGATGTCGGATGCGTGTCTCCTGAAGGATTGTTGGTTGTTCCCTGGAGAATGGTTGCCCCCTGAAGGACGTTCAATTGTTCCCTGAAGAACGGTTATTGTCTAAGAGGTCTTTGGCTAATATTTTTGGAATAGTTCCCCATAATAGGTCGTTAGATGTTTTACCATTTAAAAGGACTTTGAGGGAATTGCCTCTTAAGAGGAATTTGAGGGAATTGCCTCTTAAGATGACTTTGGGATTTTTCTCTTAAGAGAACTTTGGGGTTTGCCTCTTAAGAGGACTTGGAATGTTTTGAAAATAACTTAATGCTCCGAAGAGACTTGAAATGATTTTAATACTTCGAAAAAGGTTCAAAATACCGTGAAAAAGGTTTCACACTTTGAAATGACTTAAAATACTTTAAAAAAAGGTTCTATTTTTTGAAAGGACTTGAAATACCTTAAAAAATGTTCTATATTTCGAAAGGACTTAAAATACCTTAAAAAGGTTTTATATTTCGAAAAAACTTGGAATACCTTAAAAAAAGATTTTATGTTTCAAAAAGACTTAAAATACCTTTAAAAAAAGGTTTTATATTTCGAAAAGACTTGAAATACCTTAAAAAAAGGTTTGTTCTTGGAAAAGAGTTGAAATACCTTAAAAAAGGGTTTGTGCTTCAAAAAGACTTGAAACACCTTAAAAAGGTTTTATACTTCAAAAAGATTTAAAATACCTTAAAAAAAGTTTGAAAGATAATACTTCGCAGAGATTGAGAAACCTTAAAAAAAGGACTTAAAAACAATGCTCCGAGGAGACTGAGAATGCCTTAGAAAAAGAACTTTAAAGAGAATGCTCCGAAGAAACTAAGAATGCCTAGGAAAAAAAAGGACTTAAAAGATAATGCTCCGAAAAGACTGAAAATGCCTAGACAAAAAAGGACTTAAAAGATAATGCTCCGAAGAAACTGAGAATGCTAAAAAAAAAAGGACTTAAAAGATAATGCTCCGAAGAGACTGAGAATGTCTTGGAAAAAGGACTTAAAAGATAATGCTCTGAAGAGACTGAGAATGTCTTGAAAAAAGGACTTAAAAGATAATTTTCCGAAAAAACTGAGAATACCTTAGAAAAATGACCTAAAGATAATGCTCTGAAGAGACTAAGAATTCCTTAGGAAATCCGAAGAGGCTTAGAATTCCTTGAAAAAATGACTTAAAGATATTACTTTGAAGAGACTGAGAATGCCTTGGAAAAAGGACTTAAAGATAATGCTCTGAAGAGCCTTGGAATAAGTAATTAAAGATAATGCTCCGAAGAGACTAACAATGCCTTGTAACAAGGACTTCCAGTTACTTCTCCGAAAAGACCGAGAATGCCTGAAAGAGACTTGAAATGCCTTGAAAAAGGACTTAAAAGGTTACCTCTTTATGGGCTCGCATGATTTCAACTTGCGTAGGCTTCATCTTGCTGAAGCTATCCCTTGGTTCAGCATTTTCCCTATAAAGTTATTCGCACAAGAACATGTACAAAAGATTGCATGTACATAATATTTGTGAAATGTATGTGCCAAGCTATACACACGAAACATGCACAAAGGATTATGTATGTGAAATGCGTGCAAAAAGCAAAAGATATATATGCACGTGAAAAGTTGCACAGAAATGGATAGACCATGTCCCTAGTGGTCAAGGGATTTGTTGAGCGTACTACTTGGCTTCTCACACTATTTGGTATCCTTAAGGATTTAAAAGAGTGTCGTCTTAGCTTAGAAATTATGACCTATAATCTTTTAAAAAATAACCGACCCGTGTACATCTTTGCCCCTGGTTAACGAGCATTTTGCTAAAAGTCGTACAATGTTTTACCCCAAGACTTCGACTCATGCTTGAGTTGACACCTTTAGTCTCTGTCATGACTCTTCACTTTTATGCTGAGTTATGACGTTAGAACTCCTTATTGTCACGAGTCATCATAATGGTGTAGAATCTTGACCATTGCTCTCTGTCACGACTCGTGATGAATGTGCCGAGTCGTGACCTTCTTCTACTCTTCCTTTTTTGCTCTATTCATCATTCTCCAATGAACTCAATTGCACTCTCCAATCAACTCAATTGCATTGAATACCAAGTGATCCCTACAAGCACACAAACTAAATTAAAACAGCTAAAAACCAAGTATAAATCAGACAAATGCAAACATAAAACTAAGAAAAAAGGTAAAGAAAACTATCCTAAAACTATACTATTTTGCATCTTAACAAATTCCCCCACACTTGAACCTTGCTTGCCCTCAAGCAAGAAATTAAAAACTAGAAGAAATGAAATCTTTAACTTCTCCAAAATAAATATAGCCATCCCATAAATCATCTTAATTATGAATGAGGTTTAAGAAAAAGATAGATAATAACTAAGCGTCCAATGTTCAACAATGATAGAGAAGACAAGTTGCATAGCATATATAATGAATTTATCAAATTATATCAATTTACTAAAAACAAAATCAAGAATATAAAGTCAAGGTACTAATCAGGCTAACTAACCAAAATGTTCAGTCATCAAGTTTAGAAATTCCAAGAATTTAAGCAACCATTGGGACAAGGATTAAGAACACGCATTAACTCACAATTCTCATGGCATTTTTAAACACTTTTATTCTCTTTTTTTTATTCTTTTCTTTAGTGGGTGCATTTTATGCTCCATCCCACTATATATATTTTTTTACTTCATACTTGTGACATCATACATTCTTTCCGAATGAATGTAAATGAGGAGCATACTCACTTACACACAACTTACTTGAAATGCATAACACCAATAATTTATTTCATTTTTTTTTTGTTTTTTTTCTAATTGTCCTCATCCATTATTTAAAAGTGAGCTTCACGTATTATGGCTATATTTTCCCTTAGGTTACTAAAATCCTTAAAACCTAAACTTAAATCCTTACCATCTTAGCTCTAAGCATAGTTAGAATATTAACTAAACATTCTATAGACCTTGAAAATAATAAAAAGAGATAAAATGAAAATCTACTATTCATGCTCAATGAAACTTTTAAAATTCTATCAATTAACCATAAGAAGTTAATTATTAACATAACTTCAACATATAACCTCAAACACAATTAAGATGACTTAATAAAGAGACTACTTATAAGTGTGGAGAAAATAGAATCATGCAAAATAAAACGCAAGCAACATGCATATAATAGAATGCATATAAACAAAAACAAAAACAAAATGAAATCACAAGCGAACAAAAACATAGAGCAAAGTCTATAAGCCCTCCCTCACACTTCAAAGTGTACATTATCCCGAATGAAAACTAAAAATGTAAAGAAAGAGCAAAAAGAACTCCCCTCAAACTTTCGAAGGTGATGATGGATGAGACGTTATATTATAACCAGAGTAGGCGAAGAACTAGTTCAGCTGATACTCCAACTTTCATTGCCGTCTATCAAGTTGGCAATTCAAAGCTTCCATATTAGTAAGCTGGGATTGCATCACTCTCTGATTCTCCAAAATCTGCTCTTAACAGGTTGGTCACCACCTGAAGAATTGCCAATATCCGCAGGCAAATGGGAAGTATCATGAGAATCATCATCAAAAGAATCCTCTATAGTGTGCTCTTCAACGGGGTTCCAACCCCTTCCAACAAGACCTAGACTTGGCAAGAATTACATAAAAAGATGCATCCACCACCTCACCAAGGATAAAAACTTGCTTAGCAAAATAAGAGCATTCAATAACATGAGTAAAAGCATCAAGATTAATGTGAAGATTCTTAGCAATAATGGAATAGGCCAGTAATTGATTAAAAATCCAATATGTCCAACAAACTTTCTTTTTGTGATGAATACACCACATTAAGAAAAATTCTTGAGCAGAAACTCTATTGGTCTCAGATTTATGAAAAATAACACATGCAATGATTTTATGCAAGAGCCAAAATTTTAAATCCATAATAAACATAGCTTTACCCCTCTTACCTTGAAAAGTTGTTCGTAAATCAGTAAGAAAAGTTTAAAACTCATTCAACTTAAAAGAAGAAGGGGGGTCACACAAACCGTCTTGCTTAAAACTAAAATATTTATGTATGTAGAAATATGTGAGTTCGTGATGTTGTCCACACAACTTAAATTCTAAAATACATAAATTTTTAGAACTGACTTCCAATGAAGTGTAAAACTCAAATATCAAGTCAATATACATAAGTTCATGCATGAAAACAAATTTATGAAGATTACAAGAAGTCAACATCTGAGTAAGAGAGTCTAACATACCAGTTTTTTAAAGCAAAGAAGATGAAAAAATACTTACAGAAAACAAGGTCCATATACCTGAGATTTTGAAATCTTGTACCTTTCTCATGGGAAAAAATGGGAAAAGGGGTCTTGTACATTGCCACAAAATCCACCTCAATGTGAGTTTCCTCTGCTTGCCTTGAAGAAGACGGGTTCTTTGTTTTCACCATGATGGACAAACACTTGAAAGAAGAAGAAAAAGAAAAAAAAATGTAGAACTAAAAGAGAAAAGAAATGAGATGAAGAAGAAGAAAAGAGCACAGGAAACAAAAAGAGGAAGAAAACGAAAATAGAAGAATGAGAATGGGTGAAAAAGACAAAAAGAATATGGGAAAAGAAAAAGTGAGGAGAATCCAAACTAAAATGTATGTTGGAAATTTTAAAAAGAAACAGAAAGAGATGGGTAGGGTTGGAAAAAGTATAGGAATAGAAAGAGACAAAATAGTTGATATAAAAAGTCATGACTTTTGGACCTAGAGAAAAGGGATGGAAAAAGGTATTTTAAACAAAAGAAATCAACAACTGAAAATGTAGGGATGGAAAAAAGGTATTATAGGAACAATGACACGAACAATGGCAAAACAGCACGAAGCGGCACGATGAGTGTAATAGCCCCAATACTGAGTTAGCCGGGAATAGTATTTTCCGATAGTGAATAGTGACACTGGAGTGAATAGTACCTTCCAGAATAAAAAAATGTTTTATTTGATTATTGAAAAATATAAGTTACAGTGAATTTGAAGTTAAAATTTGGAGTAAAATTGAGGTTAAATAAGCCTCCAAAAAAAAAAAATAGCGGTTCCGATTTAAATAGTAATTGAGTTGACTTATAGTTTGACCGGATCGTATAAAGTGCTACGGATTTCAGAAAAATGATCTGAAAATATAGATGTACTTGTATTGATGAGTAGAATCATATGATAATGAAAAATTTAATTTTGGAGACACTGAAAAATTGATACCAGACCGGGAAATGATTTCTGATTGATCCCAAAATATTAGTGTAAATTAATGAATATATGTTAAGAATTATGGAGTCATTTTTATGAGGAATAGACTTTAGAAAGTAAGAAAAATATATGATTTCGATTTGAATAGTACTCAGTTTGACCGAAAGTTTGACCGAAAGTTTAAAAATAGTAAATGATTTTTAAAAATTGCAGGAATTTCCAGAGTGACTTTAAATAATATGTAGAATTTTTTGGTAGTGAAAAGGGAATTTTTGGAGAACACCAAAAATTTGCTGACCGTACCGATTTGATTGAACCTGACCGAAAATGGATTGCGATTGGGCTGAAAATTTATGCATAACTGTAGACATCAGGTCCCGAGGTGCCTGTCGCTCGCCCCTTCTGCGGCCAATGTCCCCCCAGCAGCCCCTTTGGGCATTTTTTAGCCAATTTATGGTGTTTTTTTCTCATTTATTTTGGTAAAATTTAATTTTAAAATAATTTCTTCCTGGGACCCTTGAAATTCTTCAGAAGCTCGTTATCAGGATCATCTTGATGAAGATGATGATCCTACTATTGGCACTCTTGGCCAACCATCAGGCAAGTATGACTGTGCTGTTAGTTATACGCCTCCTCCTTGGTACAAACCACCAATCACACCCACTCCAACCTCAGAACCATGTAAGCCAAAACCCTGTTCTCCTCCTATCTGGAAACCAAAAGCTGTTCAACCACCTGTTCTCCCTACTGTCTGTATGTATCAACCCACTGGCCAGTATACAGATGAATTTCCTACCCTTTCTGAAACCATAAACCCCACAACCAAAATCCAAAGTACGCCTTTTGTTAAATCCCCTCGAAGTCTCAACAGAAGGTACTCTTAGACCTGTTCAACCTGCTGAAGCAGTTCTGAACTAGCAATCTGAGAATGTTCTGGCTCAAAACAAGCTTCTTCACCGATTAGAAACAAAGGTCGATCATGTTTCTATTCGAGTTGATACACTTAATTCACAAATCACAGGCCAGAATGCAGCTACCTACCAGTTGTTGGCAAAATTGCAAAACCAAGTTACTGATCTCGATAAGCAACGCATGACTGCTATCAGTGAATGAATCTATGATTCAACCTTTAAAGAAAAAGCCTATGAAGTCACCATACTCAAAGCAGAAATTGCAACCATAAAGCGGGATTTAGCCAAACCACCTTCCAAATCTTCTTTTCCTTTTCATCATCCTACTCCTCTTCCTGTTACGCATCAACCCCCCATACAAATCCCTCCTTATTCTGAACCCACACAGGAAGAACTTGATGCTTTAGGTTATTCTTATGAGATGTTTATGTGAAAATAATTTGTTAAATAACAGAAAAAATTTCCTAAACCTTCCATCCCTCAAAGCACACCTCCTCCTACATCTACAAAACCTTCCCCTTCTGAAACATCTCTCCCTCCTATTATTTCTGACCCTAAACAGAAAGGTATTGTTATTTCTGAACCACCATCCTCTCATATGATTCAACAACCCTCATATCCAAATTCGCTCATTCAAACCCTGCAACAAAAAGCTTTACAGACCCTTCCTGCTATCTCCTTTGCTACCGGATGATCCAATTGATGATGATACTAACAGTAGTCCCAGTACAAATTTAAATGATGATCTTGATCCTGCTCATTTTCCATTATTCATGGCAGATCCCCCTCCTACTGAAAGTACTACCACTCAATTTGCTGAAGAACCAGAGGAGATACCAAAAGCCCCAGGGACTATGAAACACAACAAAACTAACTATGTTAGCACCAGGTATAATTGTCCAATAAAACGGCACTCCCTGGCCTCAACTGTGGACTATCCTCTTAGGCTACTCAACATAGATCAGAGTGATTCATTTCACAGACCTTGGAGTTTAGATAGCAGGATCCAAGATTGAAGAAGAAGGATATTCTAATGAGAGAGAGAAGAAGATCTTAGAAACTCATAGAGAAGTTTTCTCAAACGTAGAAGAAGGCTTAGAATGAGCATGCCCTTCTCCTTATTTCATTACATATTTATAGGCCTTTGAAGAGGCATACAATACCTTACAATACATCACACATAAAGAATTACATCCTAGAGATAAGGAGGAATCTCCTTTTACAAAAGATACTTTAATAAAGTTACTTTAACTAAAGTAGGGGAATATATTCCTCTTTACAAAAGATACTTTATTAAAAGCTAATTTATTTTTTGATAGGTTCATGGGATGGTGACATATTGAAATCTTCTGGATCAATGTCTTGAAAACGGAGTTATAGGGTCCAGTCAATGTCATCTATGGCTTTATCTTCTGGGATGGAGAGAAAATTCTGTGCCATCATTTCATCTTCAAGAGGAGTATTCAGCAGGGGGTCAAGTGAATCCAGCAAAGGATCTTGGGAGTCTTGAAACAAGGAATCTAAATAATTTGGTCTTTGAGATAACTCTGCAATATCAAGAGTGGGTGGCTGCAGAGATGTGAGCTCAATATTATTAAGTTCACTGAGAGTATTATGAAGTGTCTTTTTTAGTGCAGTAGGTGGAGCATCTTCATAATTGTCAATAACTTCCCAACACCATGCTTGGGGTTGAGACCAAACTGTATTATGAGTAGGATTCCACATGTATATCCGATGGAAAAAATAGACAGCAGAAAGTTTTTCTGCTTCCTTAACAGGTCGTTGCTATATTTTTTGAGATTGAATCTGTCTGAGGAACTCATGGCGCCACTAGGATAATGGCGCGTAGCATTCAAGGAATTGCCAAATGAATGAATTTTGTCTGCTGGCATCTGTCAGAAGATCATAGGTTTTCGCTAATGGAAAAATGACTGAATGTGTGTAGAGAACAGATTCAGGTGTAAAAAGGAAATCTAAACTATCTTCTTCTTTTTTCTTTGCCGATGCAGACGTTACAGCCGACAGTTCTGAATCAAATTGGCACTTTGGAGGCACTGCAGCAACCCCTTGTATGTTTCCGGTTTGTTCCCCTACAGCTTCATCTTCCATTTTTCCCTTCACCTTCAATTAGGCAGCCATCAGCTTCTCAATAATAACCTCTTCGGGTGCTTTGCGGTCCCAAATTATCTCCTTGGTCATGACTTCCTTATTCTAAAAACCCTCTGCTAGTTTGATCAATCTAATGTCCCAATCAAAGACATCACTAAAGACTTTGAAACCCGTCACAATTCTTCCATCCACCCGCTGCGGTTCTGCCTCTCCCGTGTAGGCACACGCTGAAATTGTTGGCACAAAACTTTTTGCGATATGGGGGATCTCATCTACTGACTCCTTGCCCTTCTTCATGACACCTTTATACCCCAGGCCCCTCCTATCTTTTTGGCCTCTTGTAGCGATGACTGTTAACTGTCCCTTCGATTTCTTAGCCAAACTTGCACCAGGGAGGAAAGACATTCTCTTCATCATGTTCAACACTTGAGGTCTTCCTTCTATGTGTTCTTCTCCATCTATCATGGCGACATGGAACCCGCTGAAAGGCTATCTTGTAATCTCTACCACTGAGACCTGGTTCTCCCTTGCGGCTCTTATTGTTACCACTTATCCCTCGTGGGAAATCTTAACCATCTGGTGCAAGGTAGAGGGCACCCCTCCCAACTTATGGAACCAGGGCCTGCCTAAGAGAGCTGAGAAATTGGCAGGAATAGGAAGGACCACAAACTCCACTTTAGTTTCAACTAGCCCCGTCTTGACCACGGTCTTGAATGTCCCTGATGCTTGCCTTCTTAAATTGTTATAAGCCGTGATTGTTAGATCAGACTTAGCCAACATATCTTTCGTTACTCTAAAAGCTGCCATAGCCACCCGTGGGCATACATTAATCGATGAACCATCGTCCACCTTGACACACGCTGTGTGTTTCTGATTGATCTGAGCCCTTATGCATAGGGGACAATTATGATTGCGGCATTCTGCTGGCAAGTCAACACTTGAAAATACTACATTTTCTCCAGCACCCCCCTTCACTATGTCTAGCAACTCCGTTGGCGAGATGGTTGTGGCCACTGTAGTCTCACATAAAGCCTCCACTAACTTCTACCTATATAAGGGAGACTGTCTTAGCAAATCCCAGATAGAAATTTGAGCCAGCGTCTTTTTTAGCTGCTTTATTATCAAATCTTCATTCGGCTCTTTTTCCTTTTGACTCACCACATGATCTTGTGGCCTTTCAACTTTCAGAATTACCCTTCCACTTCGGGTCACGGCTCTGACCTTCTTCCTCCCTTTTTTCTCCTCTTCCTCCTCCAAACCCCACGGGTCAGGAAATCTTTTAACCTCGGAATTCTTATCTCCATTTTCATCAGTGGACCAGCAATTGATTGTTGCCACGGGACTCCCTTTTTCACTTGCCGTATGGAGGCGTGTGATAGCAACGTTGGCATATCATGAACACTGGCGGGGGCACATTATTATACCCGGGCTTCTTTTGGTTCCCTCTTTTCTCCAGATCTGTGATCTGCTTGGAGTCAATTAGATCCTGAACTGCGTGCCTCAGCACCTTGCAATCATCAGTCGGATGCCCGGTATGTTGGTGGTAGGCGCAGTACTCGTCATCTCTGTGCCCTGGTTGCCCTTGTGTCCTGGCTGGTTGGGGTAGTAAAGGCTGTAGTTTCCCCTCCTTCATCAACCTCCTAAGCACCCATGAGAGAGACCTCCCGAGATTAGAGAAATACCTTAGAGCAGTGTTCGTAGCTGAAACCTCAGCCATCTTTTTTATGCCACTGCTGGAGCTTGTTGGCCTACTTGCCCCCTGACTGCTTCCGCTCTTCCCGGCATAACCCTCATTATTTGCCCTTCTCGCGAGGTATTCTCCGTCAGCCTTGATGGCAATATCCTTCAGCGATTCCCAATTGCTCAGACCCTTCATCTTTAGCCCATCCCTCAGATACGGGCTAGCATTCTTGATAAAAAGCTGGATCTGATCTTGAGTATCTGGCTTCCTTTTTATCTCCATCACTCGATTTCTCCATTAGGTCAGATACTCATGAAAGGATTCACCGGACTTCTGTTGCAGCAACTCCAAATCCTTGAGTGTCACCTCCATCCTCGTGCTGCAGTCATATTGCCGGAGGAATTTTTCCGTTAAAAGATCCCAATCTTCCTTAGTCCTCCGATCTAAACCATGGTACATATCCATTGTCGGGCCAGTTAAGCTCAAACAAAAGTATTCTATCTTCTGCCTCTTTGTCAAAGTAGTACCCTTCATTACCAACGAGTACTGCTTTATGTGGGCGGTGAGGTCAGAAGTTCCGTCGAACTTTGAAACATCTGGTATTTTGAAGTTCGTAGGGATCAGATCCTCTCCCTCCAACTCCTTATCCTCGGGGTTCATCCCTCGTCTTTGAGTCAACATTCTCGACATTGCCTTGAATTTCTCCTCCATCTTCTTCCAGATAGCCTCTTCAATCTGAGATGCCTTTCCTCTTACTGATGCTGGTTCCTTGTAACACCCCCTATGCCCCCATTGGAAGGACGCTAGAGAGCACTACCGACTCTCACTCACATACATGCACACCTACACTGAGCGGAAGCATACATTCAAACATAAAAACATACGGAATGCAGCAAAAATTAAAACTTGGAAGAAACATCCACAACATGCATTCATATAACAACATTCATTACGAGAATAGCTTGCTCACAACTGGCAAACAAAATAATTACATCTCCAAAAACTACCCTCCGAACTTACATATAAATACATATACAAATAGATACAGAAATACATAATTCAAAATATAGGAGCTGAAAATAAAAATAACGTAACACTTCTAACTCCTATGTGGCCGACCCTGCAGATGCGCGACTTGAGCGGAACCCAAAAACCTGCCACCTACATGGGAAAAGAACCCGTGCTAAGCGATAATGCTTAGTGGGGAAGAACAAAAACAAAAGGACACTAAATGACTATAATCATGCACAGTACATATAAATTACATGTATAAACCAGGTTCACTAAAATGTCATAATCAGAGGATGCAAAATGCGCAAACACTAAGATATCTAAACAAGCAGTTATAATATAGTCATATTGAAACACTAACCGCAAACCGATACACAAGGTTAAAAAGGAACCTTCACACATTACAGAAATTCAACAAGTCATGCAAATATAGGTGCATACACATACAGAAATACTTACCGAGGCAATCCACGAGATATCATGCATAGCATACCAAAATCATCACAAATATATCATAACATAATCACTAATTACCCAACATGCAGATATGGTACAAAAATGCACATACATTAGCTGGAACTGATGCACAAGATCAATTGCATAGCATTCCCACATCACGATACTAATACATATATATTAGCATATAATAAAATGCAAACACATGCCAACATGCCAAAATCAGTACAATAACGGAAACCCAAGGAACATATAACATGACACTACATTCATAACATTCGAGAGTTCATGATCACAATCATATTCACATACCTCTAGTCATAACCAAACGAATTCACATTTCTATAATCATAACATTCACATTCTTATATTTATAACAACCAAGCACCCGTATAGATAAAGCATCGTGCTGAGCAATAAACGATTAGTTGGGGGAAAAAACACAACAAAAAAGTGGATGGCCATTCACAATGGTCGCCAAAGCAAACACGTACGATATGACATATGCGGATATAATCATACATAATATAAACATACTTGAGTCGCATGCATATATACATTATATTCGAATCCCTGTCATAGCATTCTGAAACTTATAATCACATTCAGATACTAACTGACTGTTGCATAACACATACGATATGACATATACGAATAATCATGTCAGATATATAATCATGCTTGCATAGTAAAGACATACATTCATAAGCTCATATCCACATTCGATGTACATAATAACTGATTTCTCATACTTATCATTAGGCACATTCGAATATCATAATCTTCTAATCATTTCGAAGCAAAACAAAACAAACAAAGCACCTGCTGACTCACAATAGTGGATAACGAGTGAACGTGTAACGTACCTTACGGATACGAATCGAACTCATAACGTACCTTACGGGTACCTTCGAGGTATTTTGGAGTTGCCACCCAATTTACGAGAAATTGAGAAAGGTCATCTAACCTCTATAGTTTAAACCAGAGAGTGGTTCGAAACTCCACTCTTATTAATGTCTTGATTATTTAAAGTTGAGTTTTTAGATTAGAAAATTTCATCTCTCATCTCACACGATTAATGCAATTTATTAAAGGCGCAATTCAAGCATCGAGAAAGCGGTAAATGAAAGCTATAAAGAAAGCGATGAATAAAAGCGATAAACACACGAAGCCACATTATTACAAAATAGAAATTGGGATAATACAATCCCCCAAATGAAAAAAAAAGTTAACTAAATTTGCCCCCAAAAATAATTAATTACAAGGACCCACAAGATATATAAACATAAAGTTAAACAATCGAGTGAAATCAATCAAAAGACGTAACATGCATAAATCGAGATATTTATTTGGTTTAGGAACATTGTTTCCTTCATGCTTATTTAATAAGTTTCAACTGTAAAAATTTACAAAACGAATGGATAAGATAAAAGAACTTAATATCGACTCTTACAAACTAGGCCATGCAAAACTCTTTGTACAAGTGGATTTTATCTCATGATAATGGCCATAGGTATGGGTATGCTACAACCAACATTGCTGAGAGTGTAAATAGTACTTTAAAGGGTGTTAGGATGATGCTAGTTTGTTGAGTTGTTGAGCATATATTTTCCAGGCTTGTAAAATTTTTTGATAATAGAAGATACATGTATTGAGCTCAGATAACAGCTGGTAACACATACACACAAAATTGTTTGGATGAGATTGCAAAGTGTGCTCAGAAAGCTTATGGGCACAGAGTTGAGAGTTTTGATCAGTGTACAGGAATTTTCACAATAAGGACTAAAAATCAAAAAAAGCAAGTGAAAATGAAATAACACACAATCTGTTAATTTTAATTGCCATCAAAATGAATGTGAAACATTCCAAGGTACTAAAATGCCATGTTCACACACTATAGCGGCATGTATGCATGTACTTGTTGACATGTGGACATATGTCGACAAGTGCTATAAACTCTCGAAGGCGTGAAGCTATTACAATTCATTTTTTCAACCACTTGCACACCGTGACAACTGGCCTCCATATGTTGGACCAACTCTAGTGCCTAACTCGGAGCTTATAAGGAAAAATGGCTGACCGAGGACTTCTTGATATCGAAATGAATGGATAGTAGAGAACGCAACAGGCCTAACCAATATATACTATGCAGAAATGAGGGACATAATAGAAAGATGTGCCCAAATTTGGTCGGACCATCAAATTACACAAAATAATTAGAAAATTTTATATTTTGACATACTTGTGTCCATATAATATTTGTGTCCATTTAATATTATTGCCCATTTATGATCAGTTCATTCTCTTTCATGCATTGATGTTATATGCACTTATTTACTTTTTCACTTTTTCGTACATTTGAAGAACAACTATGACATAATATAAATTCTCTAAAAGTAAATTATAAATTTATAATATAAGACCACAAACGACGCATGTGACTTCAAATAAATATTTTTGACACTTTGATTGTTGATTACAATTTAATTATTTTTTGAAAAAATAAATATTTTGCATATATTTTCTACACTTCAATCCTGTAAGAAAATGCTACAAATTTCTTTTTTTTTCAGTTTACTTTTAAACTTTTAATAAGAAATGATTTTAACCATAAATTACATTATAAATCAAGTCAAAAGTGTTCACCACATTCTATTCTATAAAGGTAGAATTTGATTCTCTCTTTAATTGGCAGATTAGTGTTGTTAGCACATCAAGGGTGGCGAACTTTTGTTCACCACATCCCGCCAAACTTCTGTTTTGTATAATTTATATATTTATATATGAAGAATCTATGTCGAAACCTGCATTTAACAAAAAAATTAAAAATTAAAAAATATTTATTGCGAACAAATTTATCAAAATAATCCAAGTTTCCATAACTTATTGTTTAATTATAGATATATATCATTTTTGTATCCAAAAACAATTCATATACTAATATATGTCTATATTCCTTATGTAACACCCCGATACCCCCGTTGGAAGGATATTGGAGCGCTACCTAACGCTCACTCAGAAACATTCATACATATCAGTGGAAGCAGCAAAAAAATGATAAAATATACATCACTTATAAAATTACATATTGATCCTTGATTACATTTACATAATACTTATACAAATACAAAACGCTATACAGCCTTAAACCACAACTACAGGAACTGAACAAAATAAAACTCCAACTCCTAGTGGCCGACCCTGCAGATGCGCGATGCGAACCGAATAAACCTGCCACCTACACGGGAAAACTGCCCGTGCTAAGCGATAACGCTTAGTGGGGAGGAACAAAGCAGACAGAAACCAGTACACTAAACAGGAATACAATAAGCCATGCATAAACAAATATGTACACATACCGCAACACTTACAATAGCAACACGCGAGATATCACATGCATGACATACTAAGAATCATAACAGAATATAGTCACTATCAAGTCACTCCTTACCTAGAACACTGCACTGAACAATTATGACACTATACAGAACACTATACAATAATGTCTTGCATTAGCATATAAATATAAACATGCCTCACAATATAGAATTCCCTCAATATCAGAGGAGAGGACAGAGATATAAGTCAAGAATCACTACATGAACTCGGAATTGATCATAGGAAATACTGAGCAATTATTATAACCAAAGCCACACAAAATACAAAACACTTCACGTAACCACTACCAAACACTTGAAACGATAGCCTGAATTCCAATGGTGGAGGATACGGGAACACGGCACGAGAGACCGAAGCCTCAAAAATAGTTTTAATACCTGAAGGTAGCGCAGGAGACCGGAGTCTCAAAACATTTTATCACTACACGGAGGATGACCATCTCGAAGGTCGACCGCATCGCCCAAACGGGGCGGACATAGGCAGCTGCACTCACTAACCCTTTTTAAGCATGCTTAATTATCCCCTACCTTGACACTTCAGGCTCAGAACACTTATTCTAAACATTTAACACTAGACAATATCATTAACTAAAAACACAAGTCAAAACAGTAATACACTAGCATATAAACACAAAACATAACTTACATAGTATGAAAAGCCATGCGAAAAAGGAAAGAAGAAGATTTCCAGACAAAACAGGGCAAAACAGGCAGGAGCCACTGTCGTGATCGCGACTTATATCGCGCTCGCAACAGTAACAGAGGGGAAGAAGGCCAATCATGAGTTGCATACACAGTTGCAACTCGTGACAAGCCACCTCACGCCCACCAGAAAGAGGGGTCACGAGTCGTGATCCTCCATCACGACTCATGACGGGACTCTTAGCGGAGCTCAAGGAGGGTCACGAGTCGTGATCCCCTATCACGACTCGTGACGGGAGCCACGCGTCGTGATACATGGTCACCACTAGTGATAGAGCTCTTTCCCAAGAGAGAGGGGTCACGAGTCGTGATCCCCCATCACGACTCGTGACGGGACTCACGCGTCGTGATGCTTGGTCACCACTCGTGACGGAGCTCTTTCCCAAGAGAGAGGGGTCACGAGTCGTGATCCCCCAACACGACTTATGACGGACTCACGCGTCGTGATGCTTGGTCACCACTCGTGACTCTCTCCTCACATCACAGACACACAACAGCTCGCTGCGCACGGAAGTGAATAACGCGATTCTGTCGCGATCGTGACAAGCGTCGCGCTCGCGATAGGATTGTGTTTTCCAATTCCCACAGAAAATGCAGAACACACAGCTAAGCCAAAACAAAACCCATTTATCCCAACATCATTTAACATACAAAAACATGCAAATTCTTACCTCCACTGCTTCCAGAACATGCTCAACACACAATTAACACACTGATCAAACACTTTAAACTTGTGAAATCAAATATTACTAACAAATCCAGAATTTATTCACTTGCCACATACATAACTTCCAATAACACATATAACATACATCTAGCACTAGCATTTGAACCAATATTCCTCACTCATACAACACAGGCATTTACCCAAGCAAATCACTCAAATATTTTAGAATTAACAGACATAACAAACACACAATCCCAAGAGAACCAGAGCAAAATCATCAAATTAACAGAGTGACCAAATCAACTCCCAAACCTGGAATTGCAGCTCAAAAACCTCAATCTTCAAGAACCCACTCAATCTAGCCTGAGCTCATCTTCAAATCATCCAAATCTCGCACAAACAAACCCAAGAATCACTAAACCAAAACCCTAACTTACTCAAATCGAAAGCAAACTAGCAGAAGAAGAAGAAGATCAAAGCACAACAACCAAAACCTAACCATTTACCTCTTCAATCTTGCTCCCATACTCTTCCAAAACAGCTCCAACTCACACACAACCCAGAGAAAGAACACAAGAAACGGGAAAGGGAAAAAGAAAAGAGAGAACGGGAAGGAGAGGAGGGCAAAAACGTGAACCTCTGCCCTTCTCCCTTTCTTCTTTTCCTTTTCTTCTTTCTCATTAAATGCACACACCTACCAAGCCACTTGTCACCATCCTACAAACCCAATTGTCACAATCTTGTTCATTCACTTCTTATGCAACATACACCCCACACACACTAGATAACTTCCAAAAAAATAAACATATAATCCTTGGTACAATACACATGTTCCACTAGATAATTCCTCACTTAACATCTTATTAATTAAATTTCTTCAATTAAATCCTTAAGAAATCCAATTTCGCATACACTAATTACCAAAATGCCCTTAATTTTTTGACTTAGCATTCAAATTCCGACCAGGCCCTTTTTGGGTTGTTACACCTTATATAACATAAGCTAATAAATTATAATTAATTATATGTTTCTATAAATAACTTAACCATATTTTTTAAATATTATTGTGATGTTTAGTTTTTAAAAAATTATCAATTTGAACTCGAGCAATTTATGTTAAAAATCAATTTTTTAGATTAATCAATATTTACAAGATAAAGCTATTTGCTTTGCAAATGATAATTTTTTTATTATTTTTCAAATTTGGTTGTATACATGTTACTGCTAATCAATTTAAACTCAAGCAATTTTCATAGGCACCACCTACAAATTAAACATGAAGATAAGATTAAAAAAATATAAATTTTGTTTAACAAAAATAAATACTAAATCACAATAACATTACCTTTAATTAGAGTTATATTTGATATAAATTAAAATGGTTGAAAATTTTGGAAATGGGATAAATGAAAGGAAGTAAAGAAAGAAAGAAAGAAGGAGAGAATGAGAATGAAAGAAAAGAAATGAGAGAAGATAATAAAAGGAAGAAGATGCGATACAAAGAAATGTAAAAAAGAAAAAAGAAACTGCAAATTCAGTGCTGCAACTCACGATTCACGTGGAGCTGCAGCTTTTGCCAGCAATTTGCACAATTATGCGCCGATTTTTGGCACGCCAGCCGGTCAAACCGATTGGCCCCACTCTGACAAAAATCGGCACATAATTGTGCCGATTTTTATCACCACAAAACTTCAAATATGTTTACTATAACCCCATTTTTTTAATTTTTTTTTTAAATTACACCAAAATTATAAACCCACCAACCACAACCTATAAATAAAAATAATTCATTTACTTTGAAATGAGAAAAAATTAAGTAAATTGCAATTTATGTTTTTAAACAATATAAATTGAAAATTGAATCAATCACTTAAAAATGTGTTCGGTAAAATTGTATATTTTTAGCCTTTATTTTTAAAATCCAAAAACTATTTTTGGTTTTTGTTGTTTATTTTTTAGAAAATTGTTTTAAATATTTAAAAGCTTTATCATATTTTTTTAATTATTTTTATATATATTTTTAATTATTTATGTACATTATAATAATGATTTTAGTGGTGGCATTGGTAGCAGCGGCGGTATGGTGGTGGTGACGGTGGTAGAGGCGGCAGTAGTGTGGTTGTGGTGGCAGCGACAGCAGCAACGGTGTGGTTGTAGTAGAGGCGGCAGCGGTGTGGTGGTGGCAGCAACAGTGTGGTTGTGGTGGCGGCAGTGTGGTGACAGTGAAGGCAGCAGCGGTAGTGGCAGTAGAGGCAGTGGTGGCGGTGGTGATAATAAAAATAAAGAAGCAAAATCCTAAAAATTATATTCTGAAAATTGTTATTTTCTATTTTATATGTAAAAATCATTTCTTTAAAATTTTACAAAAGTCAAAATGAAAAAGAGTTTGAACGTATTTTGATTTTATTTAAAAAAAATAAAAACAAAATTATAAAGTGTATAGGATTTTTCCATTAAATTGTGATTTGTTTTTCTCTCTGCGTTAACAGCCCTTACTTGAAGCTAGGGGTGTACACGGTTCTGAATCTTTCTGTACCGAACCGAAATACCGAGGAAAAAGATGCAGAACTGAATTGTACCGTTAACTTTTTTGACTAGAACTGAACCGAATTGTACTGTTGACTTTTTTATTAGAACCGAGCTGAATTGTACTGAAACCAAATTGAGAACCGTATTGAACCGTACCGAACTGTTCTGTACTGAATTGGACCGAAATTACCTATATTTATTAATTATTATATATAATATTAGTAATTTATATATAAATATTATTTATAATTTCTATTATATCTTTATTATATAAATTTAACTTCATAATTATTTGTATTTTTTTGAAACTTCATAATTATTTGTATTAAATATTTTAATGTACGAAATTAATATAATAAATAGTTAATAAATTAAAATAAATATTTTGATTATTAATAAGATAAATTTAATTATCATATCTATATGAATATGCAATTAAAATAACTTGTGTTTAATTTAATTTACATTTATTGTTACTCAACTACTATATAATTTTTCATTTTGTACAAATATTTATATACACACATAAATATAATTATTATATAAATAAAATTTTACTAATTAATGTAATTATATGAGTATATAATCATTTTATCAATTAATTTTATTTACTTTTAATATCACTCAACTAGTATTTACGTATTGTAAATTAATAATTTAATTATATATAATTAAATTTTACTAAGTAATATAACTATATAAGTATATAATCAACTTACTAATTAATTTCATTTATTCTTAGTATTACTCAACTAGTACTCATATATATTTTTTGTATAATACTTATATGAATAATTGAGCATATAAATTAATAATATAATTATTATATATAATGAAATTTACAAATTCAATTTATGTAATTATATAAATATATAATCAACTTACCAAATAATTTCATTTATTTTTAGTATCAACAAACTAATACTTATCTATTTTAGCACAATACTTATATAAGTAATTGAGTTGTAACTTAATAATTTAATTATATATAATTAAATTTTACTAATTCATATTTAATTTAATTTAACTTTGATTTCACTCCATCACTACTTATTTTTTTTTTGTACAAATATTTATATACACAATTAGTTTACTAATTAATTTTATTTATATTTAATGCTACTTTTACATTCACCCTTATAGTTATTAACTATAATATTAATTAATAATCTTTCAACTATCAATTCAAATTTAGTAAAATTGAGTATAATAACTGAGTCAAGCTAACATATATGGATAGATCACAACCATATAATCAGCTGAGGCTATATATATAATTACCATATCAATTAATTTCATTTGTATTTAGTGTCACTCAATTAGTAGTTTTCTATTTTTGATAAAATATATATTTGGATTATTGATTTATTTTAATAATGTAATTATATACATCGGAATAATTTATTATATAATCATTTTATCAATTAATTTCATTTGCTTCTAGCATCATTCTATTAATACTCATCTATTTATATCACAATACCTATATGAATATGTAAATTATAAATAAAATTATATATAATTATTTATAATAAAATTTTAATTTCTTTTATTTTTAGCTTTACTCAACTAATACTTATTTGTATTTAGCACAATTTTTATGTGAGTAATTGAAAATATATTTTAATAATATAATTATATATAATTATTATATTAATAAAATTTTATTAATTAATATATAATATAATTATATAAGTATATAATTATCTTATTAATTAAATTTTTTAAGAGTAAATTAAGAATAAAATTTGAAAATAGTTTGTAGAAATATTTTTTTATTTTAAGTTTTGGAGAGAATTGAAATATTTGGAGGGATCTGAAATATTTGAAGGGAATCTAATGCGGATAAATTGGGTTTTCAGTATTTGGAGTGAGTTGAACGGGCCAAGCATCATTAATTATTATTTTTGTTATAACTGTTTTCTACAAGTGTCCGTTTGCTTATTATTATATGTTTCTAGAAAGCTCATTTTGAGCCGGTTGACTTTTACGAAACTTAGTCCAACATAACAGCTCATTTCGTGCCTCAAAAATAATATTTGGGCCTTCGTTTTTCAATTTAAAATTTTAGGGATATTATTGTAATTTTTTAATTTTTTTCATATAAATTATTTGTTACTTTAATTTAGAGGGCACTTTTCAACTTGGAATAAAATTATTTCGTTTTGAGATATTTTCGTTACATCAGAATCCGATCGGTTTTATATTTTATTATATATATATAAAATAAAATAAAATAAAATAAAAAACTTAAATTGTGCTTGTATCTTCCTTTTCTATCTCGAAATCGTGTCAAATCTCACAATTTTTTCTATCTTTTTCGTTGGTTTTATCTTATACTTGCATTTTCTCCTTCTCGTCGCTGCCACTGTAATCTCCGCGACTACATCTAAAAGTAAGAACAAGTTATACACAACTTTTAATTTTGTGGTATTCGTTAATAGTACATCATTAGTTAGTTGAAATTTTAATCAATGGGTTTGTACATAAGCTTTAATTAGGATAATTATTAGAGATGAATTACCAATTAATTTTATTAAATATTATAATTTTAAGAAATTTATTGAAATAATTTATCTCAAATTTCAAATTTTATCTAGAGTGACTATTATTAAAATATGTTTTTCCCTTTTCATAAATGAGAGCGATAAATTGAAATATGTTTTTGAAATTGAATGCAAAATTGTATGTACTTATTGAAATATTTTAATTATATTTGTATTTATTATTGTATATATTTATATTGTAAATTTTTAAAAATATTGAATTATCCGAAATACTATATTGTATTGTCTTGTTTTATTTTGTATTGAAAGAGCCGAATAACCGAACTGAACTGTACTGAAAATTATAAGAACCGTATTGAATTGTACCGAAATTAATAAGAACCGAACTGTACCGAAATTTATAAGAACCGAAATTTCAATACAATATGGAGAATTATAAAGGACCGAACTGTGTACATCCCTACTTGAAGCAATAAAACTTATAAAGTATAAAATAAAATAAAACAAACCTTTTAGGAGTAGGCGATCCACAGTTTATGGACACATTCTTCGCAATTATTCTTATCAAGCTAACAACAAAAGACATAGTTTTCCTTCCAAACTACCAGAAATCATGATAACAATTTCATTTTGACAACTGAAATTCAAACAGCGGTGAGTCATTCTCAAGTTTTTCTTCCAATTCCAAGTTTTCTTGATCACCTACCATGCATTAAGACAAAGAAAGAACAAATAATTAGGATATTAAGAAAAGCAATTCATTATTTTTAAATTAAATAATTTTTAATCTATTATTGCTTTTAAAATTAGACTACCTGAGTGAGCATTGTCGAATTTTGCTTCAAATGAAAAGCCAAAACTTATGTTTTCACTAAATTTTGCAGAATAAATTATGAAAAACTTCTTTGTATTCCATATTTGTTGCCTTATTTGTTATTTATTCATCATCAGCCTATATTAAAATCTTCAACCCATTTCTACTTGTGGCCCATGAAATAGCAACATAAAACTTTTTATGTGTAAATAATGGTTTCTTTAGAAATAACCCCACATGAAATAATATTGATCTTGACTTTTATAATGGTCACGGCAAAAGAAATTGTGATAGGAAATTGCCTTCACTAGAATTTAAAAGTTATTCTTGCATCATCCATATCATTTTTAGAATGAGATTTTTTGCCCTGCCATAGATCTTGATAATGCCTTTTCTTCAGGGTTGATTTCACAAACGGTCACTCAACTTATCACTTATCGCGCAAAAGTAACCGACTCTTTTTTCTTACTTAAATGTCACTGAACTTTTAACATTTTTGCAAAAAAATCATGTTGACCGGAATCCGGTGAGGACTATCGCCGGATTGATGACATGGCATGCCATGTCAAAAACTACATGTCGTTTAACAATATTTTCAACAAATGCTACATCTAAATCAATTTCACTCACGGTCACTAAACTTATCATTTATAGCACAAAAGTAACCAATTTTCTTTTTTTCCAACTTAAATGTTACTGAACTTCTAACATTTTTGCAAAAAAAGTCATATATTTACTATTCATTGCCACGTGTCATATGCCATGTCATCAATTCGACAAGAGTTCTCGCCGGATTCCGGTCAACATGACTTTTTTAAAAAAATATTAGAAGTTCAGTGACATTTAAGATAGAAAAAAAAAAGTCGGTTACTTTTATGCAATAAGTGATAAGTTGAGTGACCATGAGTGAAATTGACCATTTTCTTCAATAATCCGATTCCCAAGTCTTGTAATTAATAATCAACCTTGTACCATTACACAATCTTGAAGATTGATCTATATTTCTTATTAGCATCACTGGACCCAACCTTCAAAGTGATCGAGTGATTTGGGACTCAGAACATTTTATGCTATTTAAGAATCATGGAGTATGTACATGTTCCAAACCTCCAAAAGCATGATCAGATATACAAACTGTGTCCGAGCTCAAATATGAATTTTTTAGAGTTTTATATGATTAATCGAAACCATATAATCATTCATAGATTCCACCATATAAAGTGTAAGAGCAAGAATTGCTCTATTATGAATGTAATCTACATCATTGCAATGCATGAAAAAATCTGGATATGTATTTTCAACAACTGCAGATTGGATTATCGCAATGATTTATGAGAAAATCATCTGGAATTCAAATTTTTTCAATGCCATCAATTGTTTTTCCAATCCTTCCAACACTAATTGCCAAAAATCCAGTTAGAAAAATGTCTCAACTCGTCCAAATCAATGCCTAAATAATTTTCTTTCAACTCGTAGTCTTCGTTAGTTTTAAAATTTGACATTATGGCCACAAGAATGATGAATTTAAGGTAGCATGTACAAAATCTTATCTAGTACCTTAAGCGATGACCGGCAATATTTGTCTGAAATTACCTCCTAAAACCATTCTTTTACCTCCAAATGGCTGACCCATGTTATGCATTTTTAAATCTAAGAATATCATGAAGTGTTCGTTCAAGGGCTTCAAAACAACATATATACATCGCTGGTGCTTCATCCCAATTTTTTTTTTACAATCAAATTGGCTAGATGACTACTTTGCTTTATTTAAATCTTCATTTAGGTTGAGAGGTATTGCAAATCTAGAATGCATTTTTCAGTCTCCTAACAATAGAAGAGATGCAATACCACTTAATGCAACAATTATAACAATCTCCTTTAGATCTTATTCAAGATGCTGAAGTTCTCCAAATAAAAGTCTTGCCAGTACCTCCATAACCATACAAAAAGAACAATCCACCGTTATCGTCATTTACTGCTGTTATTATTTTATTAAAGACAGATTTTTTTTTCATCCGTCAAATTCATTAATAGATGCTAATGCTCTTCTAATAAAGAACGCCTTTTATAAGGCAATTCATCAAGGACTAATTGTTGCAAACATCTACTCCTTCCTGATTATAAATAGGATTTGGAATTGTTGAAAAATCTTGAAGAGTTTTGCCACAACATTTCAAAATTCTTTTTAGTTTTTGCAGACAACGATTTTTTTAACTCATCATCTGTTAGCTCTGACTTTAAAGAATATGAATGTTGTATAATTAGAACAACAATTATATGAAAAGAAAGTTGAACAGTAAGTAAATTTTGTATTTGGATTATTAAAAAGAAAAAAAAAACAACTCTTTTTCAAGGAGGAAATCATTTGATAATAGTTGCCATGTTTCGTGCCAAACTTATTCTGGTTGTATTTGTTAGGACTGTCAAACGTCACTTAACTTCACATTAGTATGATATTATCCGCTTTGAGCCAGACCTGCATGGATTTATTTTTGGGTTCCTCCTAAAATGCCTCATACTAACTGAGTTAGGTGAACACCTTATATTCAAAGTATTTCTCTCTTAATTTTCCAATGTGGGACTTTGGGTTGTAACCCCAACAATCCTCCCCTCAAACCAAGGACCACATAGCTTATATCCTCCCCTCTAGCGATAATCCATTTAATTCGTCAAATCATCTTGTACTGCCGTTATCAACCAACGGGACATGCCGCCTAACCACCACAATATCAGAAAGACTTTCGACACAAGGCACCAAACATGAATCTTCAATCTCGAGGCCGTACCGGATGCCTCCCACACAACGCAGTCCACTATTCCGGATCGTCTCCAAGTCATGGCTCTGATACCACTTGTTAAGAATGCCAAACGTCACTTAACTCCACATTAGTATGATATTTTCCACTTTGGGCCAGACTCGTACGGATTTGTTTTTAAGTTCCTCCCAAAAGGCCTAATACTAATGGAGTTAGGTGAACACCTTATATTCAAGGTATTTCTCTCTTAATTTTCCAATGTGGGACTTTGGATTGTAACCACAACAGTATTATCGAATTTGATAACAACTACATTGCGAATAATTATTTGAGATATGATGGCATCTCCCGTTCACTTGCCTCCTTAATGGTATATGTTGCGGTTATAATCCAAGTCCCACATTAGAAAATTAAGAGAAAAACACATTGAATATAAGGTGTTCACCTAACTTCATTAGTATGAGTCCTTTTGGGAGGAACCCAAAAACAAATCCATGCGGGCTTGACCCAAAGCAGATAATATCATACTAATGTGGAGTTAAGTGGTGTTTGGTAATCCCAACAAGTGGTATCAGAGCCTAGGTTCTTTCTTAGTATGCTCTATGGTTGCAGCATAGTCTGATCTTTCACATCAGAAAAGATTTTTCCTTGGGCTATTGGCATTCCGCATCGACAGCTATTGAATAGTAATTGTAGCAAAAATGACAAATCCATCCACTTTTTCTTTCTCGTCCAATTTGATGGCAAATGCAACAGTTGCATGCGGTGGAAATTTTTGATGATACGGGTCATTTTGGTATGTGCAAAGTGAGGTTCTAGATGCTCTCTTTCAGCAAGGTCTAGACATTGCCCTTGAAAAAAAGAAACCAAATAGAAGAGACTTAATCGTTTGGCATGTAGTATAATTCGATCGTGCCTTTCTAGAGAGCAAAAGTATGCTTTCTTGAAAGAAACTTCTGCAAGTAAATTGAAGAAGGCACTAGAGGAAAAATTCTTGAAAAAAAGCAGTCAGAACAAGCTCCACATGAAGAAAAGACTGTTTCATTTCAATTATGTTTCGGGTACCACATTAAATGATCACATCACCAGTTTTAATCAGTTAGTCGCTGATTTATTGAATATGGATGTGACATTTGAAGATGAAGATCTGTCTTTGATGTTGTTAGGATCCCTTCTTGATGAGTTTGAGTTTCTTGAAACAACTCTACTTCATAGGAAGGCTGCTATGACTCTCAGTGAAGTTTGTGCTGCCATATATAGTTATGAACTGAGAAAGAAGGACAAGAAAGAAAGCACAAGTGGAGCTACAGAAGCTCTAGTAGTGAGAGATCGGTTACAGAGCCAGACTAAAGGAAAGAAAGGGAGATCGAAGTCGAGGCCAAAATTGGGCAAAGACGAATGTGCCTTTTGTCGAGAAAAAGGGCACTGGAAGAAAGAATGTCCTAAGCTGAAGTATAAGGGCAAACCTGATAAGGGAAAGGCTGTTGCAAATTCAAATGTAGCTGAGTGTAATGATGAAAACTCAGATTTCTCACTTGCTGTTACATCATCAACTAGCTTTTCTAGTGTATGGCTGCTTGATTCAAGCTGCAGTTATCATATATGTCCCAATAAGGATTGGTTCTATGAATTTAGATAACTAGAAGATGGAGTTGTTTATATAGCAAATGATGTCCCTTTCACCACACATGGGATTGGTTCCATTCATTTGAAAAATCATGATGGATCAATCAGAATCCTAAAAGATGTTCATCATGTGCCCAGCTTGTCAAAGAATCTCATTTCTGTAGGAGCTCTAGAAGAAACGGGTTTCGAGGTGCAAGCAAAAGGCGGAGTAATGAAGATAATCTCTGGTGCACTTGTGGTGTTAAAGAAAATTTGAAAGAATAATAGATTGTACCACTATCGAGGTACTACTATTATTGGTACAACAACAGTGGCTTCTACTGATGAAAAGGAGTTGGAAGCAACCAGGTTATGGCATATGTGCTTGGGGCATGCAGGTGAAAAATCCTTGAATCTCCTGGTGAAACAAGGATTATTGAAAGGAGTTCAGACTTACAAATTGAATTTTTGTGAGCACTGTGTCAAAGGAAAAAAGATGAGGGTGAAATTTGGAATAGCAATCCACGATACCAAAGGTATTTTGGACTATGTTCATTCTGATGTATGTGGACCTTCCAAGACGGCTTCTTTGGGAGGAAAACAATATTATGTTAACTTTGTTGATGATTTTTTCCAGAGAATTTGGGTGTATACTATGAAGACTAAGGATGAAGTGCTAGGAGTTTTTCTCAAATAGAAAAAGATGATGGAAACTCAAACAGGATCAAGCATCTCCGTACAGATAATGGAGGGGAATACAGGAGTGATCCATTTTATGAAAGTGTGTGAAGATGAAGGCATTGTCGGACACTTTACAGTCAGAAATACACCACAATAGAATGGGGTGGAAGAATGTATAAACCGGACATTGCTGGAGAAAGTTCAGTGTATATTGTCCAATGCTGGGTTGGGCAGAGAATTTTGGGCTGAAGCTGTTACATATACTTGCCATCTCATTAATCGCCTACCATCTAGTGCTATTGGTGGTAAAACACCATTGGAGAAATGGTTTGGAAAACCTGCTACAGATTATAATTCCTTACATGTGTTTGGTTCCACTGCATACTATCACATTAAGGAATCGAAGTTGGATCCACGTGCAAAGATAGCAATTTTCATGGGGATCACCTCTGGTGTGAAAGGATATCGACTTTGGTGCCTAGAGTCAAAGAAAATAATCTTCAGCAGGGATGTTACCTTTGATGAATCTACCATGTTGAGAAAGGTGACAAATAAAAGTGTTGAGCAGACAGATGGTACTCCAAAACAGGTGGAGTTTGAAAGAAAAATTGTTAGCCCAGCAAATGATGAAGCAGATGCAAAAACTCCTAGGTAGATGAGGAGTCAGATGAAGAAGAGGTTTTAACCCAAGAACCTCAACAGCAACCTGAATCACTTGCATTAAGTAAGCCAAATAGGAAAATCAAAAAGCCTGCTCGCTATGTTGATATGGTGGCTTACGCATTCCAAATTGCAAATGATGACATTTCTACCACTTATAATGAAGCAGTCAAAAGTTCAGAAGTAGAGAAGTGGAGGAAAGCCATGAATGATGAAATGCAGTCCCTTCATAAGAATCATACGTGGAAGCTAGCTAGTCTCCCAAAGGGAAAGAAGGCAATTGGGTGCAAATGGGTATATGCAAAGAAAGATAGATTTCCTGACAAGGATGATGTTCGCTATAAAGAAAGGCCGGTGGCTAAAAGCTACGCTCAAACGGAGGGAATTGAGTATAATGAAGTTTTTTTCTCCTGTTGTAAAACATTCCTCCATTCGAATTTTGTTGTCTTTGGTAGCACAATTGGATATGGAACTAGTTCAGTTGGATATAAAAACTGCATTTTTACATGGAGACTTGGAGGAGGAAATCTATATGGTTCAGCCCGAAATATTTAAAGTTGCTGAAAAAGAGAATATGGTGTGCAAGCTTGAAGTGCAAGCTTGAAAAATCATTGTACGGATTGAAGCAATCTCCAAAGCAGTGACAAGTTTATGATGGGGAAAAAGTACACAAGAAGCAAATATGATCATTGTGTGTATTTGCGCGAGTTACAAGACGGATCCTACATATATCTTCTTCTTTATGTTGATGATATGTTGATAACTTCTAAGAGTCTGTTAGAGATTGAGAAGTTAAAGACTCAATTGAATAGGGAGTTTAAAATGAAGGATCTAAGTAAAGCCAAGAAGATTCTCGGTATGGAGATAAGCAGAGATAGGGAATTGGGGAGACTTTGATTGACTCGAGAACAGTATTTGAGAAAGGTGCTACGTTTTGGAATGAATGAAAAGTCAAAACCTGTTAGTACTCCTCTTGCTCCTCATTTTAAGCTTAGTGCATCTTTATCTCCAAAGAATGAAGCAGAACGAGAATACATAGCAAAAGTACCATATGCAAATACTGTTGGTAGCTTGATGTATGCTATGGTGTGTATAAGGCCCGATATTTCATAGGCAATTGGGGTTGTGAGCAGGTATATGCATGATCCTAGAAAGGAGCACTGACAAGCTGTGAAATGGATTCTGCAGTACATTCTAAACACTATAGATGTTGGTTTGGTATTTCAGCGGGATGATCAAGATGGTCAATGTGTAGTTGGATATTGTGATTCCGACTATGCTAGTGATTTGGACAAACGGCGATCAACTACTGGTTATGTGTTTACTCTTGCGAAAGCACCAGTTAGTTGGAAGTCTACTTTATAGTCAACAGTTGATTTGTCCACTATGGAGGCAGGGTATATGGTAGTTACAGAGGCTGTGAAGGAGGCAATTTGGCTTCAAGGGTTGCTTGGTGAATTAGGGGTTCAACAGAAGCACATCAAAGTGTATTGTGATAGTCAGAGTGTTATTCTTTTGGCAAAGAACCAAGTTTACCATGCAAGAACGAAGCATATCGATGTTTGTTATCACTTTGTACGAAAGGTTCTAGAAGAAGGTGGAGTAACAATCCAGAAGATTAGGACCACTGAGAATCCTGCTGATATGTTCACAAAAGTAGTGACTGCGGTCAAGTCGCAATATTGTTTGAACTTGATCAATATTGTTAAAAGTTGAAGTTAGGCGCTTTGAAGCGCATTTGGTGACACTACTAAAATTGAGTTTTGGGAGAGATTTGAAATTATGGAGTTCGCCAAGGTGGAGATTGTCAACTTTTGTGGCTCACCCACAATTATTGACTAAAATATATTTTTAAGGAATCCCACATTGAGAAAATGTAAAGGAAGGGGGGAGTTGTTAAGCTATAAATATAGCCCCCCTTTCCTAATTCAAATCATCCCAAAAATTGCCAATCTTTCCTAAGGCAAAAATTCTCTCTCTTTAGTAAATATTTCACTTGCATTATTTCTTTGAAATAGTAAAATAAAGATAGTAAGGAAAAAAAATTTAACGAGATTCTGTCTTAATATGCTTTGTCTTAATATGCTCTGTGGTTACAGTATAGACTAATCTTTCACATCAGAAAAGACTTTTCCTTGGATACTGTTCACGTATATGATACTGTTTACGTATACGGTCACTGTTCATGTATATGATTACTATTCACGTGTACGATTACTATTCACGTAAAATAGTGAGAGCTAATTTTTGAGCAGAGAAATTCATGATAGAAGCAATGACAGCAAAATATGAGATCAAAAAATTCAACAGGAGTAATTTCTCACTGTGAAAATTGAAGATGAAGGCTATCTTGAGAAAAGATAATTACCTAGCGACTATAAGTCAAAGGCCAGCTGATTTCACAGATCATAATAAGTGGAAAGAGATGGATGGAAATGCTATAGCAAATCTTTTTCTGACACTAGCAGATGGGGTGTTGTCAAGCATAGAAGAGAAGAAGACAGCAAAGGAGGTCTGGGATCACCTCACTAAGTTGTACGAGGCCAAATCACTCCACAACAAAATTTTCCTTAAAAGAAAACTCTATACTCTTTGTATGGAGGAATCTACTTTACTGACGGGGCATATCAATACTTTGAATACTCTATTTTCTCAACTCTCTTCTTTGGGTTATAAAATAGAGACAGTAGAACGTGCTGAGCTTCTACTTCAAAGTTTACCAGATTCGTATGATCAATTCATGATTAACTTAACAAATAATATCCTTACGGATATTCTAGTCTTCGATGATGTTGCAGCCGCTATTGTAGAGGAGGAAAATCGGCGCAAGAATAAGGAAGACAGGCAGGCAAGTTCACAGCATGTGGAAGCCCTGACAGTTATGAGAGGGAGATCAAAAAAATGCAGCTCAAGTGGGAGCCACAATCATGGTAGATCAAAATCAAGAAGTAAGAAGAATGTTAAATGCTACAACTATGGCAAGAAGGGTCAAATGAAGAAGGATTATTGGAGCTTAAAGAAAAATTTTGATTCTCAAGGAAATGTGGCAAGTTGTTCCAATAGCGGAGATGCTCTATGTTGTGAAGCAGCGATGACTAATAAAGGCATAAAAAGATTTGTTGAAGTATGATTTCTTGATTCAGGAGCTACATTTCACATGACCTCTCGTAGAGAATGGTTCCATCATTATGAACCTATCTCTGGAGGATCTGTGTACAGTTGCAATGATCATACCTTAAAGATCGTTGGCATTGGAACTATTAAGCTGAAAATATATGATGGTACAATTTGTACTATTCAAGACGTAAGGCATGTGGAAGGCCTAAAGAAGAATCTGTTGTCTTTAGGACAATTGGATGATTTGGGGTGCAAGTTTAATGGTGAGAAGGGAATTATGAAGATAGCAAAAGGAGCACTTGTACTTATGAAGGGAGAAAAGATAGCTGCAAATTTATACATAATAAAAGGAGAGACTTTGCAAGAAGGAGAGGCATCTGTCATCACGAGCAGTCCAAGTGAAAAGCGTGCAATGACCTGGCATAAGAAACTCGGGCATATGTCTGAACAAGGAATGAAGATTCTTGCAGAGAGAAATCTACTTCCAGGTCTCACAAAGGTCTCACTACCCTTTTGTGAGCATTGTATTATAAGCAAGCAGCATCGGTTGAAGTTCAACACATAAAATTTCAGAAGCAAAGCCATTCTGGAATTAGTTCATTCTGATGTATGGCAAGCACTAGTGTCATCCCTAGGAGGAGCAAACTACTTTGTGTCGTTTATCGATGATTACTCCAAAAGGTGTTGGGTGTTTCCTATCCAGAAGAAAGCATATGTGTTTCCAGTCTTCAAAACTTACAAAGCGCGAGTGGAACTTGAATCTGGCCAAAAGATCAAGTGTTTAAGGACAGATAATGGAGGAGAATACACCAGTAAAGAATTTGATGAATTCTATAAACAAGAAGGCATCAAAAGATAGTTCACTATAGCATACACTCCTCAACAAAATGGAGTGGCAGAGCGGATAAACAGAACTCTGTTAGAAAGAACAAGAGCAGTGATGAGAACTGCAGGTTTAGATAAGAAATTCTGGGTGGAAGCAGTCAACACTGCCTGTTATGTGGTGAATCGAGCTCCATCAACTACAATTGAGTGTAAAACACCAATGGAGATGTGGGCTGGAAAACCGGTGGATTATTCAAACCTCCATGTATTTGGAAGTCCTGCTTATGTGATGTATAATGCCCAAGAAACTATAAAACTGGATCTAAAATCCAGAAAATACATATTCTTGGGGTATGCTGAAGGAGTAAAGGGGTATCGCCTGTGGGATCCCACTACCCACAAGGTTGTTGTCAGCAGGGAAGTTATCTTTGCAGAAGATAAAAATCAAGAGTAAGCAGAAAGTGAAAAAAAGTCAGAAACTACAACAGTATTTGTAGAAAGAGAATTAGAAACCAATAATTCTTCTGAAACTGCACCAGAGCATGAGGAACAAGAGCCAGTCGAAGTTGAAGTTTCAAATAATAGGCAATAAACTCGCACAAGAAGGCTGCCTAATTGGCACTCAGATTACATTATGGAGGATAATGTTGCATATTGTCTTCTAACTGAGGATGGGGGGCCATCAACTCTCCAAGAAGCAATGAATAATTCAGATGCATCTCAGTGGATTACGGTAATGCAAGAGGAAATTGAAGCTCTTCATAAAAATAAGACATGGGAACTGGTGTCACTACCGTAAGGGAGACCATAGGCAATAGATGGGTCTATAAAATCAAGCGAAATGGTGATAATCAAATTGAGAGATATCGTGCTAGATTGGTGGTAAAAGGATATGCGCAGAAAGAAGGGGTGGACTTTAATGAAATCTTCTCACCTGTGGTTCGTCTCACTACAATCCGAATAGTCCAAGCAATATGTGCCAATAGATGTGAAAAATGCATTTCTTCATGGAGATCTTGAAGAAGAAATTTAAATACTCCAACCAGAAGGTTTTGAAGAAAAGGGAAAGGAGAACTTGGTTTGCAGGTTGAACAAATCTCTATACGGTCTAAAACAGGCGCCAAGGTGTTGGTACAAGAGATTTGATTCTTTTATTATGAGCGTTAGATACAGCAGGCTAAATGCAGACCCTTGTGCATATTTCAAGAGGTTTGGTGAAAATAATGTCATTATCTTGTTGTTGTATGTAGACGACGTGTTGGTAGCAGGCCCCAACAAAGATCGCATCAAGGAGTTAAAGGCTCAGTTGGCTAGGATATTTGATATGAAGGACTTGGGACCAGCAAACAAGATTCTAGTGATGCAAATTCACCGAGACAGAAATAATAGGAAGATTTGGCTTTCTCAAAAGAATTATTTGAAGAAAATCTTGCGATATTTCAACATGCAAGATTGTAAGCCAATTTCTACCCCACTTCCTGTTAATTTCAAGTTATCCTCGAAGATGAGTCCTAGCAATGAAGAAGAGAGAATGGAGATGTCTCGAGTACCATATGTATCAGCAGTGGGGAGTTTAATGTTCGCTATGATATGTACAAGATCAGATATTACACATGCAGTGGGAATGGTTAGTTGATACATGGCGAATCCTGGTAGAGAGCATTGGAATTATGTTAAGAGGATCCTAAGATACATTAAGGGAACCTCATATGTTGCATTATGTTATGGAGAATCAGACTTTATTGTCAGAGAATATGTTGATTCAGATTATGCATGTGATTTTGATAAAAGCAAATCTACTACAGGTTATGTGTTTAAACTTGCTGGTGGAACTGTAAGCTGGGTTTCAAAATTGCAATCAGTTGTGGCCATATCAACAACAGAAGCAGAATATGTAGCAGCTACACAAGCCAGTAAAGAACCAGTATGGTTGAAAATGCTATTGGAGGAACTCGAGCACAAGCAAGAGAAAATTTCTTTATTTTGTGACAGTCAGAGTGCCTTGCATCTTGCAAGGAATCCAGCATTTCATTCGAAAGCCAAACACATAAGGGTGCAGTACCACTTCGTTCGTGAGAAAGTGGAAGAAGGAATAGTAGATATGCAGAAAATTCATACCAAAGAAAACATAGCAGATTTTATGACGAAAGCAATTAATATTGACAAGTTTGTTTGGTGTCGATCTTCCAGCGGCCTGACAAATACGTAAGCAACATAAACAAAGAAAGAATAATGTGAAGATGTGATTGATACTCAATCAAATCATCAAGTGGGAGATTGGTATCAGATTTGTTTTTAGTTTCCTCCCAAAATACCTCATACTAATGAAATTAGGTGAACACCTTATATTTAATGTGTTTTTCTCTTAATTTTCCAATGTGTGATTTGGATTGTAACCCCAACAGCATAAATATATTTTTTTTTGGTCGTCGTCCAATAATCCAAGTGCATAACATGCATCTCTCAAAATCGGATGGACATAGTCGTTGATTTTTCTAACATCCTCATAGCTTGTTGGTCCTTTAACAACATTCATAAAGGAGCTGGTCTTGTTTCCATGCTTGTATTTCTATACATCACCCCGACTTACGACCTCGCCTATAACATCTGCACAAATCTCTTACATTGTAAGCAAGGTATTCCATTACAGCAAATCAATTAAGTAAATCCACAAAAAATGTAGAAATAATCTTTACCGATTAGCTCATTCTCGTCAAAATCCAGCTGATTGATCATCTGATCAAAAGGACGAAAATGGAAGATATTCATCCTAAAATCTGCATCTATTGTTTCCACCACACTTGTCCTAGAGTGAATGTTAGCTTGAAATCGTGTTTTGTACGTATCTTTAATTTGAATGAACGGATCAAAATTCTAATTTTAAACCCAAGCATCATTAGAACTGATTTACAATTTTAAATACAAGAATGGAATAATTGATAATAACCAAAACAAATGCTCACAAACAATTAAGCCAAAATAAACCAAAAATTAATTGGTATTGTCCTCAATGCCATATCCAAAACTAATGCACACAAACAATTAATGTCGTCCTCAATGCCATATCCTAAACTAATGCACACAAACAATTAAGCCAAAATAAACAAAAATTAATTGGTATTGTCCTCAGTGCCATCAAAAGAAATGAAAAACCTTGTGTTTCCCACCAATCTATGCACTTTCAGGTGTGCCTCCCGTTTTCTTAGGTTATTGTATTCTCTAGGTGGAAAAAAAAAATATTTGGAATTGCCTAATTCGCTTTCCCCTTTCTCCGTTGATTGCCATTTCTAATTTATCTTTTATGTTTTTTATTTTTTAATTGCGTGAGAAGGTTTTAAGATAATAAGAAGTTTTTAAGACAAATGAAACTATATTTGGACAAAGTGAACTACTTATTCTACATGGCAGCATTTTCTTCGGCCACTTGGCAAATTATATGTGCAAAGATTTCTCTTAATATATATATATATATATATATAAATTGGTGTCTATACACTAAAAAAAAAAATAGCGACAAAAATTAGCGACAAATATATTTTTATTGTTAATTAGCGACGGATTAACGACTGTTTTAAAAATTAGTCGTGGAAATTCATTTTTTCTTTTTTACGACTAATTTAGCGACGAAAAAAAAAAGCAGTCGCTAAATTTTGGTGGCAATTAATGGCACTTTTTTTGCGATTAATTGACCTACGGAAGAATTTGTCGCTAAAATAGCGACGGCAATATCAGTGGTTCAATTTGAAGACAATTTTAGCGCATTTGTTTGCGACGGATTTACCGACGAACACTTATTGTCGCTAAACATACTTGAATTAGAGACAGAATAGCGACAGATATTTCTGTCGCTAAAAAATTTTAAAATTTTTAAATATGAAAATAATGTTCAAAAATTGAAATGATATTTTAGTGACGGAATAGTAACAAAATTATTCATCGCTATTTATTTTTATTGAAATATATATTTCATATATAAAGGATTTTTTGTCGTCGCTAATTTAGTCACTAAAAAGTTTTCATATTATATAAACAATAATACATAAAATCCCTTAAGTCTAGAATTAGGGGGGGGAATGAAAAAAAAAAAAGAGAATGAAATAGGGGAGTGACAAAAACGAGGAAGCAGTGGAGATCAGACCCGAGAGCAAAATCCGAGAGGAGAGAGAGAGAGAGCGGCGGCGCACGGCAGAGCGACTGGAGATCGGCGACGAAAACGACGACGGTCTACACAGCGCCTGTCGATTTTCTCCTCTGTTCATGTCGTTCTGCCCCGCTTCCAGGAGAGAGATAACCGAAGCTTCTTTCCTCTATTCTAGCCAACTTCGGCAACGGTTGGAGAAATGGACATCACAGGTGACCCAGCGATTCCTCCAATGTCGATCAGCCTTCCCCAATCGCCGAAAAAAGGGAGATCAAGAATGAGGAACCGAGACCTTTCGAGCTAGATTTCGGCCAAACGGCGTGGCGGATAGGCGCGTGATCACAGGAAATGAAGTTCTGACATCTTGAGCTTCCCTCTTGTGATGGTAGTGTCTCTCCGACAAGGTTCCAGCAATCAGTGACCGGCGAAGGAAACGACAGAATTGAGCGAAAATTATGGAATTTCAACTTCAACTAGTATGTGACTACCAAAATTACTTTTTCCTATGAATTTTATATAAATTAAGTTTGTTCGGTATATATAATTGATGAATATAATTTGTGTGTTATTGTAGTTTGCTAAATTGATTGGTAAATTAGAATTGAGCTTGCTGAATGGGCTTGATTTAAATTGAATTTAATTAACTATTGGTATTTAAATGATGGAAGTTGTATAAATTTAAGTATATATATGTAGGAATAATCAAGTGTAGTCCCTGTTTAAGGTTGTAAATTTCATGAAGAGAGCTAAGCTGCATAATTATGTGTCTAATTGCTTGAAATTGGCCTCTAATATAGGACATCAATTTTGTCCAAATCTAAAATTGTATAAATTGGTAAAAATAGCTCTTGAGAATTTGGTGATAACTTCCTCTCTGAATCTCAGAATCCAATGATTTCAATCTCAGAAATAGCTATAATGTTCTAATAAAAAAAATTGAACATAGGTGAAGAGTTCGTGATTAGTTGAGTTTTTTTTTAAGTGGTCATTTAAGCATAAATTATTAATTTTTTCTTAATATGATTGGATATGTATATTATGTTTAAATAAGATTTATGCATCTATGAGATTGCATTCTAAATGTATGCATGGAGGGTTGAATTATGCATTATATGGAGTTTGAAATTTTTCATGTATATTGAATGAATTTTGATAATAAATAAGAAATAATGAACAATAAACAAGGAAGAGATTTAGAAATTGAATTTTAAGCTATAGTTGAATTTCATGTTGATGGTAAGTATTATGAAATGTTATATGTAGGAGTTTTACAATTATTCATGAAGAGTAATTGCACGTCTTTCGTGAATTTGGTTATGTACAACAAGTGTAATGACTTGAAATAAAGCAAGAAAATACTAACATGTTATGATAATAAGGAAAGCAAGAAAGAAGTATAAAGATAATTTAACAGAGCATAACTAAATATGAACATGAAATGTAACCTAGAGTTGCGTAATGAGTAAAATTAAGAAGGCATGTTATATAGTGTTATTGTGATGAAAGAAAGTGGATTGGAAATGAAATGCATGTATATGGTCATTATTGTTATTTTATTTTTTATTTTATTATTATTATTAGTATTATTGTTGTTGTTGTTGTTGTTGTTTTATTATTATTATTATTATTATTATGTAAAATAGTTATGGTAGGTAATTATAATTATTTTCTTAGGCCGAGTAATCTATATATATTGTTGGTTTGTTTATTTTTATTTTTTTTGAATTTAGGCCTCTATTCAAGATAAAACTCAAACTCACATCACTCAAATTGAGACGCAAAATCAATCCGTGACCAATCAAGATACGAAATCAGAGGCAATATCTAAAAATTTAAAGAAAAAAATTATTAGACCAAAATCGGAAGACATTGAATATATTATTAATTAAAATTTATGTTGTAGTTTTTTTAATATATATATGTTTTTTTAGTGTAATTTTGCTTAGTATTTATTAGGAACATAATATGAAAAATTTATGTATGTTATTTTTTTTACTTATTTTAAATGGTTTTATTTTTTTGAATATAAGTTCGGTTTTCGGTCTATTCGGTTCGGTAAAAAACTAAACATTTACACACCCCTAATTGTACAATTTAATGTATTTCTATAATATTATATTTTTTTAAATTAATAGTATTGTTAATAATATTACATAATTACTATTTATAAAAAATTAAATTTTGGATGTAATAATAATAATAAAATTAAATTGAAAATAATAATAAAAAATTAAAATAAAAAAATAATAATTTAATATTTTAGCGACGGAATTTTTTGTCGCTAATAATTTTTTAATATTTACAACGACTAATTTTAAGGGTTTTTAGGGACGTAATTTTTTGTTTTTAGCGACACTTTTTTTAGTCACTATTTTTAGCAACGGTTTTATATTTTGGTCGCAAAATTCCTTGCGACGGTGCAATTTACGACGGTTAGTCGTCTCGTCGCTAAAAGTAATTAGCAATGGAATTTTCCTTATTAGCGATGGAATTTGCCGTCGCTAATTTCCTTTTTTTTGTAGTGATATTTTACTTAAAAACATTTAATTATATTTTTCTTATATTTTAAAATTTATATTTTGACTTTTAAATTTTATCCAAAAATTTTATTTGACCTAGGATTAAGTATGCTAATTTCCAATAAATATTAAATCTACTTTATAATATTAGCTATTAATTTATCGAAATAATTAACCACAATAAGTGGAGAATGATAAAAGTAAAATATGAATTTTAGCTAGTATATTATGTTTATTTTATAATTTTTATTTTGAATTATTTTAACATTTTGAATTGAACTTTACTAATTTCTTTTTTGTTAATTGTATGCTAAACATTTTAGTGGTTAATTGAAAAATATCAATTAACCAAATCGTAAAAAAAGGAAAGTGATGCACTAGTTAACCAAATTTAATAGACTGATTAATTTTTATAATTTTAAAAGATAAATGTTAATAAACGGGTTAAAAAGTTGCCAATAGACGGGTTAACTAGCTCATACTTACCCTTAGTTTTTAGTGATATGTATTATAATTAGTATTATTCTTCTTTTTATATTTTTTGTGTTAGTATTAGAATTAAAGAAAAGTGCGTGAAACGATGAAATTGAAAATATTATATCAATAAAAATATTTTAAGAATATAGGTTTGATAGAAAATTAGGTTTTTGTTCTTAAATGTTTAATTTTTAATTTGAAAAAACTATTTTTTATTTTGTAATTTAAAAAACTATTTTTTAATATTTTTATTTTTTAAATACTTTTAGCAATGGATTTTGGATTTTATTATGAAAAATTTGCCACTAAATACCAATCCGTTGGATTTTAGATGGAAACCTTAATGAAAAATTGAATTTAAAGAAATTGAAAGAACAGGAATTAATTTGGTCAATTTTTTAGTTTGGGTCCTAAAATGAGGTGGATTTTTGTAATTAACCATTTATTATATATTTGAGTATTCAGTCCGACTCTTGAGCAATTTATCTAACTATTGAAGTAAGGCCATGTGCAGAGTAATGGTGAGCCTAAGATTTATCTAGCATCACTAATTCCTTGATTAACAAGAAAACCATCATCATAATTATATTGAAGCACCAAACTTATTATTTCTGTTGTATTTATTGAAAAGGTGGTGATAATTCCTAAAGTGTTGAAATTATGTAAACGAGCCCGGATGGTGGTTCTACGCGAACCGGTCAAATTCTTTGTATCTACAAGAAAACCGGACGTTGATACTCCGAAATTTAAGTTAGTAGTGTTAGAGGAATGTAGTGAGAAAAGTTCTCAAAATTTGAATATGTTACCTGGGTACATAGTGACTTGAGGTATTTATAGAGAGTGAGAGAATCCACTCAAGGAGTCTACTCTGATGTCAGAGTAGGTAGGTGGCGATATGACGGGGAGTAGATAGGAAAAATGGGGGTTACGTGTATCAGTGGACTAACAGGGGACATGCCTTGTCAGTCCAATCCGACAACCAGTAAAGCCTTATCTCCTTTGGTTTCGTGCACCTCCTCTCATCAATTGTCAAGTTTAGCAGTGCTAGGCCACCAGTTAGTTGGGCTCTTAGTGTTTGTTTAGGCCTTAGGCCCAGTAATAAGTTATATTGGGTATTATCATTTGTCCCCTGAAGAGATCCGATCGGATTAAGGAAGGAGACGGTGATCGGGAGCCTTTAGCAGATCAGTCGCTTTGAATCTCTATGATGGAGTTTATCACTTCGAATTCCTACTTGCTACAGTTAAGTAGTTAGCGCGTTAATGGGGAAATGTTTCGTCACGCGCCCCATTATGGTGACGCTTTGTTTGGAGCAATCAATAGTCGGCGCATTAATTGCAGATGTTTTACTAGTTGTGTTCATTATGGCAACTTTTCGCTTCTAGCATTTTGTCCCTTAGGCTCTCCAGTCGTAGGTGGCTATGTGGCTACCTGGATTAAATGCCTAGTAGAATTACCTTATAAATAGATGAGTTTCAATCATTTTCTTGAATTCAAAGGTCTTAGTTCTGCCTTGAAATGAGATTTTCTTCGCAAAGCGAATTCCTTTTTCATCTCTTCTTCTTCTTTTCATCATCTTTTCTCTTGCCAATGTCCATAAATTTCTTGCCATTTTAGGAAGATGAATGAATTTCTGTCCCACTGACTAGTAGGGAATGGCCTTTGAATATGTATTTCCCTCTCCTTTTATTCCATTCAACTCTTTTGGACAAGGGAATTATTGATTGGAATCAAAAGGGAAGAACATTTTGTGCTCGAAGGCCATTTGGAGTCAAGCTGTGCGAGTTGTGGATTGCAATCTGTGATGATTCTTTCTGTCTACAAAAAGTTGCCTGAACATGTTGAAATCAAAAGAGATCCAAAAGCGAGCAACCTAGATACTTTATAGATTGCTTCCCATCAACTCTATCTCTGCCTCAGCCTCAAATCCGATTAGAAAAAGGACATCAAATCACTTTCTGGAAAAGACATAGGAGTAGAGTAGTAGTTTCTTTGTTCCCAATGTAATTAGTATCATCCCTTGCATATATGAAATACCAATGAAATAAGACTTTTTCATTTCTAAACTTCTCTTTTAATATTTTACTTATTGCATTGCAATAGTAATCCAACAGCCTTCTAGTAATGAACGTCAATGTTTCACTTTAAAAGACTTGGAAAGATTTTTAAGCTGGAAAATAACTCAATCGGATAACATGATCGAAACAAGCATCAATTAAGACATATAGTCATATTAAATGACCTCTGAACTTTAATTGGAAATAATTACAGCTTTTAGGCAGACAATCAAGCTGTATGTGACTAATTGACTTGGGATATCATCAAGTTGAGATTGGCATGGATTTCCCACCATCATCATTCAGATATTCTGAACGATGTCAGGTCTATTGGTTTTTTAAAGAACCACTATTTTTTAGGGATCTGTCAACGTTTTTGGATCATTTTCGATCGAAGTTAGCAAATAATCAAATTACATGTGATTTTACAGATCAAATTATAAATGTCAAGGCTGTGGAATAGAAAATTCAATCAAATGTAACTTTCGCCGATTATCTTAGCATGACATCAAGTTCATAGTTCATGACTAGGCGTATCAAGCAAATTTTGCAGCAGCTTTAGGAGTAGTCATCAAGAATTGCTGCCGATCGTACTGGATTCCTTTCGCAGTGTCTTGGGATTTACTTTGTAATTTAATTTGCATGTTCAGTGATCGATTTGATCGGAATGTGATGTTGTGCTTCTAATGCTTTCAATTGGGCTTATCGATCCCAGCATCACTTTATGTGTTTTAGCTTTCTTTAAACCTGATTGGAAGTCATCAATTGTAGCAGATAGTCAAGACTTTATATGACTTTGCTTTTTAAGATCTGTGAGATGGGCCGATCTGACACAATTTTTGAGGTTTCAACTTGGGGGGTTGATTTCACCCATGGTCACTCAACTTATCACTTATCGCGCAAAAGTAACCGACTTTTTTTTTCTTACTTAAATGTCACTGAACTTTTAATATTATTGCACAAAAGTCATGTTGACCGGAATCCGGCGACGACTCTTGCCGGATTGATAAGTTCAACAAATGCTACATTTAAATTAATTTCACTCACGGTCACTAGACTTATCATTTATCTCGCAAAAGTAATTAACTTTTTTTTTTCAACTTAAATGTTACTGAACTTTTAATATTTTTTCAAAAAAGTCATCAATCCGGCAAGGGTCGTCACCGGATTCCGGTCAATATGACTTTTGTGCAATAATGTTAAAAGTTCAGTGACATTTAAGTAAGAAAAAAAAAAGTCGGTTACTTTTGCGCGATAAGTGATAAGTTGAGTGACCATGAGTGAAATTGACCCCAACTTGGGATGTCATCAAGTTTTTAAACGAATAAGTGCATTTAATTGATCGTGCAATAGCTTTTACAAAAGTTCATCAAAAGTTGCGATCGCCAAAGACTTCGCTCGGTCAGATCAAGTTTATTTCATAACCATTTGGGAAGGATTTGTATTTTGTATATATTTTGTGATCATTTTGATCAGATTATGATATTGCTTTTTCCCACTATTAGCATGAACGGTATCAATTACTCCTTTATTCGGATGGTTTTGTCTTTCAGTTCTCTAAAGTGAAATGTTTTTGTCAATCAGGAATAGTTGTTAAACACGGCAAGTAGTCATATGGTTATGACTTCATTATTTTATCTTGGGATACCAATTAGTCAAGAGATGCAAATGGTTGGTTAATTTCATTTTGCAAGCACTTCAGATAACTTTACAACTTGTGTGTACAGTGGTCGTTTTGACCAGAATACAGTGCTACAATTTTATACTAAGGAGCTTCAAAATTGCTTAAGGCCCTTCTTGGATGGGCGTGAAAAGGTAGTTTCAGCTTTCAAGATTTTATCGACTGAAGTGAGTTGCTTCCGGTCGAAGGTTGTGGCTTTTAAGAGTCTAGCGACTGCTCTAAAAGGAACTTTCCTTGATCGGGTGTCACTTGTGATAACTCAGTAGCTCGTATGTTCAGTAATCAATTTGATTGAAATGCAATGCTACATTTAAATTTTTTGTAGAAAACCTTGGGAATTCTCAAGGCTCTCTTTAGCACGCCTTTTACGATATTTTTAATTCTTAGGTCGATTCCGTCTTTCAAGAGTCGGTTGACTTCGCTGAAGTGGATCTCCCAACTTTCGGGGATCTATCAATCTCTCCAAAGTTTTTTTCGAATAGATGAATACATCAAGTAAAGCGGATAGTCATATTATGACTTCATTAATTGTCTTAGGAATAATTTGAAAGTGATTGAATCAAATTCACTTTGCTATAACTTACAGAAAAACTTGCAATTCGTATATTCGATAATCAGAATATAGTATTACAGTAAGTACCTTTTTAGGCATATTAACATTCTCATGACATTGGTTAATTTGGATCATCTGAGATTACTTTTAAGATGGTTCTAGCTTTCAGGAACCTTTTGGTTCTCAAAAGTGAATAGCTCCCCTATATCTTTTTCGCTTTCCTTCTATGTGCTTCAGTCTATTATAGAAGTCTATGATTGTATGGGGAGCTTGAGGTTGAAGTCTGCGATATCTCTCGATTTCCTGCTCCATTGATAGCTTCCCTCTGGAATAGATTTGACTCGATCGTGGATTTTCCTTCTTGTGGGCATTTTTCTTGTTCTTAAGGGCCATTTTACTCAGCTCTGACTCTCGTGAAGTAACCCACCAATCTATCGTTGGAATGGTGGCTATGCCAGCATTTGGTTTTAACTCTATGGGGGTGCTCCTATTCAGCGTTTTCCTATTAGCTGATTGCTTCCACTGTGAATGTGATTGACCCCTTGGTTCACTCATGGTTTCCACTTGGACAGCTTGCCATTAGGATGGAGCATCTTAACTTGGAACGATCGTGGGTTATCTCGTCTTTACTTGGAATGAGAAGAACTCCTGCCATCTTTCCTTGGCGAAACGTATCCTCTATCTATGAAAGCTTTAAAGGAATAGGTTCTTTCACTGTATGTCTTCCACCTCTTTCAGTTGGTTCTGAGCAAATGGAAGAGACATCGATTTTATGGCCTTTTTCTAGTGTCTCTTCTGATCGAGGGACGTTTATGAAGCTTGTGTATGCATTAGTTTGCACTTAGAAGTTCAACAGGATCTATGTGATCCGAGAAGCAATTTCCTTTCTGTTTCTCCTTCTAATTTATCAGGTTCTTCTTCTTGAGTAGGTAGAGGAGATGGTAAACATGGGGATTTTCTTCCAATCCCACCACTATGACGACTAGAATTTTGAGTTTAGTTAGTGGGGTGGTGTCCCCATTTACATTAATGCTTCGGCCTAGCGTTAGCTCTTCTTTGGCCATTTCTTCTTATTGCAATCATGGACAACCTTTTAGTGTGCTTGAGGTTTCCTCTAAGTAGCAAGACAGTGGCATGGAGCATCAGGCCTTTCATCTTGACTTATAACGAGAGGAGGACTTGGCGTCCTATTAGTTTCCTCCGATCGGATAACATCTGTGGAACTTAATAGTCATTCAGCTTAAGCCCTCATTACTCTTCCTGAGGGATGATTCATCTCCTTTGCAAGAGAAAGGGAAAAGATTTGAAGAGGGATATTTTGTGTAACGGCCCCAATACCGGGTTAGCCGTGAATAGTATTTTTTGATAGTAAATAATGACACCGAGCTGAATAGTACTTCTCAGAGTTAAAAAATATTTTATTAAACCATTGGATAGAACGTGTCAGCGGGAATCCGTAGGTAAAAATTTGAGGTCAAATAGAGGTCAAACGGGTCCATAAAGTGCGAAACAGTGGAAAAAGGGAATTAGAGCATCTGTGATGATAGACAGGCATCTGTGGAGTGATAGATGACCAGGCCATCGGTCATGAGGGACGGCAGGCCATCTGAAGGTTTCATTCAGTCCGATTTGACTAATTTTGACCCGAAATTAATCGAACCATATCTTGAGTTACGGATCTTAGAAAAATGATCTAAAAAAATGGATGCGCTCATATTGATGAGTAGAATTTAATGGTGATGAAAAATTAAATTTTAATGACACTAAAAAACTGGAGTATCGGAGTGATAAATAATTATCAGATCGAGAAATATTTTCTGATTGGTCCAAAAATATTATTGTGAGTCTCCTAAATATATTTTATGTATGATGGAGTCATTTTTATGAGGAGTTACACTTAAAAAATATGAAAAAAAGATGATTTTGGTTTGAATAGTACTCAGGTTGACCGAAAATTTGATCAACACTTTAAAAATAGTAAATGACTTCTAAAATTGATGAAAATTTTTAGATTGACTCTAGATAATTTTTAGGAATTTTTGGTAGTAAAAAGAGAATTTTTCGAGGACACTAAAAATTTACTTATTGGACTAATTTGATTGAACCTGACCAAAAATGGACTCTAATTGAAGTGAAATTTTGTGTGAAGCCTATTTTTCACAAGATATGAATTATGGAATCAAATTTGGAATGAATTGGAGTTGGGAAGTGAAAAAACCATAGAAAATTGTATAATGGAATAAAATGGCTATTTGGGTTTAATAGGTTGGACCATTGGTTGAACCAATTTTGGTCCACTATAAATGCACTTAAATGGCAGATTTAAAGGGTGAATAATCCTTATCTTCTTCAGCCTTCTCTTCCTCTCCCTTGGCCGAAAGTTTCCTCTCCCCTCTTCTCTCCATTTTCTTCAATTTTTGCTTGATTTCTCTTTAAATCCTACCATCCTAGAGGTAATTCAGCCCCTCCATAAGATCATAGTAACCTCTAGCATCCATTTGATGGATTAAAAGCAAGGAAAAGCAAGGATTCAAGGTTATGTCTCAAATTGGAGGCAAGATAAATAAGATGATTTAATTTGATTTATTTGTTTTAGATGATAGATTAGGGTGTATTAAGAGTGTTTATGAGATTATATGTGATAAAAGAATGAAATTGATGGATGATTTTTTGATTTGTGTTTTCGGCCAATTGAGGGGAAATCAATAGAAAGGGCTTTTCAAGGGTAAAGACAAGTATTGAGAAACTTATGAAGGTTAAAGCATGGATTTGAGGTTGTGATTTCATTATCTAAGAGTTTCCATGTGAAATTTAGGGTTTTATATTATGTTTAAATAGTGATTGTGTGAAAAATGCATGTGTAATTGAAATTAAAGTAATAATTGAATGTAAGGAGGGTAAATAGGTTAATTGAAATGATTAATTTGAAAGAAAACCAAGTGTAGGTCTTGGTTATAATAAAGCATAATGGTATGTCAGAGTATATGTGTAGTATACTTAGTGTATAAGAGTGATAAAAGAATGTGTATATATATATATATATATATATATATATATATATATATATATATATATATATATATATATATATATATGTATATATATACATACATACATATATATATATACATATATATACATATATATATATATATATATGTATGTATATGTATGTATACATACATATGTATATATATACATACATATATATACATATATATACATACATATATATACATATATATATATATATATATAAATATGTATATATATATATAAATATGTATATATACATACATATATATATGTATGTATACATATATATATATATACACATATGTATATATATACATATGTATATATATACATATGTGTATATATATATGTACATATATATATATGTTAATTGAGGTTTAATTTAGTAGAATATGTAAGAAATGAATGAAAAATAAAATGATAGGATGAAATGCTAAGGGTGGCCGAATGGTGTAGTAAAGGAAATATAGTAGGCTATATGAAATATGAGTGATTAAATGAATATATGAATGAAATTGAGGTGAAAGGAAAATTGAAATGAAAAAAATCAAATGAAAACTGAATATTTAGTTAATGTATTAAAAATACAATTAATCTAATTAATGATAATAGGACTATAAAATGGATATGAGTATGAATTGAAAGTGTATGAATTTAATCGAAATTATAAGCAATTAATTAAGTATTTATGAGAATATTTTTCCCATTATGTCCATGGTGGAAACTATTGACAAATATTGAAATAATTGAAATTTCATGTATAATTGATGAAAATTTTGATTAATTGAATAATTGAAAGGGAAATGACAAGAAAAGAATGATAATGGCTTGAACTGAATTTATGGCCACTCACTGATCAAGCATACTTATTATGTAAAATAAGTATGCAATATGAACTGTGCAACATTGATGAAAATGTTGTGTAATTAAAGAGATGAAATGAAATGAAATGTGAACGTAAGTGAAAGTATTGAAATTGTGAAAAGTGTATTTGAAAGTCAATTAAGAAAGTACTTGCCCTTATTAGTGTCTGGTAGTTGATCTAGTTTAGGATATAGTGGCTAGCCATAGAGAAACTGTACTGTTGTGGGGTCATGACGACTCCACTAGATAGGCTAATAAAGGACTACCAAAGTGAAAAGTGATAAAGTGTTCAGTGATATTATTGAGTGGTCCTTCGGGGTCACTCTATACTATTGTGGATCACGGGATTCACACCCTATTTATCCAGTTCACAGATTTCTACCGGAGTGATACTACGGGCATAATGGTAATTAATGACAATGTAATTTGACATTTAAAAAATGGCAATGTAAAATGACTTGAGAATGTGAAAAGTAATATGAAATGAGTACTTATATGAAAAAGGACATAAGTGAAAGAGAATAAAAAGTTTGGGGTTAAAAAGGTAATTTATCCAAATAATGAGTTAAACAAGTAACAATAGTGAAATGATATGAAATTAAAAAATTGAGTGATAAAGGACTTAAGGGAAAGAAGATAAAAAGTTTAAGGACTGAAGCGTAATTTATCATAAAAATAATTACTTGTAAGACTAATTGGTAAATTACAAGTTAAAAAGTGAATAGATGTATAATTATATTTAATAAATGGAAAGATTGCAAGTAAAAGTTAAATGGAGGGCAATGTTGTAATTTGATAAAAGTTTAGAGGTAAAACTGAAATTGAGGATAAAAGTATGTTAACAAGTGATATGTAAAAGAAAAGTCAAACTAAAATGACAATTATGTAAAGAATGTCAAGTGTGAGGACTAAAATGTAATTTGACATCAAAATGCTAAAAATAAGGACTAATATGTAATTTATAAGCCAAATAATGATTTAAGGTGAAAAGAGAATTGAAATAGTGCCAAACTGTAATTATGATGTAAAGAAGGAGCAAATTTATAATTAATTGAAAGATTAAGGACTAAACTGAAAGTTTGTCAAAATGATATTTAATAGAAATAAATGCAAGGTGAAATGATAATAGTGGTTAATTATATGGAATAAATGGATTAATACTACAATAGTAAGTAAATAGTTAGTGGAGGGTAAAATCATAAATAAAATACAAAAGAATAATTATGTTCAATAATAAAATTAATAAATGAAAATAATCAAGTGAATGATTAATGGATCTGACTGCAATGCAAAAGTGTAAAATAGAATAATGAGTAAAATGTACATGAATGTTAGAATGTGAGGGCTAAACCGTAAATTGTACGTCAAATAAGTAAATGAGTAAAAATGACACTAATTAAGGTTTAGTGAGTGATTTAAATGGAATTGAGGAATTAGTTAAGGTAAATGCATTATAGAAATGTATGGAGTAAAATGAAGTGAACAACATTAAAGTTAAAGGTTAAAATAGTAATAAGTCAGAGAAGAAGTAAAAAGGCCAAAGTGGATAGTTATAAGTAAGGTAATGTGTTAAGAGTACAGGGTAGAAAATAATGAAAAATTGTAATTAAAGTCATATCACTAGTAAATTAGGAAATTGAAGAAAGATAAAGGACTAGATAGTAATATGACATTGTTAAGCCTGAATGTGAGAACCAAATGTTAGTGGTTATGCCCTAGGCTAACTATTTTGACCTTGTTGTAATCATTACATTTTCATTTATATAATGGTTTTCTTCACATTAATATTATTGGCATGTTACATTATTGTAATGTTTGTAAATAACCATGTTATTCATGTCGCCCCTAGTCATTTATCACTAAAGGGTATAAAGATAAATTAAGACAATCATGGGATGGTTATATATGATGATATAAATCAAATTTATAGGTACTTGTTATAGAACGAGGTACCGAATAGACCCGCTATAAGGTCACTACATGTGTTAGTGTCATAAGTGATTTTATAATAGATATGTTATTGAATTCTGTAACCTGAGGCTATCACGGTTTCCTACATAAGGAACATTATGTTTTGACATAATCAAACATTATCTTTAATTGGATAATTATAAAATTTATGATCGGACATAATGAGAATTATGCAGAGAAAAGTGAATAATCAAGATGGAATTTGTCCCTCTCTTATGAGAGAGATATCTGTTGGGCCACTCGATAAGTAGGACTGTAAAATGCATGGCCATGCTCGTATGAATTGATAGTGTGATCAATGTCATTTGAATTTATCAGTCTACTTAGTAATATGGAAATTATATGTTTGAACAATATAAGTTTGACATGGACCATGACTTATGTTCAAACAAGATATCGTATGACAAAAGGATAATAACATGTTCTATTGTCAGGTTAAAATTGGATTAATGATATTTATATTATTTGGGTAGTCATAATGTCTTGGTAAAGACCAATTATGACTTGTGGGCCTATTCTGGAATTGGGCCCACTGCCAACTTAATATAAACCTATTGGGTCACACACTAAGACCATAATAAGCAGACTGGATTTCATTAGGGTATTTCGAAATAATATAAATATATATATATTATTTTGAATAAGAGATAATATCCTAATTTTTCTCTCTAGGGTTTAAATAGATACATATATATATATATATACATAGATATATATATGTTTAATAAAACAAAACGTATTTTTTACGTTTTTATGAGTGGCTGCTGTTTTTCACAAAACTAAGAGAAACCCTAGCTGCACTTTTTCTTTGTGAAAGAAAGGAAAGAAAAATGTAGAGAAAAATCTCATATTATTCAGTCGCAAGAGAGGGAGCTAGCACCCCTGCAATCGTCTGTTTTGGTTCGTGCGTGTGGATTCCGATAGAGGACATTCATGGTTGGAGCAGCGCCTACAATCCGATATAAGTAAGAATTAGCTCATTTTTGAAGCACAACAAAAGGTCGGTATTCTAATCTCTCTTTTTGAATCAATTGGATCGCATGAATCCTGTTTTGGGTTTTGTTTTCCGCTGCGTTAATCTATTTTATTTCGCTCAAAACCCAACACCAAAGTGTATGCCTGTATGTTTGTGCCTAAGTTAGAATTGAAAATTTTTAGATTCATAATCATCATTGGGCATTTTAATACTCAGCACGTAGTTTTTTCCTAACTGCATGCAGGTACCGAGTAGGACGTCAGGGAGCAGGCGTGCTATCAGCTATGATCTCATTTTAGACCTCCGGATTGAAGCGAAGAATAGTATGTATATTGTTATCGCCATGTATATGTAACGGCTTAGAATTGGTTATATAAAATATATTCTGATAGTGAATGTTATAGATTATTAGAGTATGGCATGATGTGATAAATGTAATATTAGACTGAGTTAATGTGACTTATTAGTGACATGATAGTTTGAAACAAAAAAGTTGAGAAAGAAAATTCTACCGCAATTATTATAAGTTTCGATTAAACAATCATGGCAATAGTATAAGCAATGCAATGTATGTATTGTACGGAAGCGATAAGGGTGTTACATTTTATTGGTATCAGAGCCAGGTTTAGGAGATTCTAAGATCGGAGTGAGTTATACGATTGGATTAAGTCAATATACATTCCAATTAAGGAAAAGGATCTGAAGGATGTATAGTTAGACCAGGATAAGTTAGTGAGAAATCCCGGAGTTCATAGTGTTATAGTAAACAAAGTGTATAGAGAATTGTCCCGTTAGTGCCTAAAGATGTATTTTCCTTAGCTAATTTGATTGAGTTCCTTTTTGTGAAATTGATGTTAATTAAAAAGGATAGATTGAGAATGACATTAGGGTCATGATTATAATAGAATGCAAATGATCCATAACTCAAATTTTGGAGATTCGTGCTTTTAGAGGAAGATTTTCTAATTAGTAAGAATGATTTAGGCTGTGTGATAGTGATTTAAGGTGGCATATTGTGACAATGACACTTGATGCTGATTGGAGTGAGATGACTTGCTATTTGGATAGCAATGTTGTCGATTCCCAAAATAGGCTACCGTTGTCTTCAGACAGTAGCAATTGGGGCCAAGGAAAATAAAGAGTTAAGTAAATGAAATGGGAAGGTATAGGAAAGAAAGTTATATTGAAACGAGTGAAGTGTATAGGTTATAAGTATAAAATGTTTGTGTTATACAATTGTATTGGTAATAGGACTGAATGATAATGATAATGATATCGAGTATAGTAGATAGACTATCCATTGTAAGTAAATTTCGAGGATAAAATTTTATTAGCGGAGAAGATTTGTAATGGCCCCAATACCGGGTTAGTCGTGAATAGTATTTTTCGACAGTGAATAGTGACACCAGGGTGAATAGTACTTCCCAGAGTCGAAAAGTATTTTATTAGACCATTGGATAGAGCGTGTCAGCGGGAATCTGTAGGCGAAAATTTGAGGTCAAACGAGTCCGAAAAGTGCGAAATAGTGGAAAAAGGGAATTGGGGCGCCTGTCGTGACAAACGGGCATCTATGGAGCGACAAACAGCCGGGCCGTTGGTCATGTGGGATAGCCAGGCCTTCTGAAGCTTCAGATGGACGTCTGAAGGTTTCCTTCAGTCCGATTTGACCGATTCTGACTTGAAATTGACCTTACCACATCTTGAGCTACGGACCTCAGAAAAATGATTTGAAAATACGGATGCGCTCGTATTGATGAGTAAAATTTAATAGTGATGAAAAATTAAATTTTGATGACACTAAAAAATTAGAGTACCGGACTGATAAATAATTATCGGACCGAGAAATGATTTCTGATTGGTCCAAAAATATTATTGAAGTCTCCTGAATATATGTTAAGTATGATGGAGTCATTTTTATGAGGCGTTACACTTATAAAATAAGAAAAAGATATGATTTCAGTTTGAATAGTACTCGGGTTAACCGAAGATTTGACTAAGGCTTTAAAAATAGTAAATGACTTGTAAAATTGATGAAAATTTCCAGATTGACTCTAGATAATCTTTAGGAATTTTTGGTAGTGAAAAGAGATTTTTTTGAGGATACTGAAAATTTGCTTATCGAATTGGTTTGATTGAACTGGACCAAAAATGGACTTTGATTCAGGTGACATTTTTTGTATAGCCTAGTTTTCACATGATATGAATTATGGAATCAAATATGGAATGAATTGGAGTTGGAAAGTGAGAAAACCATAGAAACTTATACAATGGACTAAAATGGCTATTTGGATTTAATAGGTTGGACCATTGGTTGAACCAATTTTGGTCCACTATAAAAGCACTTAAATAGCAGATTTGGTGGGTGAATGATCCTTATCTCCTTCAGCCTTCTCTTCCTCTCCCTTGGCCGAAAGTTTCCTCTCCCCTCGTCTCTCTATTTTCTTAAATTTTTGCTTGATCTTTAAATCCAACCATCCTAGAGGTAATTCAGCCCCTCCATAAGATCATAGTAACCTCTAGCATCCATTTGATGGATTAAAAGCAAGGATTCAAGGTTATGTCTCAAATTGGAGGTAAGAGAAATAAGATGATTTAATTTGATTTATTGGTTTTGGATGATAGATTAGGGTGTATTAAGAGTGCTTATGAGATTATATGTGATAAAAGAATGAAATTGATGGATGATTTCTTGCTTTGTGTTTTCGACCAATTGAGGGGAAATCAATGGAAAAGGCTTTTCAAGGGTAAAAGACAAGTATTGAGGAACTTATGAAGGTTAAAGCATGGATTTGAGGTTTGTGATTTCATTATCTAAGTGTTTCCATGTGAAATTTAGGGTTTTATATTATGTTTAAATAGTGATTGTGTGAAAAATGCATGTGTAATTGAAATTGAAGTAATAATTGATAGGTTAATTGGAATGATTAGTTTGAAAGAAAACCAAGTGTAGGACTTGGTTATAGTGAAGCATAATGGTATGTTACGGTATATGTGTAGTATACTTAGTGTATAAGAGTGATAAAATAATATATATATATATATATATATATATATATATATATATATATATATATATATATATATATATATATATATATATATATATATATATATATATATATATATATATATATATATATATATATATATATATATATATATATATATATATTTGTTAATTGAGGTTTAATTTAGTGGAATATGTAAGAAATGACTGAAAAATAAAATGTTAGGATGAAATGCTAAGGGTGGTCGAATGGTGTAGTAAAGGAAATGTAGTAGATTATATGAAATATGAGTGATTAAATGAATATATGAATGAAATTGAGGTGAAAGGAAAATTTAAATGAAAGGAATCACATGAAAACCAAATAGTTAGTTAATGTATTAAAAATACAATTAGTCTAATTAATGATAATAAGACTATAAAATGGACATGAGTATGAATTGAAAGTGTATGAATTTAATCGAAATTATAAGAAATTAATTAAGTATTTATGAGAATATTTTTCCATTATGTCCATGGTGGAAAATATTGACAAATATTGAAATAATTGAAATTTCATGTATAATTGATGAAAATTTTCATTAATTGAATAATTGAAAGGGAAATGACAAGAAAAGAATGATAGTGGCTTGAACTGAATTTATGGCCACTCACTAATCAAACAAACTTATTATGTAAAATAAGTATACAATATGAATTGTGCAACATTGGTGAAAACATTGTGTAATTAAGGAGATGAAATGAAATGAAATGTGAACGTAAGTGAAAGTATTGAAATTGTGAATAGTGTATTTGAAAGTCAATTAAGAAAGTACTTGCCCTTAGTAGTGTCTGGTAATTGATCTAGGTTAGGATATAGTGGCTAGCCATAGGAAAACTGTACTGTTGTGGGGTCATGACGACTCTACTGGGTAGGCCAATGACGGACTACCAAAGTGAAAAGTGATAAAGTGTTCAGTGATATTATTGAGTGGTCCTTCGGGGTCACTCTATACTGTTGTGGACTACGAGATCCACACCCTATTTATCCGGTTCACAAATTTCTATAGGAGTGATACTAGGGGCATAATGGTAATTAATGATAATGTAATTTGATTTTGAAAAATGGCAATGTAAAATGACTTGAGAATATGAAAAGTAATATGAAATGAGTACTTATATGAAAAAGGATCTAAGTGAAAGAGAATAAAAAGTTTGGGGTTAAAAGGTAATTTACCCAAATAATGAGTTAAATAAGGAATAATAGTGAAATGATATGGAATTGACAAATTGAGTGATAAAGGACTTAAAGGAAAGAAGATAAAAAGTTTAAGGACTAAAGTATAATTAAAAAATGAATAAATGTATAATTATAATTAATAAATGGAAAGATTGTAAGTAAAAGTTAAATGGAGGGCAATGTTGTAATTTGATAAAAGTTTAGGGGTAAAACTGAAATTGAGGGTAAATGTAAGTTAATAAGTGATATATAAAAGAAAAGTGAAACTAAAATGACAATTATGTAAAGAATGTCAAGTGTGAGGACTAAAATGTAATTTGATATCAAAATGCTAAAAATAAGGACTAATATGTAATTTATAAGCCAAATAATGATTTACGGTGAAAAGAGAATTGAAATAGTGGCAAACTGTAATTATGATTTAAAGAAGGGGCAAATTTGTAATTAATTGAAAGATTAAGGGTTAAACTGAAAGTTTGCCAAAATGATATTTAATAGAAATAAATACAAGGTAAAATGATAATAGTGGTTAATTATATGGAATAAATGGATTAATACTACAATAGTAAGTAAATAGTTAGTGAAGGGTAAAATCGTAAATAAAATACAAAAGAATAATTATGTTCGATAATAAAATTAATAAATGAAAATAACTAAGTGAATGATTAATGGATCTGACTGCAATGCAAAAGTGTAAAATAGACTAATGAGTAAAATGTACATGAATGTTAGCATGTGAGGGCTAAACCGTAAATTGTATGTCAAATAAGTAAATGAATAAAAATGACACTAATAAAGGTTTAGTGAGTAATTTAAATGGAATTGAGGAATTAGTTAAGGTAAATGCATTATAAAAATGTATGGAGTAAAATGAAGTGCATTAAGTGAATAATGTTAAAGTTAAGGGTTAAAATAGTAATAAGTCAAAGAGGAAGTAAAAAGGCCAAAGTGGATAGTTACAAGTAAGGTAGTGAGTTAAGAGTACAGGGTAGAAAATAATGAAAAATTGTAATTAAAGTCATATGACTAGTAAATTAGGAAATTTAAGAAAGATGGAGGACTAGATAGTAATATGACATTGTTAAGCCTGAATGTGAGAACCAAAGTGTATGCCTGTATGTTTGTGCCTAAGTTAAAATTGGAAATTTTTAGATTCGTAATCACCACTGGGCATTTTAATGCTCAGCACGTAGTTTTTCCTGACTGCGTGCAGGTATCGAGTAAGACGTTTGGGAGCAGGCGTGCTATCAGCTATGAGCTCATTTTGGACCTCTGGATTGAAGCGAAGAATAGTATGTATATTGTTATCGGCATGTATATGTAACAGCTTAGAATTGGTTATGTAAAATGTATTATAATGATAGTGAATGTAATAGATTATTAGAGTATGGCATGATGTGATAAATGTAATATTAGATTGAGTTAATGTGTCTTGTTAGTGACATGATAGTTTGAAACAAATAAGTTGAGGAAAAAATAATTCTACCGTAATTATTATAAGTTTCGATTAAACAATCATGGCAATAGTATAAGCAATGCAATGTATGTATTGTACAGAAGCGATAAGGGTGTTACATTTTGCCTCCTTTTAAGAGGCACATGATTGGTTCTCAACCTATGGAGGTATGTTACATCTATTGGATAGCTACCGATTGGAGCTCATGATGAGTCGCATATCGTTGTCTATTATTTGAACAACTGAGATATTGTCACAAGGTTTTTGAGGATGTTTTCATAACACCTTCAAGGGATATAGCCATGTGTAGCTTCTTCTCGAATTCGTTTGAGGCTTGCTGTAACACCCCCACTCGACGCCCCCGTTGGAAGGATGCCGAGGCGCTACCCGACACTCACTCAAAAACATGCATACATCATAGCGGAAGCGTACAATAACAATAATAAACTCGTAATCTTAACATTAAATACATCATTCAAAATCACATAAGGATCCTTAACAAAAATTACATATGCCACAAATCAAAAGAATACATATACAAAAAGAATACAGGAGGAATACACAAAAATATAAAGACTCTACTCCTAGTGGCCAACCCTGCAGATGCGCGATGAACCGAACAAAACCTGCCACCTACACAGGAAAACAGCCCGTGCTAAGCAATAATGCTTAGTGGGGAGGAACAAGAACAACAGAACACTATACAATAATAATATACAAATATTCATGTAGTTAAGCATCACACTGAATTCACTAAGTATCAGAGAACATAGATATGCATAAGTTAATAATCACTATATAAATTCAGAACTTGATAACAGAAAGCGATAAGCAATTACACTAACTGGAATCACTCCAACAATTATGCACTTCACTAAACAAATGCCAAACACTAGCCTGAATTTCACTGGTGGTGAATACGGGAACACTACACGGGAGATCGAAGCCTCAAAATTCTTTTATACCCGAAGGTAGCACGGGAAACCGAAGTCTCAAAACATTTTCACTAAGACTTTAACGGAGGTCAACCGAAATCACTTGACCCATAGCGGGGCCAACACTGGCAGCTGCACTCACTAACCCTTTATAAGCATGCTTATCTATCTACTACTTTAACACTTCAGGCTTAAAACACTTAGTCTAAACATTTAACACTAGACAATGTCAAAAGCCAAAGTCCAACACTATGTCATTAATTATTTACACAATTCAAAAACATCTATACACTAGTATAAAAAAATTCAAAACATAACTTTCATAGTGCGAAAATCCATGCAAAGAGAGGGAAGAAATCATTAGGCAAAACAGAACTAAACAGGCAGGAGAAGGGCTCACTGTCAGTTGCGACCGCGACAGTAGCCTCAGCACGAAGGCAAAATGCAGGGGCTATCATGACTCGTGTCGTGATGCACGACTCGCGACAGCGGGAGCTATCCCTCACGCCGAATAGAAATTTCGCTGAGTGAGCGATCAGCTGAGCGGAGCGCTACTGCCGAACGAGGCTCATTTGCCGAGCGGGCGAAACTGATCTTCTTCATGACTCATGAAGATGCTTCACGTGTCGTGAAGACCCCAAGCTGTTCTTCACGACTCGTGAAGCTACTTCACGTGTCGTGAAGATCCTCGCCACTCTTCACGACTCGTGCAGATACTTCACATGTCGTGAAGGATCACTTGCCGAGCTGCTCAAAACCGATCGGGCAATCTTCACGACTCGTGAAGATTTGTCGTGTGTTGTGAAGATTTCATCCGAGCGGGCAGCGAGAAGCTAGAAACAAGCGGCTCTGTTGCTCTCGAGACAAGCATCGCGATCGCGATAGAGTCGAATTTCCCAGTTCCTCGGCATAAACACTTCTGTTCCAAGCTTCAAACACACACCAAACATGCCCAAGCACTCATACAAACAAACTCACTTACCCCTTCACTGTTAGGCCTTCAAAACGTGCTCATAACCATGATTAAACATAATTATACACGATAATCATACACTTGAACTCTTGAAGTCAATACAACTAAACAAACCCAGAAATTCATGCAAAAGCTATGCTCAAATAATTCCACATAACATGCAACGCATCCTCATTATAGCACTAACACATAAATCCAATTCACTAACTAAACATATACATACAAGAACACATACTCACACATAATCCAAGAGAACAGGGCAATCAATTCCAAATAAAATTCATCCAAGAATAGAACTCCCACACCTGACAAAGAAGCTTCAATCCAACTCCTTCGGAAATTTCACTTTTTCCTTTCCCTTGTTCTTCCTTCTCTTCTCCGTTTCTTGCACAAAACCCAGCCAATACACACTTAATCAAGCCATGCATTACTCAACTAAAACCAGAAATAAAGAAGGAGAAGAAGAACCCAAAGAAACCCAAGCAAATCCAAGCACTTACCTTTCACAACCCAGCTCTAAAATTCAGATATCCAACCTCAAAACTCAAGGTTCACATTGGGCAAAGCAAGAGAAGCAAGAGAGAGCAAGAAAGAAAGAAAGATGAAGAAGGAGGAGAAGGTAACATGAGAAAGAAGCTCAAATCTGCTTTTTCCTTGTTTCCCTCTCTCCTTCACTCACTTCATCATAAATGCTCTCACCAACTAAACTACTTGGCACCATCCTATTGAACCAAAGAATCCACTTTGGCTTTTAAGATCCATGACACCATAAACAACACACACTATATAGTCTCTTAATAAACACTTTACATCCTTGGTACCACACACCACATACACACTAGATAATTCCTTCACTTAATATATTTAATTAATTTTTGCAATTAAGTCCTTAATGTCCAAATTTCCTCATGCACAAATTGCCGAAATACCCTTAATTATCCGAATTGGCTCTCGAATTTTGACTAGACCCTTTTTGGGTCATTACACTTGCTCCTCGAGGTCATTTCTTCCCCTTTCGTGCGAGGACCTTTAGATATTCGGCTGATTATTTCAGCTCTCAGAGTTTAATTTATCTGTCTTTCTGGAAAAAGATTCAGAGGAATCCTTTTAAGTTGGGGCTAGGAATCTTTTTAGAAACCAAGCTTGCAGGAGTCTTTCTGTCTCCTCCCTTAATAAAATGCATTCAATTGTCATGTGACCAACGTTTTTGTGGAACTCACAATATTTACTTTTGTCCCTTAAGGCAAACATCTGGTCGGACAATTTTTTTGGCCAGTTAATCTTGCTGTGGTTTTCCTTGATCCATATCAAGATGCTAGCAAGGTTAGAGTTGAGTGGAGTATAGGCCCCGGCCGGATTGGTCTTGTGGTATTCGAATCTTCTTTGTGCTAATCCCTTTCTCTTACCGCACTTCTGAAGGCAAATAATGTTTCATGACCTTTAAATTTTTTCTCTGTCCACCTAGCTGGGTATTATAGCCTATCTACTAGGTTGGAGGAAATATTAGATAGTCGACCATACTCGCTGGAGGCCACAGTAGGTGGGCTATACTCGAGGGTATTGTAATTTTTCGTCAGTTTTCATCCTTTCTCATCAACTCTAAAAGGCCTCATCCATCTGAATGAACGGTTTAGCTCTATCCATCAAGTCAGTAAAATCCATATGTGGTCTGGCATTGATAGAGTTAAATAGGGGCCAGACTTGTATACTTTTGCTCATGATGCTTAAGGCTGCCTCAAAACGTAGATCAATAATTTCTGAAGCCACAGCTTAAAACCTATCAATGTAGTCTCAGAGACTTTCATCGTGTTCTTGAGAAAAGCTATACAGGTCTTCGATTGTCTTTTTAGCTCGGGCTTAAGCAAACCTCATCACAAAGAGATCGTGAATCTGCTTAAAAGAGGAGATCGATTCTCAAAAATGTTGTGGAACTAGTATAGGGCTTCATCTGCCAATGTTGTAGGGAAAACTCTACAAAAGATTCAATCATCATAACAATGCATCTAGATTTGAGTTGGGTATTCAGATACGTGGGTCTTTGGATTGGATTTGCCCGTGTATTTAGGCATCCTTATCTTTTTGAACCCGGTGGGTAGTTCACCTTCTCTGATCTGCCCTCAGAAAAGGGAGGCAACGTTGCTGTCGGGTGAAGGTCCCCTAGTTGGGCCTTACGTGCGTGGTGACTCATATGTAATAAAGAATAAGATCCCTACTTGCTGGGGACATTTTTCTCTTTTTCTTTATCTTTTCTACCTGTTTTGTGGGCGTTTAAGCAGGGGCCAAATTTTTCATGGCCTCTGTCTTCTGGATCTGTGATCATGATCCCTTTATTTCTTTATTTTTCTCTATCTCTTTCATCGTCAACATCTGATACACTTGACAAGGTCTAAGGTTGCTTGCCCCTTAGGGTGGATTGCATGATGGTTTTCATGAAGTTACCAAGGATTTCTCTCAGGTCCTCCATAGTGATAGGAGTATTATCTGGTTGTGCCATGAACTTGTCGAGTGCAGGAATCAAATAATATGAGCGAGGGATCCCTGAGGTTCATCCCACCCACTGGTGGATGTTGATCTACCTCAATTATCACTAGTTTTATTATTTCTCTCTGATCAGGAGCGTCTTGTGCATCTAGAGCTTGCTAAGGACTCTCAACGAAAGCATTAAATGATAATTTCTGAAGTGTCAAAATTGTGTAGACGAGGCTAGATAGTGGTTTTATATGAGCCGATCAATCCTTTTTATTTGCAAATCTTGCCCGGTCGGACCGGACATTAACACTCTGAAGCTTAAGTCAATAGTGTTAGAGAAAGAATGTAGTGAGAGAAGTTCTCAAAATTCAAATGTGTTACTTGGGTACACAGTGAATTGAGGTATTTATAGAGGGTGTGCGAACACACTGAAATAGTTTACTCTAGTGTCACAGTACGTAGGCAGAGATGTGACAGGAAGCAGATGAGAGAAATGGGGGTTGCATGTGTTAGTGGATTGACAGAGGGCATGCCTTGTCAGTCTGATCGGATAGCCAACAAAGCTTATCTCCACTGATTTCGTGCGTGTCCTCTTGCCACATGTCAGGTTTAGTGGCACTGGGCCACTAGTTAGCTGGGCTCTTGGTCTTTGTTTGGGCCTTGGGCTTAGGCCCAGTAATAAATTATATTGGGTATTATCAGGTGATTTCCAATTTCTAGTTTTAACCATATGGGACATAATATGGTGAATTTATGTATATTATTTTTATTTTAGTTAATCTAAATTAGTATAAATCACTAAAAAAACATTGAAGCTAAGTCAATTTAAATCCATACAAAAGATAATATTTTATAATTAATAAGGATTGTCATAGAGGTGAGCATCGATCAGTTAATAGATCTATTAGCAAAAAAAAAAAAAAATTAACCAGCCCATTAATATAAATTTTTCAAAACCATTAATTGTTAACGAGTTTGTTATATTTGGTTAAGCAGTTCATCGATTTTCGTATTATGGTTTGATTAATCGATATTTTTCAGTTAACCATTAAAATTTATAACATAAAATTATAACGAAAAAAATTAGTCAAAATTCAATTCAATTTCAAATGTGCAAAGTAATTCAAAATAAAAATTATAAAACAAACATAATATATTAGCCAAAATTCATATTCAACAAATTAATAACTAATATTATAAAATGGATTTGATATTTGTTGTAAATTAACAATTAGCATGTTTAATTCTAAGTTAAATAAAATTTTGGACAATATTAAATATTAAAACATGGACTTTAAAATATAAAAAATGTAACCATTAAATAAAATATGAGCACCAATATATATGATTAAAAATACCATACGTAAAATTTAGTCGGTTACTCCATATAAATATTACTTTATATAATTAAAAAGAATGACAAAATTTAAATATAGTTTAAAGTATTATATAAATTTTATAAAAAAATACAAAAAATAAGGTATAAAATAAAAATATAATTTGAATATCCTTTAAATTATTACTCTATGTAAGTTTTAGAAAAAAAGAAAAAAAGAAAAATTTTAAAGTCATAAAAACAAAAATAATATATATATATATATATATATATATATATATATATATATATATATATATATATATATATATATAATTTATAAATTTTTCTTTCAAAAACTTACATAGAGTAATACTTTAAAGTACATTCAATATATATATATATATATATATATATATATATATATATATATATATATATATATATATATATATATATATATATATATATATATATATATATATATATATATATATACCATGGTATCAGAGCCTAATGGAGTAGTGTTTATATAAGGTTAATTATTTATAATTTGGTAAATTTAATGTATTTTGAAAGATTAAAATATTATCTGGGTAAGGTTAGATTCGAGCCAGTAAGTCCCATTTGAGCCATTGGTAGACGTTTAGGGCAGTAAGGTTCCATGGCATAGTTATCTAAGTAAGAAAATACATTTTTCAAAGTTAATTAAATTTTCAAAATTATGAATAATTTATTTTGTAGATCCACTTCTCTTTCAAGTTATCTTGCTTCAGATTCCACGGAATCAAGTTTAAAACATCAACCAATAGTGAATAAATCATTATTGAGGATTTTCAAAAATCTTTAAATAACTGCGAAATTCAAAAAATAAAAAAGATCAAGTTTATGAAACTGGTATGTTTCAAAACATCTTCAAAAATGACGATGTCATCAAAGCGGAAGAAAGGGATGTTCAAATCTCAAAACCTTTTGAAACCATCCAACTTCTTTCTCAAAAAACTTTACAAAAACACCGAGACAAGAAATATAACTGTGACGTACGCCGACCCCATGGCCCCCGAAGGCCCGCTTTAGGGCGATCGAAAGAGGTTCATTGGAAACTTGTAAGAAATTAAAAGAGCGTCTATTTTGGGGAACAAGGAGATTTCATGGAGTCGCCACCCAATAGAACATTGAAAAAGTTCATCTAGCCTCAGTGAGCCTAAGACAGCGCTGCTATGTTCATTTTGGGCAAGCCAGAGGGGTCTTGGAGGTCCCATCCTAATAGAACATTAGGATGGCCCTCTCGCCTCATGGAGCCTAGGACTATTGTGACGCGCGCCAAACCCCGGGGCGCCCCGAAAGCCCGCTTTTAGGGCAATCAGGTGGAGGTTCATTAAAAACTTGTAAGGTATTTACAAGTGTGTCTATATTGGGCAACAAGGAGGTGTCTTGGAGTCGCCACCCAATAGAATATTGGGAAGGGTCGTCTAGCCTCAACGAGCCTAAGACGGCGTGTACATATCCATTTTGGATAAACCAGAGGAATCTTGGAGTCACCACCCAATAGAACATTGGGAAGGGTCGTCTAACCTCGTGGAACCTAGGATTACATAACGCGTAAGTATCCATTTTGGGCAAACCAGAGGAATCTTGGATTCACCACCCAATAGAACATTGGGGAGGGTCATCTAACCTCATGGAGCCTAAGATTATATTGATTAGGCCTTTTGGTGGGAAACAAGAGATATTTTGGAGATTCCACCCCAATGGAACACTGAGATGGACCTCTAACCTCATTGAGCCCAAGACCAGATTGGGTTCGGGACTTCTCATTTATTCGTACCTTGATTAATATTATAATTAAGTTTTAATTTTATTGTTTTATCAAATTTCCATACGATGCAATTAATTAAAACGCAATCCATTCACATAGATAAGGCGGTAAATTGACATAAAGTAAAATACGCAAAAATAAATTACAATAAAACTAAGGGCAGAATACAACCCCCATTATAAAACAACATGTAAATCATACTAAAATTGGGATATTAATTAAATGAGGACATTGGTCCTGCTATGCACATTTATGACAAATCGATTTATGAGAAGTGTCGATTTTATTGTCTAAAAAAAAGACTTTGGTCCCCTGACTTTCGGAAAATCCCAGATTAATTACTATAAAACATTTGGCCATTTTACTTTAATGGGATTAAACAATTTCTTATGATAAAGTGAATAATAAAAATAAAACAAACAAAATAAGGGTAAAGAAGGAACCCGGATAGAAATCCTCAGATCGGCGCAACCACCATCATTAACAACTCCAATTGATCCGAAATAATCAAATAATAACTCACCAAAAACAAACATGCCAGCGTCAAAATTAAAATAAAATAAAATAAAATAAAAAATCAAAGATGAAAACGATTAATATAAGTTAATTAAATTACACAAATATTAATTCAGAATGTTTACCCTCGGATCTTACCTTCTGGGTGGATATCGAATGATTTCGGTCCCGCATGCTTCACAATGATCGAATGAAAATGGATCAAGAAAAGAAAATTTATGTTTTTCTTTCTTGAAAATTTGACAGCAATTCAAATGTTGGAATCGGCCTTGCAGATGGAAACGAATGAATTTCGTTACCTCAAATTAGCTTAATTCACAAATGAAAATTGAGAAAAGAAAAGATGAGTTGAAAGAACTTTTCGTAGAATAAAAATCAACTGAAAATAGAGATTCTTGAGAAATAAAACTCTGCAATCTGGATTTTGGTAAATTGCTTCATAAAAAGATTTTTCTTTTAAAATTTTCTAACCATTCTTAAAATTTGCTAAATTTTCTCCCCAAAAATTTGTTAATTTTTGTAACCCCATCTAATGAAATTTAATCCACTATTTATAGAGTTTTTAGGAGATAATTAGGATAAACATCTATTTAAATTTTGAATTTTAAAAGGATTTCAAAATTCAATTTTAACCAAATATCTACCCCAAATCTCATCCAAATTTGAAAGATATCAAGCTTATCGGATTAAATTTTATCAAATCCGTCGTTATCTGATCAGATGCACTACCGACGGCCGTCCCTATAACTACCGATGGGCGTCGGTAGTAAGGGTATGCGTGGTAATCTGGACAAACAGACGGACATGGGCTCGAGGCTAGGGACGGCCATCTCTATGCGAACACGTGTCCGTCTCTCATGCTACAGACGGCCGTCTCTATAATATAAGAGACGGCCCGTCTATACAAGCGATGGCCCGTCTCTCCACGCTAGAGACGGGGAACCTGAAATAGCGATGGGCGTCTAACTCCGACGGTCATCCCGTCTGAGGAGCAAAATCTAACTTTTCAAGCTAAATTTCCCAAACTCTTTTAAAACCTCACGCTATAGAGAAAAAGACTTTAATCCTTGTGAAATCGAAAGATGAAAACCTCCGAATTCCATCCATTTATTCAAAAACAGACATTTGATCTCTTCATCGGGTAACTCTAACCTGGACCGCCTCAAGACCCGGTGTCTACAATTGCCCCCAATTTTGGGGAAACTAGTGCACTAGTGCCTAGATGAGCCAAAATTCAGAGAAGAAGTAAAGAGATGCGTACCTGAGGCAGCTCTTACCTTTTTACTGTGTGGAATGTTGTGACCTATTGCCGTTGAGCTGTAGCGCTATCAGACTGTGGCTCGTTTGCAATATTTTCTGTCACATTGTCCCGCTTGCCTTTGGTCGGCTTGCACGGCGTGAGGTGAAGTGTTGTCTAACTGCATCCTCTGTTGCGATCTGTTCTATTGCTGTCCCCCGGTAACCTCATCTCGATCTGCATGGCGGCTGGTCTGTCCCGCTAGCCTCACCTCGACTTGTGCGGTGTGAGGTGAAGTGTTGTCTAACTGCATCCTCTGTTGCGATCTATTCTATCGCTGTCCCTCGCTAACCTCATCTTGGTCTGCATGGCGGCTGGTCTATCCCGCTAGCCTCATCTCGGTCTGCACGGTGTGAGGTGAAGTGTTATCTAACTGCATCCTCTGTTGCGATCTATTATATCGCTGTCCCTCGCTAACCTCATCTCGGTCTGCACGGCGGCTGGTCTGTCCCGCTAGCCTCATCTCGGCCTGCTCGGTGATGATTCTGATTTGCTGATCCCCTTTGTGACATGCAGTGTTCTCTAATTACAATCCCGTTTGTGAGATGCAGTGTTCTCTAACTGCAATCCCGGTTGTGAGATGCAGTGTTCTCTAACTGCAATCCCGATTCGTGATCTATTTTATCGCTGGTGATTGAACGTTCTGTCTTAGTAGCCGCCTCTGGGCTCACACAACATAATCTTGGTAACCTCATGTCGGTCTACAAGGTATGATTCTGATTTGCTGATCCCCATCCGATCTGCAATATAGAGTTGGTTGAATATAATCTAGAAGGGCGTAGTGTTTGATCTGTTTATCCTTCCTTTTGGTTGCTGGTCATTTTTGGATTGGTGTAAAACCATGTTCCTGTATTGTAAAATATTCTTGTTAATTTTTGCACAAATTAACTTGACCGGTAGATTTATGAACATTTTCATGTTGCCATTTATTATTTATCATCCTTTTTATTATATGATCAATTGTCTCTTTTAAGAGAGAGTCAAGTAATAAAACGATAAACATAACGAAATAACATTTAAATTTAACCACGGTTAACCATAAATGTTTTTCACTAAAAGGATAATTTTTGTACAATATACAATGTGATTACAATAATGAGAATATACACAGAGTCAACAGAACTCCCTGAACAGTCTATAATGGCGGATAATCTGAGGGCTCCTCCTCCGAATCATCATCGTCATCTGACAGATGAAACGGCTGGCCTCGTGATGAAGAAGTAGAGGGTCTCGCGCCTAAAGCAGATGGCTGACTGGGAGGGGCTGATGGTCCAGGCTGCTGAGCGGCTGAGGCTCTGGCCTGCTAATGGTATCTGGGAGGTATGGCTACCGGTATAGATAACGGCTGCACTTTCGCTGGGTCTTGCTGCTGGAACTGGACCTGAGCATACCCATCGAAGAAAGGCTGTGCGCATACCGTCATGAACTGCAGTGTATCGGTAACGACTCCCCCTAACTCTCTGAAAGCCTCGCCCAGCCGAAGGGTCTGATATGTGGAGGTGGTCCCCATACGCCCCAACCTATCCTCTGTCTGCTCTCTAAACTCCCGAATGGACTGGGCGATGGGGGGTATGGCACCGTCCAAAACCTGGATCCTAAACCTGAGGGCCTCAACCGACTTGTCCACCATCTGTAAAGCTGCGTCCGTCCTCTGGATCGCCTCATCCTGGGAGGCCCTCATCTCCTGCATCAACAGGCCCGCAAGTCTCTCCTGCCCCTGCCTCAAACAATCAATGAGCCTCCCCTGCTCCTGTATGATACCCTGCTGCTGATCCATCCGCTCTATCATAACCCTATCTCGCTCCCCGAGCTGCCCTAGAAGGGTCCTATCTCTCTCCTCCTATCTGCACTTGAAGGATGCGAACATAGAAGTCAAAATCGCAGTGAAATCTGGATGTGCTGGTTAAGTCGATGGTGCTGATGGAAGGGGGGCTGACTCTGGTGCCCGCTCTGGAGGTGGAGCAGTGGAAGTGGATGCCCCTGGGTCTCCTGCTCGAGCATATGGGGAGAATCTCTCAGGTGTCTGAGGAACTGTCCACTGCACCCTCGATGGCGGAGGAGGGGTAGGACTCTGTACCCTCTGAACTGGGGGAGTATCAAATAAGTCGTCCATGGTGAACTCAATCCCCATGTCGAAAGGTGTATGAGGCTGCTCCCCCTCAGGCTGCTGCTGCGGAGGCTGACCCTCCTGATAGTCTGGGTGCTGGGGATGCTGGTCCTCCTGGTGCTGTGGGTGCTCGGGAGGCTGGTCATCCATCTGAGGCTGATCCTGAGGCTGCTTCTCTACTGCCTCTAACGAGGGAAGGCCAAACGCACGCCTGGTCTCATAAATAGTGCAAAGTCTGTATGCCTCGGCCTGACCCTGTATCGGCACTACCATACCCACTGTGATGACTGTCAGAGCATCTATATAAACGCTCTCATCTAGAGCATGCCCAAAGATATCAGGACGGACACCCAAGCTCAAAAGTAACCTAGTAATCACTCCACCTACATCCACCATAGGGGTTGTTCCCCTAGACACTCTCGCCAAGTTAACCAAAATCTCATGGCTAATGTTAAGTTGCTGACCTGCAACCATGGCCCATAAGCTCAAAATCTCTGCGGCGTTGAGGGACCCCGGATTACCAGCTAGTCCTAGATAGGAGCTGGATAGAACCCTATGTACATAGCAAAGAGCCTGTGATGAGAGTACAGTACTCTTTGCCGTATCGTGGTGATACGGCACTCCCGGCAAGGCAATGACCGCCCAATGGTAGCATCTAACTGCTCTATGGGGCACTATAACCTTCGGCCCAAGTGGAAGTCCCATAGCCTGTGCAAATCACCGACGGATAATGCTATAATGGTGGCCCTCGATCCAAAACTGTGCGACTCCCTCCTCTGTGTCAGATCTCTGAAACCCTCCATACTGGAGTGTAGCGAGGAACTGCCTAACCATCTCTGGATGGGTCTGGAAAGCCGGCATCAGAAACTGGGTCCATCCTGCCCTCGCTATCAGGGTATCGACCTCATCCACCATCCCTATGGCCTCGAGGAATGGCCTGGAGATGAAATGACTAGCTCGAAACTACACCTGAGCCAGTATCCCGTACCGCTGTCTAGCCTCAGCACTCATCCAAGCCGGGGCCTGAGGCTTAGGCTGATCCCGTGGAACATTTCATCGTGGTGGCATTATGAAATAAAAATAAAATGAAGAAAGTTGCTCACTAACCTAAAAATTGCAGGCAAAAATGAAACCTGATGAGAATATAGAAAATATGCTTCCTAATGTTCCTGAGCACGCAGGGAATACTATGGTGCAATTAGTGTCGAAAAAGGACTAAATTGAAGAAAATGTGAGTGAATAATGAAGAAAAGGCGTCGGTTTGCATAAGAAAACGAAAAGGGAAGAGGAGAAAAGAGACTGCCCTTCCGTCGGCGCTCACCCTTATATAGATTTTACATACCGACGGGCTTTCCGTCTCCAGGAGTGAGCGATGGGAATGCCGTCTGTCTTTCCGGATTCCGCTTTTAACCCTCATTAATGACATTTTTCTTCGATGTTCGTGATGTAATGATGATGATGCTCAGATCTACCAGGTGGACAAATACAGACGGGCTTGCCGTCTAATTCTAGGAACGTGAAGGCCGTCTGTTAAGCTATGCTATAAAGTTCACAATTTTCTTGGATTCCGTGCCTTTTCTCCCATTTTAGCTTTACAGCAGGTTCCTTTCTCCAGTTTTTTCCTTTTTTCTTCTTTATTTCCTTTAGTGACTTCAATTTTAGCCCCTAAAACATGAATTCTTCTCTTCTTCACAAAATGTACCGTGTCTTAGACGATGCTCAAACTTAGGAAAATAACACTCTTTCCCCCCTTTCTGGGCTGAAATTCTTAAGAAGAGTCAAAATAGATTACAAGCTTCTTTTAGCTGCGACCCACTTCTGGGACCCTTGCTTTCATGTTTTCAGATTTACCTATCAAGAAATGTGCCCCCTGCCCGAGGAACTTGCTGCTATCGTCGGGACTTGGTATCCTCCTAGTGCTTTGTCCTGCGTTCCTCGCTGTGGTTTGGTTTAAACTCGAGATGTAGCATTGGCTTTAAGCATTGCCCCTTCTGACGCTGCTCGTCTAGTTCCTCAGGGCCCTACATTTGCATTAGCACCCCTGATTGAAGCATTGGAATAGTTCTCCGGTGCTCCTCCATATCGTGTAAGTGTCATTTTTCTTTTCTGCCTGATGAAATATCTGATTGTGGTGTCAGAGGAGTTGATTGGAGACTCTCGTCTGTTCGGGATCCTGGATGATTTTCACCGTGGACTGAACCCTTTTCCACTGACCCTTGCTGAGACCATCATAGGTCTTGATTCTGTCCGTGCTGGGTCTTCTACTACCTTCTCTGGGAGCCCTTTATTACTCTAAGTAAGTCATTGTGTTAAAAGGTAGTGCGTCCCTTGTGGATTTTCACACTAGCTTTTCTTAGCGGGAAGTGCATCCTTTTCGGATTTTCACACAACCCTATGCCTTACTTTTGCCTGAAGTGAACCCAATTCATTTCAGCAGCTTTTCTTTGCCTTTTATCTTATTTTCTTTGGCTTTTACTTTTCTTTGTTTCCCCTTTCAGATATGGTTGCAAGAGAAATTGAAACTGCTGTCAGAGCCACCCCCTAGGGTCATCAGTTAGTATTCTGTGAAGCATTTTCTTCCACGACAACGGTTGTACTCATTTGGGACCCCTGACGAAGGCATTACCCGACTCAGTGAAATATCTGACGAGGATATTAGCTTTGTGCACGTTTGGCTTCCTTTATCTAGTGCAATTATTAATGGATCCTCAGGATGCATTCCCTTATGCGGGCTTTGTGAGGCCACTTCTACATTACGGCCCGCTGTGCTCGTCAATTGGGGATGACTCAGGACGTAGTGAGGTTCCCTTTATCCTTTCAAGGCGGAGTCTTTTCGGCAGCTTTTGCCTCTCGCTATCATGAGCTCTGGAGCCAACTTCCATTAAAGACTGTCATACCTGCCTTCGAGAATCATTCTATTGCCTCCACTAGTGCGTACAAGAGGTGGGTACTCAGCCCGTCATGTGATAACAGAACACAACGACTCAGGCATTTGGCCGGCGAGAGTAGTGGTAGGGCATAGTTTAGCTTTGCATGCGTTTTGAGCAACATGTTTCTTTTTAAAGCAGAACTAGCCAACAATGTAAATGAATAAATCAAGTCTTATTTTACTTCACAAAATTGTGTACATTTCAGTACGATTTCAGCATACATGATCATTTTGGCATTAATTCAATTATGCAAAACTTCATTCATTCGTGGAACCAAATTTTGATAGCATCAACTCCTGTTACCAATCAGCCCTCTCGGGTTTTCTTGATTGGACATTTTCACTCGAGCCTCTAATTTTTGACCAGGATGCCTTTTTTTGGTTTTCACCCTGACGAGGCTCCCAATTTTAGCAAGGCCGCCTTTTTTCGGTTTTCGACCCGCTGGACTTTTATTCTCTTCTTTTGATTTTATTGTCTTTAGCCATGAAACCTCTTGAGTCTATCGACATTGACCGGTTCCTTAAACTCATTGCCATCGCTATTTGACAAGATCGCTGCACCCTTTGATAGCAACCTCTTGAGGATGAATGGACCTTCCCACATAGGCCTGAACTTCCCCTTATGTCTGGTGCACCTGGTCTCATCTGTTTGAATACCAAATCTCCCTCTTTCAATGGGTGCTTCTTGACTTTCTTTCTAAAGGACCTGGCGAGCCTCTTTTGGTAGATCTGGTTGTGATAGTAGGCTTTCAGCCTGCTCTCATCTAACATGTTCAAGTGTTGCAGCCGCTGCTATGCCCATTCAGCTTTCGAAATCTCTGCTTCCATTATCACCCTTAGTGACTTGAGTTTAACCTCGATTGGCAATACTGCCTCCGTCCCGTAGACCAGGGAATATGGAGTGGCTCCTATCGAAGTTCTGATGGCCGTTCTGTAACCCCAGAGTGCGAAAGGCAAATTTTTCGTCCAATCTTTATAATTCTAGACCATCTTAGCCAGGATCCTCTTGACATTCTTATTGGCGGCTTCGACTGCCCCGTTGGCTTGTGGGCGATACGGAGAAGACTTGTGGTGCTCAATACCATATTTCTGAAGTAATTTCTTCGTTTTGGCCATGAACTGGACCCCGTTATCAGATACCACATGGTGTGGAAGGCCATATCTACATATCAAATTTCTCTCGATGAATTTTGCCATATCCCGAGCATCAACTTTCTTGAAGGACTCAGCTTCTACCCACTTGGTAAAGTAGTCGATGGTGACAATGATGTATCTATGCCCATTGGAGGCAGTGGGGCATATCTCTCCAATAATGTCAATCCCCCAAGCTGCGAACGGCTAAGGCGACGTCAAATTATGCAATTCTGAAATGGGCAAGTGCCTTAAATCTGCATACTGTGGGCATAACTGACACTGCTTTACATACTTCGAGCAATCGTTATCCATGGTAAGCCAGAAAAACCCTTGTCTCATAATCTTTTTGGCCAATGTTAGCCCGTTCATATGGGCTCCGCATACACCGGCGTGCGTTTCTTCCAATACCTTCTTGGCATCTTTTTCATCCAAACATCTCAAATGGATGCCATTAGCCTGTCATTTGTACAACATCCCGTCTATGCAGATGAACTGAGTAGATAACTTACGAATCATTCTCTGATCTTTTTCTGTAGCTTCCTCGGGGAAGGTTGCATTTTCTAGGTAGTGCATAATGTCGTCATACCACGGCTTCCCATCTGCTACTTCTATTTCCATTACCGACTTCGATTCGAAGCTTGGTCTCTCGGAGCTAGAAATCAAAACTAGCCTCATAACTACCCCTTCTGGATTGTCCCACATTGATACCAAAGTGGCGAGCGCGTCGGCTAACTGATTTTCGTCCCTTGGAACAAAATGGAATGTACACACTTCAAATTGACAGCTCAAGTCTCTTAAGTACTTAATGTACGGCATTAGCCTTTCTTCTTTAACGGCCCATTCGCCTCGAATTTTGTTAATCACCAGGGATGAATCTCCGAATACTTCCACGTTCTTTGCCCCTAAGGCTATTAACGCTTCCAGCCCAAAAATACATGCTTCATACTTGGCCTCGTTGTTAGTGGCCCTGAATCTCAACTTCTTTGCCAAGGGAAGCTTCTCATTATCCAGGGTTGTCAGAATAACTCCTACTCCTGCCCCCTTGCTGTTCACAGCTCTGTCAAAGTGCAATTGCCAACCCTGAACTGCTATAGCTGCTACATCCTCATCCGGAAAGTTGAACTCATATGAGTCTCCTTGAATTGGGTGTTTTGCTAGGAATTCTGCCACTGCGTGCCCTTTGATAGTCTTTTGAGTAACGTACTCCACATCAAACTCTTGTAGTAACAACAACCATCTGCCCATCTTTCTAAGTAAAGATGGAGCTTCCTGTAAGTATCTCAAAGGGTTTTGCTTTGCTACTGCCCATACCTTGTAGAAGTGAAAGTAGTGTCTCAACTTCTTAGAGGCCCAAATTACCGCAAGACAGATCTTTTCTACTTCTGCATATTTGATCTCGTAAGCCAAAAATTTCTTACTTAGGTAATAAATAGTAAATTCCACTCGTCCTCCTGGGCCATCATGGCGCCTATAGAACTATTTTCTATAGCTAAATATAGAATCAGGAGCTTACATGGCTGCGGCGGCCTTAACACCGGCGGGTTCAGCATGTATTCTCTGATAGTATCGAAAGCTCTTTGACAATCTTCGTTCTATACCACAGGCTAATTCTTTTTGAGGAGTTTGAAGATTGGCTCACAAATCAAAGTTAACTTGGCGATGAATCTGCTGACATACTTTAATCTGGCCAAGAAACTCCTTACATCTTTTTCCTTCTGAGGCACTGGAATTTCTCTGATGGCTTTGACCTTGTCTTGGTCAATCTCGATGCCCCTCTGGCTAACTACGTGTCCTACGAGCTTCCCTAAGGTGACACCAAAGATACATTTCTTAGGATTCAATCGCAGATTGTATTTATTTATCCTCTGGAAGAACTTTTCCAGGGCTTCGAAATGACCTTCTCTAGTGGCCGACTTAATCATCATGTCATCCACATATACTTCCACTTCTTTATGGATCAAGTCATTTAGGATTTTTGTCGCCATCCTCTGATAAGTGGCTCCTGTATTTTTCAGGCGAAAAGGCATCACCCGATAAGCATATGTCCCCCATTCCGTGATGAAAGCCGTCTTAATTTGGTTAATTATTTTATTGAGAATTTGATTGTAGCCCGCATAACCATCTCCAAAGCTATACATCTCGTAAGCAGCGGCGCTGTCTATCAACACATCTATATGGGGCAATGGAAAATCATCTTTCGGACAAGCCTTATTCAAGTCTTGGTAATCTACGCATACCCTTACCTTGCCATTCTTTTTGGCTACGGGGACAACATTGGCCAACCAAGTTGGATATTGCACCTCAACTAAAAATTTGGCTTTGATTTGCTTGCGAATCTCCTCCTTCACCTTATCGGCCCATTCCGGCCTAAGCCTTCTTAGTTTCTGTTTAACAGGCTTATGGTCTGGATATGTAAGGATAGCGTGCTCTGCGACTTCCCGATCAATTCCTGGCATGTCTTCGTACGTACAGGCAAAGACTTTTTCATATTTTCTTAAGATTCTCTCAAATATTTCTCGCTCTTCAGGGGTTATATTTGATGCTATTAAAATTTCTTTTGGATTTTATGTGGTTCTAAGATTAAACGAAGTAGCATCAGTTGAATCAATATCAAATATGGATGGATAATGATCATGATCATGCATAGTGAAATTATCGAAAACATCACACAAGTAAGCAAAATCATTCAATTTATTAATAAGATTGAAATTGTCATTAACATCATTGAAAAGTTCTGGAGCAAAAACAATATCTAAACTATCTTCTTCCTCCTCCTCTGCTGGCGCATCTGCCGTGGTTGATGATCCTACGTCACTTTGGCACTTTGGATGCTCTTCAGTCACCTTCTGTATGGCTTCCTCTACCTTTGCTTTCCCCTTCAGCTGGGTGGTTACTATCTTCTCAGTGATCACTTCTTCAGGCATCTCACGGTCCCAAACTGTCCTACTGGTCATGATCTCCTCATCCCAAAAGCCCTCTATTGGCTTGATCAATCTAATGTCCCAGTCATAGACATCATTGAAGACCTCGAACCCTGGTACAACTCTTCCATCCACCCACTGTGGTTTAGCTTCCCCTGTATAGGCACATGCTGCGGTCGCTGGCACAAAAGTCTTCTAGATGTGAGGAATTTCCATCTCTGGCTTCTCACCCCTCTCTTCAACACCTGTGTATCCTAGACCCCTTCTGTCCTTTTGGCCCTTGGTAGTAACGGTTGTTGGCATCCCTTGAGAATTCTTACCCAGTCCTGCGCCAGGGAGGAATGACATCCTCTTCATCATATTTAGCACCTGGGGGCTTTCTTCCTTCTGCTCTTCCTCGCCTATCATGGCAACATGAAACCCACTAAATGACTTCCTAGCAATCTCCAGTATTGAAACCTGATTCTCCCGTGCAGCCCTTATAGTCACAATCTGGCCTTCATGAGGTATCTTTACCATCTGGTGAAGCGTAGAGGGGACTCCTCCCAACTTATGAAACCACGGTCTGCCTAGAAGAGCTGAGAAATTGGCAGGTATAGGTAGTACCACAAACTCCACTTCTGATTGTACTGGTCCCGTCTTCACTATTGCCATGAATGTCCCCGAAGCATGTTTACGCGAGTTGTCATATGCCGTGATGGTGAGATCAGACTTGGATAACATATCCTCTGTCACCCCAAAAGCTCCGGGTCACAGCTCCTACTTTATTCTTCTTTTCTTCCTGTCCTTCCTCCTTCGAACCCCACGGGTCGAGAAATTCTTTAGAATCATAGTTTTCAGTTCCACTATCATCAGTGGACCAGTAATCGATCACTGCAGTGGGAAGCCCTTCTTCACTTCCCTCATGGAGGTTCATGACAGCAGTGTGGACATTGTTGCCATACAATTCCCTTAACACAAACTCCTCGGGCAAACTGGACCCGATCATATTCACTGGCGGGGGCATATTATTGTACCCTGCTTTCTTCTAACCCCCTCTCTTCTCTGGATCTGTGATCTGCTTCGAGTCAATTAGATCTTGAATTGCATGCCTCAAAGCCTTACAGTTATCACCCGTATGCCCAGTGTGTTGATGATATGCACAATACTCATCATCCTTATGCCCTGGCATGCCCTGAGTTCTAGTGGGTCTGGGTGGCAAAGGCTGCAGCTTGCCTTCTTTCATCAGCCTTCTCAAAACCCATGACAAAGATCTTTCAAGGTTGGAAAAATGCCTCGGGGTGGCATTAGTAGTTGATACTTCTGCACTCTTCCTTGTGCCACTAGCGAAACCTATGGGTCTACTTGCCCCCTGGCTACTACTACCTTTCTTGGGGTAGCTCTCACTACCAGCTCTCCTAGCAAGGTATTCTCCTTCAGCTTCAATGGCGATGTCCTTCAGAGATTCCCAGTCTCTCAGTCCTTTCATCCTTAATCCTTTTCTCAAATACGGGCTCGCATTTTTAATGAATAACCATATTTGATCCTGAGTATCCGATTTTCTCTTCATTTCCATCACCCGATTCCTCCACCGGGTTAGATACTCGTGGAAGGACTCACCTCCCTTCTACTGTAGCAGCTCCAGGTCCTTCAAGGTCACTTCCATCCTCGTACTGCAATCGTATTGTCTCAAAAACTCATCCTTCAATAAATCCCAGTCCTCCTTAGTTCTGCGGTCAAGCTCATGGTACCAATCCATCGCTGGGCCAGTCAAGCTTAAGCAAACGTATTTGATCTTTTGCCTTTTTGTCAAAGTGGTACCCTTCATCACCAAGGAGTACTGCTTTATGTGTGCGGTGGGATCGAAAGTACCGTCAAACTTTGAAACATCTGGCATCTTAAAATTCATCGGGAATAGATCTCCCCCCTCTAAATCTTTGTCTTCGAGGTTCATTCCTCGACCCCTTGTCAGCATCCTCGCCATTGCTTCAAATTTTTCTTCCATCTTCTTCCAGATGGCCTCTTCAGTTTGAGGGGCTTTCCCTTTCTCAGACATGCGCTCCTCACATTCTTTATCTTCCCACTCATCATCTAGCCTTGGGGATGGCCTTCTCCTCTGTGCCCCCATTGTGGTAACCCTTGGGTCTACAGATGGCGGGTGAATTTCCTCCTGCGGGTCTTCTCTGACCTCCTCCCTTTCATTATTCCTCATAGGAGGAGGTGGTGGGTTCTGTGGGGCCGCTGATTGACCCATCATGGCTATAATGGCCATCATTCGGCTCTCGAACTCTTCTAACCTTCAGCCCACTTCATCTGCTATCAAAGCCCTGGTGGCATCTGCCCCTCTTGGTGAGTTTGCCATTTCTTCGGGTAAGGAAAACTGAGCTGAAGTAGCGTAACTAGTTTTCAAAGAAGTATCCAGATACTCCACCCTCTCTGGTAATTCGAAGAACGAATTTCTGCGTAGTTGCCCTTGAGAACCTCTTGTCCACCTAGGCAGATCTATGATGGCTGAAAAACATAAAAGGTCAGGATGATGCATGAATGTGCTAAGATGCATGATCGTGCTATGCAACATTTACAAACCAACATGCAAGCACGTAGGTCCTTCCAACCTTGTTACTCCCGCACACGAGGTCACAGTCTCTTTCCTAGGTGGGCTTGATCCATGGGTTAACAGGGAACCCAATGGACGTGCATGGTGCTCAGTATAAAACCGGCAGCATAACCTCTCTTAGCAAATGTGCATACGCATAGGTTTTGATCATCATGTATTTAGGCAGTCCGAATAAGTTGACATGGGCCTATCGGGGCATGAAAGCCTTTAATTAGGCGACCAATCAGATTATTTGGTTTTGTCCAATACAAAATGATCCATATAGCAAGCAACGTATTAAGGTTCATACCACTTAGGGGAAGTAACTATTTCCATTACATGAGCTTTGGTCAAGGTAATGTTACTTTAGGGCTACCCAAGCATGGTTCCTGCCAACGGGTCTAGCTCATCACGAGCATAATGACCGATCGGTCTCAATTTAATATACCATGATGGTACGAGGCTTGGGCTGGTGATTATCCTTAACACTTTCCTACATTTAGTGAACGTAGGGTCGTGCTTCGGGAACGCACCGGGGCTGATAGAGTAACCAAACTAGCATAATTCTAAGGCTCTAGCATGATGCAATGCAGCTTCGAAAAAGGATGAAATTTTTAAATTAAAACTCAATTGTAATTTTTAACCAAGGTACTTTCGAGTTGAAGTCTCTAGTTTAGTTGTCCCCAGTGGAGTCGCCACTGTGACGCACGCCGAACCCCGGGGCGCCCTGAAAGCCCGCTTTTAGGGCAATCAGGTGGAGGTTCATTAAAAACTTGTAAGCCATTTACAAGTGCGTCTATATTGGGCAACAAGGAGGTGTCTTGGAGTCGCAACCCAATAGAACATTGGGAAGGGTTGTCTAGCCTCAACTAGCCTAAGACGGCGCGTACATATCCATTTTAGGTAAACCTGAGGAATCTTGGACTCACCACCCAATAGAACATTGGGAAGGGTCGTCTAACCTCGTGGAACCTAGGATTACACAGCGCGTAAGTATCAGTTTTGGGCAAACCAAAGGAATCTTGTATTCACCACCCAATAGAATATTGGGGAGGGTCATCTAACCTCATGGAGCCTAGCATTATATTGATTAGGCTTTTTGGTGGGAAATAAGAGATATTTTGGGGATTCCACCCAATGGAACACTGAGATGGACCTCTAACCTCATTGAGCCCAAGACCAAAGTGGGCTTGGGACTTCTCATTTATTCGTACCTTGATTAATATTATAATTAAGTTTTAATTTCATTGTTTCATCAAATTTCCATACGATGCAATTAATTAAAACACAATCCATTCACATAGATAAGGCGATAAATTGACATAAAGTAAAATACACAAAAATAAATTACAATAAAACTAGGGGCGGAATACAACTCTCATTATAAAACAACATGTAAATTATATAAAAATCGGGATATTCATTAAATGAGGACATTGGTCCTGCCATGCGCATTTATCACAAATCAATTTTTGAGAAGTGTCGATTTTATTGGCTTAAAAAAAGACTTTGGTCCCCTGACTTTCGAAAAATCCCAGATTAATTACTATAAAACATTTGGCCATTTTACTTTAATGGGATTAAACAATTTCTTATGATAAAGTGAATAATAAAAATAAAATAAACAAAATAAGGGTAAAGAAGGAACCCGGATGGAAATCCTCAGATCGGCGCAACCACCATCATTAACAACTCCAATTCATCATAAATAATCAGATAATAACTCACCAAAAATAAACATGTCAGCATCAAAATTAAAATAAAATAAATTAAAAAATCAAAGATCAAAACGATTAATATAAGTTAATTAAATTACACAAATATTAATCCAGAATGTTTACCCTCGGATCTTACCTTCTGGGTGGATATCGAATGATTTCGGTCCTGCACGCTTCACAAGGATAGAATGAAAATGGATCAAGAAAAGAAAATTTATGTTTTTCTTTCTTGAAAATTTGACAGCAATTCAAATGTTGGAATCAGCCTGGTAGATGGAAACGAATGAATTTCGTTACCTCAAATTAGCTTAATTCACAAACGAAAATTGAGAAAAGAAAAGATGAGTTGAAAGAACTTTTCGTAGAATAAAAATCAACTAAAAATAGAGATTCTTGAGAAACAAAACTCTGCAATCTGGATTTTGGTAAATTGCTTCATAAAAAGGTTTTTCTTTTAAAATTTTCTAACCATTCTTAAAATTTGCTAAATTTTCTCCCCAAAAATTTGTTAATTTTTGTAACCCCATCTAATGAAATTTAATCCACTATTTATAGAGTTTTTAGGAGATAATTAGGATAAACATCTATTTAAAGTTTGAATTTTAAAAGGATTTCAAAATTCAATTTTAACCAAATATCTACCCCAAATCTCATCCAAATTTGAAAGATATTAAGCTTATCGGATTAAATTTTATCAAATCCGGCATTATCTGATCAGATGCACTATCGACGGCCGTCCCTATAACTACAGACAGGCGTCGATAGTAAGGGTACGCGTGGTAATCTGGACAAACAGATGGACATGGGTACGAGGCTAGGGACGGCCGTCTCTATGCAGACACGTGTCTGTCTCTCGTGCTACAGACGACCGTCTCTACAATATAAGAGACGGCCTTTCTATACAAGCGACGGCCCGTCTCTCCACGCTAGAGACGGGGAACCTGAAATAGCGACGAGCGTCCAACTCCGACGGTCATCCCGTCTGAGTAGCAAACTTTAACTTTTCAAGCTAAATTTCCCAAACTCTTTCAAAACCTCACGCTATAGAGAAAAAGAATTTAATCCTTGTGAAACCGAAAGACAAAAACCTCCGAATTCCATCCATTTATCCGAAAATAGACATTTGATCTCTTCATCAGGTAACTCTGACCTGGACCGCCTCAAGACCCGATGTCTACAACTATGCAAGTTGAAGCCTTTTTACGGGACACAAGAGGTGTCTTGGAAGTCCCATTCCAATGAACCATTGAAATGGTCGTCTCGCCTCGTTGAGCCCAAAGACCAGAAAAGGTTCGGGACTCCCCATTTATTCATACCTTGGCTAAGCTTATAATCAAGTTTTGAATTTAATTCAATTTTAATGCAATTTAATTAAACGCATATCAATCATATAATAAAAGCAATAAATAAAGTAAATGAAAGCAAAATAAATTACAACAAAACTAGGGGTGGAATACAATCCCCATTTGTAAATAAAATACAATTCATACATAAATCGGGCTATTTATTAAAATGAGGACGTTGGCCCTCTCATGCATAATTAAAGAAAACAATTTTAAAGTGACACTTATTTTGGATGAAAAAAGTTAGGACATTGGTCCCATTTTATTTAGAAAAAAAATAAATTAATTAAGTAGAAATATTTTTATGGTTTTTTAATTAACGTGCATAAAAAATAATTTATTACAAATTACATATTAAATAAAATAATGAAAGCGAAGTAATGAAAATAATAAAGAAATAACCAATCAACTACCAAATGGATCTCCAAATCTTCAAGGACTCCCACTTGGTATGGAAAAGACTCACACATAAAAATAAGTATTGAAATAAAAGAAAAAATAAATAAATAAAAGTGAAGTTAGTAAAAAATTAGTTAAACATATAACATGAAAACAATTAAATTAAGACAATCAAAATTGCATCATGTATGACAAGCCAATTAAAATAACATAATAAAAATATGCAATCTAATTAATTAATAATTTAACATGCATAAAAGATAACATAATAATAATAAAATTCAACATGCATAAACAAGCATAGAATAATAATGATAGAATTTAACATGCATAAAAACATAAAATAACAACAATAACATCCAATCATGCATAAAAAATATAATATACATAAAATTCAGCATGCATAAGAAATACAAATAATAATATTAATAATAATGATACTAGTATCAAATGATAGCAATAAACAAGGATAATAAAACTTATAATAATAAAACTAACAATTGCAACTATTATAATAACAATAATAAACATAATGAAACCAAAGAGTATTAAACAACACAAATTAAGCATGTAAGAATAAAATAGTATATGGCAAACTAATAAAACATGTTAAAACATAGCAAATAATACTAACAACAACAACAACAACAACAACAACAACAACAACAACAACAACAACAACAACAACAACAATAATAATAATAATAATAATAATAATAATAATGGACAATCACATAAGCACATAATAATAATAATAATAATAATAATAATAATAATAATAATAATAATAATAATAATAATAATAATAATAATAATAATAATAATAATAATAATAATAATAATAATAATAATAAGAATAATAACATCAAAGAAGATGAACAATCAAATTAAATATGGAAGAATAAAATGAAAATAAAATATACCAATTATGCTAAAACATGTTAAATGATAATACTAATAATATATATGAACAAAAAATGATGACAATAATATGAACATGAACAATTAAATAAGAAATAAGAAATAATAAAATGAACAATTAAATAAAAAATAAGAAATATGAGCAATTAAATAATAGATATAAAAGAATTCACATGATAATTAATTAAATAAAAACAAAAGAATAAGAAAATAAGAAGAAAATGATAGAATTAAAAGAATTCACATGTTAACTAATTAATTGGAAACAAAAAAAATTAAATTAAAAAATTAAATTAAGGAATTGAGCCAAAAATATTTACCCTCAAAATTAGCTTGATGAAATGAAGGTAAGGAGATCCAATTCCTTGTCTTGATTTGAAAAATATGACTAGAAAAATAAAATATCAAGAGTGATTTTTTACTCAAGAACAAACAATTAGTTTATTTGTCTTAAAGTAAAAAATTGTTAATTGAAAAGAAAAAAGTCACCAAGAACAAAAATTATTATTTTTTTGCCGTACTACAGGCTACAAAAACACAGGAGATACCCTCCTCAGAGGATTGCACCGAGTCTGCTAGAGACTACTAAAAGCGCAGCTGCCATCCGCAGATAGCGATGCGCCGAGCCTGCTACAGGCTACAAAAAATGCAAAAGGAGGATTGCACCGAGTCTGCTACAGACTACCAAAAGTGCAAGAGAGGACTGCACCGAGTCTGCTACAGACTACAAAAAATGCAAAAACCGATGACCTTCATTTAGATATTTCCTGCAAAAATATGTGCACAAAAATATACACAAAAATTTGAGTGTATATGATATGAGATGTAAATGTTTGTAAAAATAGATTGACCCTATCCTAGGTGGTTAAGGGTCTGCTGAGGATATAGCTTGGCTGCTGCGTCGCGCTTCCAAGGATCTGAAAGAGTGACATCTTGACTTTAGGGACTCTGACCCCAAAACATTTTCTGAGAGGCACCAAGTGTGCATCTTTGCCCCCCGGCCAATGATCATAGGCCCAGGATTCCGACTCATGCATTATCTGACTGAAAAATGATCATCCGAAGTAATGCCGCCTTATCGCTCCAAGCATCAAACGTCATTGCTTTAAAGGTAGTGCGTCCCTTGTGAAATTTCACACTAGCTTTTCTTCGTGGGAAATGAGTCCCTTTGGGGATTTTCACATAACCCTGTACCTAACTTTTGCCTGGAATTGACCCAACCCAATCCAGCGACTTTAATTTTATTATTTTTTTTTGTAGAGTAGACTGCCTGTCTCCAGGTTTTCACCCTACCCTTTGGCCTAACTTTTGCTTAGAGAGCCAGTTACGGTTTTCATCTCTAACGGCCTTTTTTTTTTTAAAGGAACTACAAAAGAAGGCTATTATCAGAACCACCGCTAAGAGTGAATAGCACATATCTGCTTAAGCACCTTCCGACAGAATGATTAGATAATAGTCATTAGATGAATAAGTGATATATTTCTTTTTAAGGCAAAACTAAAAAACAATGAAAATGTAAACTGTATTCTTTTATTCATTGCAAAATTGAGTACATTTCTATATGATTTCATCATACATGATCCTTATTTAACAAGAATTCAAAAGCACAAGACTACACCTAATCTCGGAATAGATCTTGTAAGCATCAAACTCCAGTTATCAATCGACCCTCTCGGGTTTTCTCGATTGAACATTTTCTCTTGGCCCTTAATTTTTGCCCAGGATGCCTTTTTTCGGTTTTCACCCTGACAGGGCACCCAATTTTAGCAAGGCCACCTTTTTTCGGTTTTCGACTTGCGGGGCATTTATTGTCTTCTTTTGATTTTTTCCTTTAGCCATGGAACCTTTTTAGTCTATCGATATTGATCGGGTCTTTAAACTCATTCCCATCGCTATCTGCTAAGATTGCTGCTCCCTTTGTTAGTAACTTTGTCAAAATGAACGAGCCTTCCCAGGTTGGCCTGAATTTTCCCCGTATGTCTAGCACTCCTGGCCTCATCATCTTAAAGACCAAATCCCCTTCTTTCAATGGGTGCTTTCGTACCTTCTTGCAAAAGGACCGAGCTAGTCTCTTCTGATAAACCTGATTGTGATAATAGGGTCTCAACCTATCTTCATCCAATAGATTCAACTGCAACAATCGCTGTTGTGCCCATTCTATCTCTGGAATCTTGGCTTCCATGACTAGCCTTAAAGATTTCAGCTCAATTTCAACCGGCAGAACCGCTTTGGTTCCGTATACCAGGGAGAACAGTGTTGCACCCGCAGAGGTTCTGACTGTGGTTCTATAACCCCAGAGTGCAAAAGGTAGCTTTTTCGCCCAATCTTTATAGCTCTGAACCATCTTGGCTAGTATTCTTTTCACATTCTTGTTCGTCGCTTCAACCGCACCGTTAGCTTGAGGACGGTAAGGAGAAGACTTGTGATGCTGGATTCCATACTTCTGAAGCATCTGTTTAGTTTCTGCTAAGAATTGTACCCCATTATCAGATACAATATGGTGTGGGAGACCATATCTGCATATCAAATTCCGCTCGATGAACTTAGCCATATCCCTAGCATCAATCTTCTTGAAAGATTCAGCTTCGACCCACTTAGTGAAATAATCAATGGCAACTATAATGAACCTGTGCCCATTAGAAGCTGTAGGGCGTATCTCGCCTATAATATCTATCCCCCAAGCTGCAAATGGCCATGGAGATGTCAAATTATGTAGCTCTGAAACTAGGACATGCCTTAAATTCGCGTATTGCTAGCATAACTGGCATTGCTTCACATATTTTGAACAATCCGTATCCATTGTGAGCCAATAGAATCCTTGGCGCATGATCTTCTTTGGTAAGACTAAGCCATTCATGTGAGCTCCACAGGCTCCAGCATGAACCTCTTCCATAACCTTTTTAGCTTCTTTCTCCGACAAACACCTTAACTGGATACCATCGGCTTGCCTTTTATACAAAGTGCCATTTACACTGATGAATTGTGTGGACAACTTTCGAATCATCCTTTGGTCTTTCTCAGTGGCTTCCTCTGGAAAAACTGACCATTCTAAGTAATTCTGAATGTTGTAGTACCAAGGGTTTCCATCAGTGGCCCCAACATCCATCACCTGCTCGGCTTTAAAATAAGGCTTTTCCGAGCTAGAGATTAGCACGGGTTTCATAGCAACCCCCATTGGATTATCCCACATGGATACTAATGTCGCTAGAGTATCAGCTAATTGATTTTCATCCCTGGGGATGAAGTGAAAGGTGCAAGTCTCAAACTGGCTACTCAACATTCTCAAGTGCTTTACATAAGGTAATAGCCTCTCTTCCTTAAATGTCCATTCCCCTCTGATCTGATGAATTACCAATGAAGAATCTCCGAAGACTTCTGCGGTCTTTGCCCCCAGAGAAAGCAGTGGTTCAAATCCGAAGATGCAAGCCTCATATTCTGCTTCATTATTGGTCACCTTGTACCTCAACTTTTTGGCTAATGGCAGCTTTTCACCATCCGGGGTCGTAAGAATGATCCTTGCTCATGCCCCTTTACTATTGACTGCCCCATTAAAGAACAATTACCACCCTTGTACTGTTATGGCCATGACATCTTCATCTGGAAAATTGTACTCGAACTGGTCTCCCTCAATAGGATGTTCAGCCAAGAACTCAGCTACAACTCTTCCTTTAATGGTTTTCCTAGTGATGTATTCAATATCGAACTCCTGCAATAATAATAACCACCTTCCCATCTTTCCTAGCAGAGAGGGCGCTTCCTGAAGGTACCCAAGCAGATTATGCTTAGCAACCGCTTGCACACTGAAGGAATGAAAGTAGTGCCGCAACTTCTTAGAAGCCTAAATCACTGCCAAGCAAATCTTTTCTACTTCAACATATTTGGCTTCATATGTCAGGAATTTCTTACTAAGATAGTAAACGGCAAACTCTACCCCAAAATCATCCTCCTAGGCCATCATGGCACCCACTGAATTGTCTTCTATAGCCAGATACAAGATTAATGGTTTGGAGCGATGTGGTGGTCTTAAAACTGGTGGATTCAAGAGATAATCCTTAATAGTATCAAAGGCCAATTCACAATCATTATTCCACACCACCGACTGATTTTTCCTAAGAAGCTTGAAGATGGGCTCACATACTGAAGCCAGCTTGGCAATAAATCGACTGATGTACTGAAGCTTTCCCAGGAAACTTCTAACCTCTTTCTCTTTTTGAGGCACTGACATCTCTCTGATGGCCCTGACCTTATCAGGATCCACTTCAATTCCTCTCTGGCTTACCACATGGCCTAACAGTTTACCCGAGGTAACTCCAAAAATGCACTTCTTGGGATTGAGGCGCAGATCATACTTATTGATCCTTTGAAAGAACTTTTCCAAAGCCTCGAAGTGACCCTCTCTGGTAGCTGACTTGATCATCATGTCGTCAACATACACCTCCACTTCCTTGTGGATCAAATCATTGAGAACTCTGGTGGCCATCCTCTGATAGGTCGCTCTTGCATTCTTTAGTCCGAAAGGTATGACCCGGTAAGCAAATGTACCCCATTCGATGATGAAGGCTATCTTAATCCGATCCACTATCTTGTTAAGGATTTGATTGTACCCTGCGTACCCGTCCACGAAGCTGTACATCATGCAAGCAGCGGCACTATCTACCAGCACATCAATATGAGGCAGAGGAAAATCATCTTTCGGGCAGGCTTTATTCAGGTCCCTATAGTCCACACATACCCGAACCTTTCCATCCTTTTTAGCCACAGGAACTACATTAGCCAGCCACATCGGGTATTTAACCTCCAGTAGAAACTTAGCCTCAATCTGCTTATGGATCTCCTCTTTCACCTTCTGAGCCCATTCTGGCCTAAGTCTTCTGAGCTTTTGCTTGACCGGTTTACTTTCTGGGTAAGTTGGAATGGCATGTTCGGCTACATCTTGATCAATTCCCGGCATGTCCTCATAGGTCCAGGCAAAGACTTTTTCATATTTTTTCAATATTCTCTCAAATTTTATCCTCTCCTCAGGAGTTATGTTTGATGCTTTCAAAATTTCCTTTGGATTCTCCAAAGTTCTGAGATTAAATGCAGTCATGCTAGTTGAGTTAATGTCAAAAATGAATGCATCATGTTTATAATCATGAGGAATGAAATCATCAGAAACATCACACAAGTAAGCAAAGTTATTCATCTCATTGATGTAATCAGAAGCATTAACATTGTCATAAAAAAGTTCTGGCATAAAAAGACTATCTAAACAACTACTATCTTCATCTTCTATCGATGATGATGTTGCAACCGACTGGGCTTTGACTTCTTGGCTTGGTGGAGGCTTTTCAACTACCTCCGGTGAGATCTCCAAATCTTCAAACTTCAGCTCTGGCTCTACCATCTTTTCTTTTCCCTTTAACCTGGTAGCTAACAGCTTATCAGTGACAATCTCCTCGGGCCCATCCCTGTCCCAAATATTGCACTGAGTCATGATTTCCTCATCCCATAAGTTCTCTGCGGGCTTGATAACTCCAACATCCCAGTCAAAGACATCATTGAAAATTTCAAACCCCAGAATGATCTTTCCATCCACCCACTGAGGCTCTTCTTCTCCAGTATAAGCACAGACCGAAGATGAGGGAACAAAACTCTCTGAAATGTGGGGAATCTTCTCTGACACTTTTTTCCTGCCATGCTCTCCTTTGTAGCCCAGACCCTTCCGATCTTTTTGGCCTTGTGTTGTGATGGCATCTTGCAACCCCTGCGAATTTTTACCCAATCCGGCCCCTAGGAGGAAGTTCATCCTCTTCATCATGTTCATCACCTGAGGGCTACCTGCCAAGCCCTGCTCCTCACCAATCACTGATACGTGAAAGCCACTAAATGGCTGATTAGAGATCCCTAAGGTAGACACTTGGTTCTCTCTCGCTGCTTTAATGGTCACCACCTCCCCTTCATGAGGTATCTTTACCATTTGATGTAGGGTGGACGGCACTCCTCCCAATTTGTGGAACCATGGCCTTCCAAGCAGAGCTGAGAAATTTGCTGGGATAGGCAAGACCACAAATTCTACTTCTATCTCAATGGGCCCAGTCCTAACTAGAGCTTTGAATGTTCCTGATGCCTGTGTCCGAGAATTATCGTAGGCTGTGATGGTCAGATCATACTTACTCAACATACTCTCGTCCAGCTAAAAAGCCTGAAGTGCCACCAAAGGGCAGACATTTATGGATGACCCATCATCAACCATAACACAAGCGGTGTGCTTGCCGTTAATTTGTGCTTTGATGTATAGTGGTCGGTTGTGATTGCGACCTTCAGTTGGCAAATCTGCGTCAGAAAACACCAGTTTCTCTCCAGATCCCCCTTTTACAAGGTCTAGCAGTTCAGATGGAGAAATTGTAGTGGTTACGGTGGACTCACTCAAAGCCTCGACTAACTTCTGTCTGTGGGAAGGGGACTGTCTCAAGAGGTCCCAAATTGATATTTGAGCCGTGGTCTTTTTCAACTGCTTTACTATGGGATTTTCTTCCGACTCCTTCTCCACAGGTGCTTGAACTGAGTCCTGTTGCTTCTCAACTTCGGGGACCACTCTCCCACTTCTTGTTATAGCCTTAACTCTTTCCTCCACCTCCGAATCCCATGGATCCGTGAACTCACCATCTTTCTCCTCTTCATCTTCGTCTCCACTCTCATTAGTGGACCAACAGTCTATCGCCGCCACGGGAATCCCTTTTTCACTTGCCTCAGGGTGAGTGATAGCGATGCAATCATTTCCATACAAATCTTGAAGGACATACCATTCAAGTAGGCTCAACCCAATCATAAAGACAGGCGATAGCACAGCATTGAAATTGGACTTTTTCTTGCTCTCCCTCTTTTTAGGATCGATGATCTGCTTACTATCGATCAGATCCTGAATTTGATACCTCAACCTGAAGCAATTGTCTGTCAGATGCCCAGTATGTTGGTGAAAAGCACAGCATTCGTTCTCTTTATGCCCCGGTTCCCTTTGAATGGCCTAGGTGGCAAGGGTTGTAGCTTCCCCTCCTTCATCAACCTTTTTAGTACCCATGACAAAGGCCTACCCAAATTCAAGAAGTACCTCTGATTCACTCCTGTTGCCTACACCTCAGCTGTCTTCTCACTTCTGTTACCACTACTGGAACTAGCTGACTTGGTTGCACCTTAATTATTGTAGCCCTTCTTGGCATAAGCCTCATTGCTTGCCCTTCTGGCCATATATTCTCCTTCTGCCTCTATAGCAATGTCCTTCAAGGACTCCTAATCTTTCAGCCCCTTCATTTTCAGTCCATCTCTTAGGTATGGGCTGGCATTTCGAATGAATAATTGGATCTGATCAGGAGTGTCGGGCTTGCGCTTCATCTCCATAACCCGGTTCCTCCACCGAGTGAGGTATTCATGGAAAGACTCCCTAGCCTTCTGCTGTAGCAGCTCTAGATCCTTCAGTGTGACCTCCATCCGGGTACTGCAATCATATTGCTTTAGGAACTCTTCAGTCAATAAGTCCCAATCTTTTTTGCATCTCCTGTCTAGCCTATGGTACCAGTCAATGGCATCCCCTATAAGACTCAAGCAAAAGTACTCTATCTTCTGCTTCTTTGTTAAAGTTATCCCCTTCATGACTAGTGAGTACTGCTTGATGTGTACAGTAGGGTCAGAGGTGCCGTTAAATTTTGGAATATCAGGCATCTTAAAGTTTTGGGGGATCAGATCATCCCCATCCAGCTCACGATCCTCCGGGTTCATTCCCCTTCCTACTGTCATCATCCTTGTCATAGCTTCAAACTTCTCCTCCATCTTCCTCCACATTGCTTCCTCTAACTTAGGCGACTTTCCCTTTGCCACCATCTGTTCCTCTTGGTCCTCCCATAAGTCAACCTCAGATTTAGGGCCTTCTCTATGCTCTACAGGCACTGGTGCTCTTTGCTCAACCGTAGGTGGGTCAACTATAGCAGGGGGATCCTCTCTACTAGCCCCTTGTTCATCTGGTTCCCTAATAGGAGCAGCAGCTTGTTGCCCCGCAAGTAGAGCTAAGGTAGTGGCAAGGTTGCCCATCATTGCCATCATTCTGGCCTCAAACTCCTCCATTCTTCTTCCTACTTCCTCGACAATCATTGCCCGAGTTACATCAGACCCACTTGATTGGTTAGTCATACTTGTCTCTAGTGATGAATCTGAAGAGAAAGTCTCACTACCTCTGAAAGAGAATCCGAACTCTGATATGATACTAGCTCTGGTAACCCCAAGAGTGGAATCCTTCTCAACCGACCGTCGGGACTCCTAAACCACCCGGACGAATCTATGATGGCTGAAAAAAATATATCTCGTTAGGATGATGCATGATTGAAATGTAATGCATGGTCGTGCTGATACAGCATAGACAAGCACATGCAAGCAGATAGATCCTTCTAACCTTATCTCTCCCACACACGAGGTAGTATAGTCTCTTCCCTAGGTGGGCTATATCCAATGGTTAACAAGGAACCCATCGGACACGTATGGTGCACGGTGGAAAACCGGTAGCATAACAACTCTTATCTAATGTACATGCGTATGGTTGTCTAGCCATTATGCATTTAAATAATTCAACTAAATTAAGATGGGCCCACCGGGGCATGAAAGCCTTTGATGAAGACCATTTGATTTAATTGATTTTGTCCAATATATGACGGCCCAAATAGTAAGCACGGTATTACGGTACATTTCACCTAGTGGAAGTATCTATTGCCAATACATGAGCTTCGGTCAAAGGTGATGATAGTTTAGGGCTACCCAAGCATGGTTCCTGCCAACGGGTCTAGCTCATTACAAGCATAACGACTGATTGGGTCACCATTTGATATACCATAAGGTACGAGGCTTGGGCTGGTGATTATCCTTAACACTTTCCCACATTGAGTGAACATAGGGTTGTGCTTTGGGAACGCACCGGGGTTAAAATAGGGACCAAACTAGCATAATCTAAGGCACTAGCATGGATGCAATGCAATTTCGAAAAGAGATGAAATTTCTAAATTAAAACTCAATTGTAAATTTTAGCTAAGGTACTTTTGAAGGGAAGTCTCTTAGGTCCCTAGTGGAGTCACCACTGTGACGCGCGCTGAATCCCGTGGCCCCCGAAGGCCCGTTTTAGGGCGATCGAGAGAGGTTCATTGGAAACTTGGAAGAAATTACAAGAGCGTCTATTTTTGGGAACAAGGAGGTTTTATGGAGTCACCACCCAATAGAACATTGGGAAAGTTCGTCTAGCCTCAGTGAGCCTAAGACAGCGCTGCTATATCCATTTTGGGCAAGCTAGAGGGGTCTTGGAGGTCCCATCCTAATAGAACATTAGGATGGCCCTCTCGCCTCATGGAGCCTAGGACTATGCAAGTTAAAGCCTTTTTACGGGACACAGGAGGTGTCTTGGAAGTCCCATTCCAATGGAACATTGAAATGGTCCTCTTGCCTCGTTGAGCCCAAAGATCAGAGAAGGTTTGGGACTCCCCATTTATTCATACCTTGGCTAAGTTTATAATCAAGTTTTGAATTTAGCGTTTCATCCCATTTCTCATTCAATTTTAATGCAATTTAATTAAACGCATATCAATTATATAATAAAAGCGATAAATAAAGTAAATGAAAGCAAAATAAATTACAACAAAACTAGGGGCGGAATACAACCCCCATTTGTAAATAAAATACAATTCATACATAAATCGGGCTATTTATTAAAATGAGGACGTTGGTCTTCTCATGCATAATTAAAGAAAATAATTTTAAAGTGACACTTATTTTGGATGAAAAAAGTTAGGACATTGGTCCCATTTTATTTAGAAAAAAAAGTAAATTAATTAAGTAGAAATATTTTTATGATTTTTTAATTAACGTGCATAAAAAATAATTTATTACAAATTACATACTAAATAAAATAATTAAAGTGAAGTAATGAAAATAATAAAGAAACAACCAATCAACTCGCAAATGGATCTCCAAATCTTCAAGGACTCCCACTTGGTATGGAAAAGACTCACACATAAAAATAAGTATTGAAATAAAAGAAAAAAAAAACAAATAAAAGTAAAGTTAGTAAAAAATTAGTTAAACATATAACATGAAAACAATTAAATTAAGGCAATCAAAATTGCATCATGTATGACAAGCCAATTAAAATGACATAATAAAAATATGCAATCTAATTAATTAACAATTTAGCATGCATAAAAGATAACATAATAATAATAAAATTCAACATGCATAAACACGCATAAAATAATGATGATAGAATTTAACATGCATAAAAACATAAAATAACAACAATAACATCCAATCATGCATAAAAAATATAATATACATAAAATTCAGCATGCATAAGAAATACAAATAATAATATTAATAATAATGATACTAGTATCAAATGATAGCAATAAACAAGGATAATAAAACTTATAATAATAAAACTAACAATTGCAACTATTATAATAACAATAATAAACACAATGAAACCACAGAGCATTAAACAACCCAAATTAAGCATGCAAGAATAAAATAGTATATGGCAAACTAATAAAACATGTTAAAACATGGCAAATAATACCAACAACAACAACAACAATAATAATAATAATAATAATGGACAATCACATAAGCACATGGTAATAATAATAATAATAATAATAATAATAATAATAATAATAATAATAATAATAATAATAACATCAAAGAAGATGAACAATCCAATTAAATATGGAAGAATAAAATGAAAATAAAATATACCAATTATGCTAAAACATGTTAAATGATAATACTAATAATATATATGAACAAAAAATGATGTCAATAATATGAACATGAACAATTAAATAAGAAATAAGAAATAAGAAATAAGAAATAAGAAATACGAAATAATAATATGAACAATTAAATAAAAAATAAGAAATATGAACAATTAAATAACAGATCTAAAAGAATTCACATGATAATTAATTAAATAAAAATAAAAGAATAAGAAAATAAGAAGAAAATAATAAAACTAAAAGAATTTACATATTAACTAATTAATTGGAGACAAAAAGAATGAAATTAAAAAATTAAATTAAGGAATTGAGCCAAAAATGTTTACCCTCAAAATTAGCTTGATGAAATGAAGGTAAGAAGATCCAATTTCTTGTCTTGATTTGAAAAATATGACTAGAAAAATAAAATATCAAGAGTGATTTTTTACTCAAGAACAAACAATTAGTTTATTTGTCTTAAAATAAAAAATTGTTAATTGAAAATAAGAAAGTCACCAAGAACAAAAATTATTATTTTTTTGCTTTGATAATATTCTTGGAAAAGTTCTTTAGAAAATTTGAGAGAATTTGCTTAAGAAAAGAAAGAAGAAGAAAAGTAATTTCTAAAGAAAATCCCCCTCATTTTCTCTTAAAAATTCCTTTTTATCCCTCTCCCAAAATCAGAATTTTTAATGAAAGAATTAAATTAAATTAATTTCAATAAAAGCAAAAAACTGAAGAAAATCAAAAGTTTGGAATTTTAAAAGTTTTACCATTGAATTCTACTAAAAAAATTGAAGAAAAAAAGTATTTTTGGGGCAAAAATGGCCAAAAACGGCAAAAATGGGCGACAGGGGTGAGGGATGCCCCGTCGGAGCGCCCGACGGGCGTCCCCGCGCGCAGCAGCGTGCTGCGCTGTGCGCGCGGGGGCGATGCTTAGGGCGTCGCTCGCCCAGCGCAGCGCACGCTGGGCGCTGCAGCGCGCGACGTTCGACGATTTTTTTTTATTTTTTTTTTAAATTTTCTATAAAACACAAAAAACTAAAAACTCTCTTTTTTTACCCCAAAAATAATTTTTAAAACATTTTAAAAATATTTTTAAAATACATTTTTATTTATGCCTAACAAACCAAACGATAAGGAAACTATCACTTTCGACTTTCATTCTTTTTGCCTATAAATCGGCACACTTAATTTATCATTGGGTAATCCTAATTAAGGCTACTCGGGACCCGGTGTCTATAATAACTATATTCACTTAGGTCTTGTCCAGGTGGGAATTAAACCTTTAACCAAAGATGGATTAAACACTTCAATACTTTGTGTCTTGAGGGATGCTAGATGGTTAAATTTCCAAGATTCAATGATAGCGTCAGTAGACTCAAGCCTTTGTCAAGGACCAATCTCTTCTGAATGCTATCCTGACATTTCATTATCTTTATAAGATAAAAACATTTTAAAATATTTGATTTTACAAATCAAAACTCACAATTACAAAATGCTAGACGGTTCAATTCCAGTAGCAATCATGTTTAAAGTGCATTACAAAGCAATGGTTTCTGCTTTTACTGCTGCTAAAAATATTGATTTCAAAAAGGGTGAAACCCTCTTTTTACAAATAGATCTATCTATATCTAACACTGTAATTCCGAAATCTATCCTTTGAAAAGAAATCGGTCTTCCCGAAGAATGGATATTGGAAGGAATTTCAAGAGCAAAATCACTTGAACAGGCAAAACCAAATACGCATTTGAGAGAAATTACCCAGTACAATTACGGAAAGGTAAAAATAAGACTCAGTAGAGCTTCTAGTTATCGATATTTTGATACTGGTTCTTCCACCAGTACTTTAGACTTGGAAAAAATCTCAAAGCTGCCCTCAGTTATTCATCTGCCTGATAGGACAAAGAGTTTTCAAAACCCAAGATTTTCTTATTCAAGCATTCCAAGTGCTTCTTTTCAAAATGTGGATTATTTTTCAAATATATCTCACCAGGTCTATACTAGACCACAGGTAGGTGATGAAGAACAACGAAATAATTCACCTCCAACTTCACCATCTTTTTCTGCGGTAACTGAAAACGTTATCAATGAATTAAATGTTTTAGAAAAAGAATTTGAAGTTGAAAAAAATTTCTTACACCAGGATTTCTATTCTTCAAAAAATTCAAGAAAGAGAAATTGGTTTTTCAAAAATTTTCTTGATAAAAAAAAAGAAATTCAAAATGAGTTTTATGACTTTGTCATGCAAAACAAAGCTCATGTTTTATTCTTTGATTGGTTTGAAAGTTATGCATCTCAAAGAGAAATTTCATATCCATTCAAATAAAACACCAAATCTGTTAACCCTGTCACTGTTAGAATGAAAAAGATAACAGAATGGAGAATGATAGATGGAAGGAAAACTCAATCTGAACATCCACCTTTAAGACATATCAAAATTGTACACCTAGAAACCACAGTAAATGCGGCACCACACAAAACCCCAAGTAATGATTCAAACAAGGATATTAAAAATATTTTTCAACAAAAAAACTTTACAAACACTCATCTTAGTACATTTGCTAAGTAGTTAACTAGGATAGAGGAAACTCAGAAAACCACAGTTGTTTCCGAGGTTAAATCAACAGAGTCAAAACTAAAAAGTCATGTGTTTAAACCTTTTCGGGTTTTAAAAATAAGTCAAAAACTGTTCAGGGAAGGTAAATCAGAATTTACTAAAGCCCTTAAAACTCAACTCAGTAGGATAGAGCATACCTCTACTTCTACACCAGTACTTGTACAAGACACCCCTGACTGTAACAAGACTGTTAGCACTTTAGATCATATTTCTGATTATGAAGAACAAACATAAAAAGAGGAGTTGTGCAGACTCCAATGGCAAAAAGGCCAACCTTTGACCATTGCCACAACACCAGACTTAGGCATAGAAAATAGACCAAACATTTTATCCCAGTCTAAGTTCAATGCTAGTACTGTTTATAAATGGAACATAGACAGTATGTCTGAATATAACATCCTTAGTCTTCTCCAACAGATGACTATGGCTTCCAATGCTTACAAAACCCTAATGAATACACCTGATAGAGCTATTGCTGAACTCCTCATAGCAGGATTTTCAGGACAACTGAAAGGAAGGTGGATTATCAACTCACTACCCAACAGCAATTAGAGATATTAAGTGTTATTCAGATCGTAGAGGATGGAGCACCCATTCTCGATGAGTTGAACAACCCCATACCTGATGCTGCACCAACCCTAATCCATACGATTAGTCTACACTTTATAGGTGACCCTTCTAATTTAAAAGATAAAAACGCATAATTGCTTTCAAACCTTAGGTGTAAAAAACTTTCTGAGTTCCAAAATTACAAAAACACTTTCTTAACTATCTTAGGGAGATTCCAACCATCTATTTTGGAAAGAAAAATTCCTTGCAGGCCTTCCTACCCTTTTAGGAGAAAGAGTCAAAAATAAAATTAAAGAAGCTTTTGGAATTAACTAAATTCCTTATAACCATTTGACCTATGGGGAATTAGTTAGTTTCACTCAAAATGAAGGTTTAAAAATCTGTCAAGATTTAAAACTTCAGAAACATTTAAAATGGGAAATGAAGAAAATTAGGCAAGAACTAGGATCTTTTTGCAAACAGTTTGAAATCTCTACGGAAAACCAAACAAAGTCTTATGGAGGTTCCTGTACAAAGTCCTATAAAAAGCCTTACAAACGTTTTCCTTCTAAGCCTGCCAAAGAAGAGTTTTACAGAAAACCAAATTTTCACAGGAAACAAAAGTTTTCTAAAAACCTTCTAAGCCACAGTATCCAAAACAGGTCACTTGTTATAAATGTAGCAAACCTGGTCACATTTCAAAATATTGCAAGTTTAACAAAAGGCTTCATGAATTACAAGTCGAGGAAGAAATGATTCAAAAAATTGAAGCGCTCCTCCTTGAAACTTTAGATAAATAGAATCATCAGAAAATAAAGATTCTTTTCAAAATGATGAAATACCTACCCTTGATTCCTCTAGTAGTGAGTCGGGTACTAGTTCAAAATCAATAAAAGTTTTAACAAAAGATCAAGAATTAATTCTTGATATCATTAAACAAGTGGAAGATTCAAAACTTCAAAAAGAAATTATTGAAAAACTTTGAAGTCTTATCGGCTGAAACAACTTTGGCCCCTAAATGGGATATAGCTTTTAGCTATCCCGGCTGATCTACTGCCAGTATCTTCCTGGTTGCATTCCTTTTAAATATTTTTGCATTGTATTTGCATTGCATGTTAGTTTTAGGTTGTGGAAATCCATTCGTGGACATTTGTTGCTGTGTAAAAGATTTTATACCCTTTGATCCTGCGGCGTCCATGGTATCAGAGCCTAGGGGGTAGTATTTATATAAGATTAATTATTTATAATTTAGTAAATTTAATTTATTTTGAAAGATTAAAATATTATCTCAGTAAGGTTAGATGCGAGGCAGTAAGTCCCGTTTGAGCAATTGGTAGGCATTTAGGGCAGTAAGGTTCCAGGGCATAGTTATCTAGGTAAGAAAATACATTTAACAAAATTAATTAAATTTTCAAAATTATGAATAATTTGTTTTGTAGATCCACTTCTCTTTCAAGTTCTCCTGCTTCAGATTCCACGGAATCAAGTTTAAAACATCCAACCAATAGTGAAGAAATCACTATTGAGGATTTTCAAAAATCTTTAAATAATTTAGAAATTTCAAAAATAAAAAAAGGTCAAGTTTATGAAACTGGTTTGTTTCAAAACATCTTTAAAATTGACTATATCATCGAAACGGAAGAAAGAGATGTTCAAATCTCAAAACCTTTTGAAACCACCCAACTTCTTTCTCAAAAAACTTTACAAAAACATTGAGATAGGAAATACAACTATATTCACTTAGGTCTTACCCAGGTGGAATTAAACCTTTAACTAAAGATGGCTTAAACACTTCAATACTTTGTGTCTTGAGGGATGCTAGATGGTTAAATTTCTAAGATTTAATGATAGCGTTAGTAGAGTCAAGCCTTTGTCAAGGACCAATCTCTTTTGAATGCTATCCTGACATCTCATTATCTTTACAACATAAAAACATTTTAAAATCCTTGATTTTACAAATCAAAACTAACAATTACAAAATGCTGGAAGGTTCAATTCTAGTAGCAATCATGTTTAAAGTGCATTACAAAGCAATGGTTTCTACTTTTGCTGCTACTAAAAATATTGATTCTAAAAAGGGTGAAACCCTCTTTTTACAAACAGATCTGTCCAGATCTAACACTTTCATTCCAAAATCTATCCTTTGGAAAGATATCAGTCTTCCCGAAGAATAGATCTTAGAAGGAATTTCAAGACCAAAATCTCCTGAACAAGTAAAACCAAATATGAATTTGAGATAAATTACCCAGTACAATGACGGAAAGGTAAAAATAAGATTCAGTAGAGCTTCCAGTTATCGATATTCTGATACTGGTTCTTCCACCAGTACTTTAGACTTGGGAAAAATCTCAAAGCTGCCCTCAGTTATTCATCTGCCTAATAGGACGAAGAGTTTTCAAAACCCAAGATTTTGTTGTTCAAGCATTCCAAGTGCTTCTTTTCAAAATGTGGATTATCCTTCAAATGTACCTCACCAGGTCTATACTAGACCACATGTAGGTGATGAAGAACAACAAAATAATTCACCTCCAATTTCACTATCTTTTTCTGCGGTAACTGAAAACATTATCATTGAACTAAATGTTTTAGAAAAAGTATTTGAAGTTGACAAAAATTTCTTACACCAGGATTTCTATTCTTAAAAAAATTCAGGAAAGAGAAATTGGTTTTTCAAAAAATTTCTGGATAAAAGAAAAGAAATTCAAAATGAGTTTTATGACTTTGTCATGCAAAACAAAGCTCATGTTTTATTCTTTAATTGGTTTGAAATTTATGCATCTCAAAGAGAAATTTCATATCCATTCAAATAAAACACCAAATCTGTTAACCCTGTCACTGTTAGAAAGAAAAAGATAATAGAATGGGAAATGGTAGATGGAAGGAAAACTCAATCTAAACATCCACCTTTAAGACAGATCAAAATTGCACATCTAGAAACCACAGTAAATGCGGCACCTTACAAAACCCCACATAATGATTCAAACAAGGATATTAAAAATATTCTTTAACAAAACAACTTTACAAACACTGATCTTAGTACAATTGCCAAGTAGTTAACTAGGATAGAGGAAACCCAGAAAACCACTGTTGTTTCCCAGGTTGAATCAACAGAGTCAAAACTAAAAAGTCATGTGTTTAAACCTTTTCGGGTTTTAAAAATAAGTCAAAAACTATTATGGGAAGGTAAGTCAGAATTTACTGAAGCCCTTAAAACCCAACTCAGTAGGATAAAGCATACCTCTACTTCTACACCAGTACTTGTACAAGACACCCCTGACCGTAACAAGACTGTTAGCACTTTAGATCAGATTTCTGATTATGAAGAACAAACACAGAAAGAGGAGTTGTGCAGACTCTATTAGCAAAAAGGCCAACCTTTGACCATGGCCACAACACTAGACTTAGTCATAGAAAATAGACTAAACATGTTATCCCAGTCTAAGTTCAATGCTAGTACTGTTTATGAATGGAACATAGACAGTATGTCTGAATATAACATCCTTAGTCTTCTCCAACAGATGATTATGGCTTCCAATGCTTACAAACCCCAAACGAATACAGCTAATAGAGCTATTGCTAAACTCCTCATAGCAGGATTTTCAAGACAACTAAAAGGATGGTGGGATTATAAACTCACTGCCCAACAGCAATTAGAGATATTAAGTGTTATTCAGACCATAGAGGATGGAGCACCCATTCTCGATGAGTTGAACAACCCCATACCTGATGCTGCACCAACCCTAATCCATACGATTAGTCTACACTTCATAGGTGACCCTTCTCATTTAAAAGATAAAATCGCATAATTGCTTTCAAACCTTAGGTGTAAAAAACTTTCTGAGTTCCAAAATTACAAAAGCACTTTCTTAACTAGGGTAATGCTTAGGGAAGATTCCAACCAGCCATTTTGGAAAGAAAAATTCCTTGTAGGCCTTCCTATCCTTTTAGGAGAAAGAGTCAAAAATAAAATCAAAGAAGCTTTTAAAATTAACCAAATTCCTTATAACCATTTGCCCTATGGGGAATTAGTTAGTTTCACTCAAAATGAAGGTTTAAAAATCTGTCAAGATTTAAAACTTCAGAAACATTTAAAATGGGAAATGAAGAAAACTAGCAAGAACTCGGATCTTTTTGCGAACAGTTTGAAATCTCTACGGAAAACCAAACAAAGTCTTATGGAGGTTCCTGTATAAAGTCCTAGAAAAAGCCTTACAAACGTTTTCCTTCTAAGCCTGCCAAAGAAGAGTTTTACAGAAAACCACATTTTCACAGGAAACGAAAGTTTTCTAAAAACCCTTCTAAGCCACAGTTTCCAAAACAGGTCACTTGTTATAAATGTAACAAACCTGGTCACATTTCAAAATATTGCAAGTTTAACAAAAGGCTTCATGAATTACAAGTCGAGGAAGAAACGATTCAAAAAATTAAAGCACTCCTCCTTGAAACTTCAGATAGTGGATTCCAAATAGAATCATCAGAAAATGAAGATTCTTTTCAAAATGATGAAATAGCTACCCTTGATTCCTCCAGTAGTGAGTCGGGTACTAGTTCAAAATCAATAAACGTTTTAACAAAAGATCAAGAATTAATTCTTAATATCATTAAACAAGTGAAAGATTCAAAACTTTAAAAAGAAATCATTGAAAAACTTTTGAAGTCTTATCGGTTGAAACAGCTTTAGCCCCTAAATGGGATATAGCTTTTAGCTATCCCGGCTGATCTACTGCCAGTATCTTCTTTGTTGCGTTCCTTTTAAATATTTTTGCATTGCATTTTAGTTTTAGGTTGTGAAATCCGTTCGTGGATATTTGTTGCTGTGTAAAAGATTTTATACCCTTTGATCCTGCGGCATCCATGGTATCAGAGCCTAGGGGGTAGTGTTTATATAAGGTTAATTATTTATAATTTGGTAAATTTAATTTATTTTGAAAGATTAAAATATTATCTGGGTAAGGTTAGATGCGAGGCAGTAAGTCTCGTTTGAGCAATTGGTAGGCATTTAGAGCAGTAAGGTTCCAGGGCATAGTTATCCAGGTAAGAAAATACATTTTTCAAAATTAATTAAATTTCTAAAATTATGAATAATTTATTTTGTAGATCCTTTTGTTTTACTTGAAGATATTAGTCATACTGTCATTCTAGGGACTCCTTTTATTAACATGATTACTCCCTATACTGTCAGCTATGATGGTATTTCTTTTAAAACAAATAGAGAAAAAATTGTTTTCCCGTTTGTTGAAAAACCCAGAACAAGGAATTTAAACCTTTTAAAAGCTTGTTCTGTTTACAAAAATGAATTAAATTGCATAATTCAGGGAAAATAAAAACATTTACATTTTCTCAAACAGGATGTTTCCTTTTTTAAAATTCAAAAGGGTTTGGCAAACGATTTGGTAAAATAAAGAATTTCTGATTTTCAAAAAATGATTGAAATTGAAATTTGTTCAGATTTACCAAATGCTTTCTAGAGCAGAAAACAACATATGGTAGATTTACCATATGATAATGATTTTTCAGAAAGACAAATCCCAACAAAAGCTAGACCCATTCAAATGAATCATGAACTCAAAGAACATTACAAAAAAGAGATTCAAGATTTAAAATAAAAGGGTCTAATCACAGAATTCAGATCTCCTTGGAGCTGTGCAGCTTTTTATGTTAACAAAAACTCTGAAATAGAAAGAGGCATGCCTAGGCTTGTAATTAATTACAAACCATTAAAATGGGCTTTATTATGGATTCAGTATCCGATTCCCAACAAAAAAGATCTTTTGCAAAAACTGCATTATGCATTTGTTTTCTCAGAATTTGATATGAAATCAGGATTTTGGCAAATTCAGATTGAACAAAAAGATCGTTACAAAACTGCTTTTACTGTTCCTTTTGGACAGTATGAGTGGACGGTTATGCTGTTTGGTTTAAAAAATGCTCCTTCAGAATTCCAAAGAATAATGAATGAGATTTTTAACCCTTTTTCAAATTTTTGTATTGTTTACATTGATGATGTTCTTGTCTTCTCAGAGTCAATTGAACAACATTTCAAAAACCTCAAAACCTTTTTCCAAGTAGTTAGGAAAAATGGGCTTGTTGTTTCAAAAACTAAGATCTCTCTTTTTCAAACAAAAATTCATTCCTTAGGACATTATATTTCCTAAGGAACAATTACTCCCATTGAGAGATCCATAGCTTTTGCTGATAAATTCCCGGATAAAATCTTAGATAAAACCATGCTTCAGAGATTCCTAGGAAGTCTAAATTATGTTCTTGATTTTTGTCCAAAGATTAACCGATTGACAAAACCTTTGCATGACAGGTTGAAGAGAAACCCTATTGCTTGGTTTGATGAACATAAAAGTATAGTTCAACAAATTAAGAAACAGGTTAAAGAAATCCCATGCCTACATTTAGCTGACCCTTTAGCACCTAAGATTATTGAGACTGATGCGTTTGACTTAGGTTATAGAGGCATTTTAAAACAAGTTTTGGGCAGAAAAAATGCATAGTCCAATTCACATCTGCACATTGGAATGATTATCAAAAGAATTACTCTATAATTACAAAAGAAATTATTTCAATTGTCATGTGCATTTCAAAATTCCAGAGCGATTTACTAAATTAAAAGTTTTTACTTCGGATTGATTGCAAATCTGCCAAGGAAGTTTTACAAAAAGATGTTTAAAACATCGCATCAAAATAAATTTTTGCCCGATGGTAAGCTATCCTTAGTATATTTGATTTTGAAATTGAATTTATTAAGGGAGATAAAAACTCAATTCCTGATTTTCTAACTAGAGAGTTCCTCCAAAGCAGGACTTAAAAATGCCAAGAAAATCCAAAGGAAATGGGAAAGAGGTCCAGAAGGAAGACTAAAAAGTTTCAAAACCTTTAGCAGCCTCATCTGCTACAAAAATAAAATCATGGGCTCAAATTGTTGAAGAAGACGAGGAGGCCCTTGCCAAACAGTCTCAGGTCCAACAATGGATTGAGACTCTTTCCAAATAGCCAGAACTTGGCTTCCTTTTCAAAATGCTGGCAGAACAGTAAGCAAGTAAAACACCTCAAACCATTCCAAAATAAGAGGAAGGATCTTCATCCTCAAAACCCTCCTCTAAACAAATTTCAAAAACTACACAAGAAACATCTTGTGATAGAGTACTTGTCATACCCTCCGACCTCGGAGTTGTTTCTTCAAAATCCTCACAAGAGGAATTTTCAAAAATTGTTTTAATCCAAAATAGTTCTGAAATTGTTTCGTCTTAATCAAAAAATATTTCAAGTTATTTTGCTAAATAATACTTTTAATATATATGGACCATGGAGGAAGGATTTTATCTTCAAAACCCTCAGATGGCCATTTCAAAGGTTTTCCCTAAAGGCTGGCTTTTTAAACCATGGTATTTAACAAAACCTCAACCTTATTACAGGGCAATCTTAGAATTGACGGGTTCCGTATCCATTGTGGACAATCCTAAAATCGGACAAGTTAATTATTCAATGGGAAAAATCCATAAAGTTCTCTCTCCTCTCGAGTGGGGACAAAACCTTCACTGGCCTAAAACCTTTCTCGTTGATTTCAAAACCACCTATAAGCAATACCGGACCTATTCCTACTGGGATTATTTGTAACCCCCCGTTATCCCCGTTGGAAGGATACCGGAGTGTTACGAGCAAACACGACAAAACATGACGATAAATATAACATATAATGAATATATATATATATATATATATATATATATATATATATATATATATATATATATATATATATATATATATATATATATATATATATATATATATATATATATATATATCAACATATACAATACTTACAAAAATTACAGAACGATCCTTGAAAACATTTACATAAGCCACTATACAAAAATACAAAATTGCATAACAAAATACAGGAGCTGAATTACAAAATAAAAAGGAATAACTCTAGCTCTTAGTGGCCGACCTTGCAGATGCGCGACACGAACTGAACAAAACCTGCCACCTACACGGGAAAACACCCGTGCTAAGCGATAATGCTTAGTGGGGAGGAACAAAGACAAAAGAGCACTAAACAATATGCAAGTAAAATCATGCTAAAACATGTAAATAAGCATCACTTACCGAGGTCACTAATAATAGCAGCAGTCAATATGCACAAAGCATAATCATTAGAGATTCATGCAATTAACTTAACAACACTGAGCACAATTTAATACACTAACAACTAAGTCATGTGAATTCATGCATATATATATATATATATATGTATGTATACACAACTCACTAAATCGGTAAATTAACAAGGGTTAGAGATACCGAATGCATGTTCACTAAACCAGAATCACTCAAAATATACATAACACTTCACTGATAAAAAAAATACAGAACATCACATAATAGCCTGAATTTCATTTGTGTGGATACGGGAACACTACACTACAAGGGAAACTGAAAACAGTGTCAAAGTGGAGACCGAAGCCTCGACACTATCACTAATCACTAAGACCCTAAGCGAGGTCATCGCAAGGCCTAAATGGGGCAACATAAGCAGCTACACTCACTATCCCTTTATAAGCATGCTTATCTATCCACTACTATGACACTTCAGGCTCAACTTACTCACTCACAATTACAATACTTTAAATTATCCAAAGACATGAATCAAAACACTATCATTATCATTAATCACTAATACAACACTAGGATAATAATTTTAGCAAGGAACGAGCAAAACATGAACCATATAATAGTGACAAACCCATGTAAAATGGAAGAGAAGAAAATGTTTCAGGAAAACAAAATCAGGCAGAAGAGGCTCACTATCGCGATCGCGCTCTCGACAGTAGCCGCAAAGTGCTATGACTAGGGGGGCTTGTCACGAGTCGTGTCGAGGAGCACAACTCGTGACAAATAGATGGAGACTCTCGCGAGTTGTGTCGCAATGCACGACTCACGACAGCTACACAAGCTGGCATGAGTTGTGCCATGGTGCACGACTCGTGCTGGCCACAAATGCTTGGCACGAGTCGTGCCTTGGTGTACGACTCGTGCACAATCCCAGATGCCGAGTCGTGCTGGCCTGCACGACTTGGACAGAACACTTCCTCTCACTGAAATCTCATCTTGCGCGAGAGAAAGGAATTCCTGGCTTTGTCGTGATCGCAACGTGCATTACGCTCGCGATAGAGTCGAGGATTTCCCCACAATGGCACTTCACTGCTCTATTTTCCAAAAACAACAATGCCCTACCCAATTAATCATGCAATAACTCTTACCTCATCACTCTAAAGCATACCAGGACATGCTTATATATACTCAATATATACTCAATTTACACTTATTTAAACAAGAAATTACAATTAAATCACAAGAACATGCAAAACAGAATTTACACTAACTCATACTATATCACTAATAAAACTTTACATGCAAATCACTATAACTTGAATCATGCCAAACCAACAATCCAACTCAATCAAATACATGCATTTACACATAATTTAACACTCAAGATCTCCAGAAATTAAAGCATAACACACAGATGATCCGAAAAGAGAAAAAGGCAAAACACTCCCAAACCTCAAAATGAAGCTTCAATCCACTACTCTTCAAGACACCACTTTATCCTTGCCCTTGCTCCTCCTTCTTTCCTCGGATTATTGCATAACAACCCAGCCAAACCAACACTAAATCAAACCCATAATCCAGACCAAAACAAAACAAGAAGGAGAAAATGGAGACAACTAACCACTTACCTCTTTGAACCAACTCTAAAAACTCAGAAAATCCCACTCAAAACTTGAAGAACAACAAAGGAAGAGGTTGAGAGCAGAAAAATGAAGAAAGGAAGAGTAAGAGAATGGGAAGGAGTAAGAAAGAGAAGAAGGAGATAGCTTCCACGAGAAGCTATCCAAATTTCTGCCCCTCCCTTCCCTCTCTCTCCCATTCACATTAAATGTCGTCACCTACCAATAACACTTATCTCAATCCTCTAGGTCCACATGTCCCTCTCTTATTAGTCCTCTTAGTCAAATATCTCGACTAACCAAAAGCAAATCACTCACTAAACTTAATTATTTTCTTCAATTAAGTCCTAAATAATTCCAATCCACTTGCATAATTATGAAAATACCCTTAATTATCCACTCAAATATGCAATTTCCGACTAGCCCCTTTTTGGTTTGTTACATTATCAACAGGCCTAGTACAATGCTTTTCTTTTCCAAAACACAAATTTCACCCACACCAGATTATTTTATTTCAACCTCAAACAGAAGCCTTCCAAAATTCTTTTTTGGTTCGCCCATTGGTGGAAATTGTATAGAGCTTCTCCTGAAATCCTAAAACCCCAAATTGAGGAAAGCTATAACCTTTTTAAAACCTCTTACAAACCTTCTAACAAAGAAAAAAGGTTCCATCCTTTAATGCTTTTTGCAACAAGGTTCTTCTTACCATGGGTAACTGTCTGGTATTTGGATTACCATCAGCAGGAAGCACAAATAAACTTGGTCAGAAGATTTAAAATCAGATGGTGGACAAAATTCTCCATTTCAAACTCCATCAAAAAACCAGTCGTAAACTTGTGGCTCCAAAGTCAAGGCCTTCTCAAGCCAGAACCAGCAACAACACAGTTCTTGGCCCATAAGTCCTTTGCTCAGACCCAATTGGTAGCAGTAAAAACTGAAGAAGAATACTTTAAGATAATGGCCCAACTCCTCCAAAGTAAGGCCTCATCTTCAAAAGCTTCCTCGGGCCCCTCAAAAGCAGGCTCTTCCTCAAGTTCTGAGCCCATAGTTGACTTGGGTGACGATAACGGAGATGACTACTACAATATTTTTTCAAACTCTTGTTTAAGCCCATAAATAAGACATTTTGTAACAATGGGCCTAGCTCATTTATTTCCCTTTAAATTGTAAACATAGGCTTATCCCACAAACTTGTAAAAGGTCCAGCCTATTTGAAAAAAAAAAAGTAAGAAAAGTGAAAAAGCCAAACAGTAAAACTTTATTCTGTCGGCTACTTTCGGCTACTTTTTTATTTTTCAAACAGCCATGATTGACAAATAGGCACTCAGCATGTGAAGGAATCTCTTTACAGTTCATCCAGTCACTTCAGGCTCCCTTAATTGATGAAAGCTCCCTATTTAAGGATCCCTTCTTCCCAATTGAAGGCAAAGACTTATTTTGGAGAGAATTCCCAGTCTTCAAACTCTCTCACACTTAGAAAGATTTTAGGTAGCTCATGTGTTGAGCATCAACCCCTGTAATCTTGAATTGAGTGTTTATCTCCAGAAAAATTTGTAATTATTATATTTCAAAACCTGTAAGTGTAGCTCGCGTGTTGAGCCTTTGTACCTTACAATTTCTGTAAATTGTATTACTATTTCAATATATATATATATATATATATATATATATATATATATTTTTCAGAAAAATTATTTTTGCATTCATAAGTATGCTCTGTACTTGCGGGTTATGCTGATCTGGTACATCAAAAATATTGTTTGCATATTTTAAACAATCTTGAAGGTATATATATGTATGTATATTTGAATGTAATTTAAAGTATTACTTTATGTAAGTTTTAGAAAATATATATATGAACCGGTTAACCACATAATAACAGTTAATTGATATCCAAAAATCGAAAACAAAATAAAAAACTAAAAATGTAAAATATCAAAATCGAGTCAATCGGACCGGTTAACTAAAAAATCAATTTGATTTTGAACCAATTTTACGATTAACCAAATTTTCAATTTTTTTCTCACCCAAAAAGATTGATATGGAAAAACTTGGAATTACATAGATTGCATGTGTAAGTGGCTGGATCGAGCTTATTTGATTTGGATAAATACATAGATAAGACACAAACTTCCAAGATAAGGATGGCAGCGAGGCAATCAATTTCAAAAATTGGCCAATCTATTATCAAATCAATTTAATTTTTATGTATACATATCTGATAAGTTCTAAAATATCAAAACCAATAACTAGATGTTTGGGAGGCAAAATAAGTGAGATCTAATCTGCAATAAACAATGGCCGATCCACGATAAGCAGCGACCAATCTACAAGACAGATGAAGACTAACCCCTGGCATGCATGGGATTAGCACTCCAATGTTTAAGTCAGAGAGAATTTAGAAAGAGAAAGTAACGAGATAGTTGGGAGAATGCGTGGTACCTTATGTTGGATCTTTCTCTCTATTTATATAATACCTAGGCATCTAGTGCCCATAAAGCTAGGGTACTTGAGTATCAGATCTGCCGTATCTGCAGTGAGCAAGCTTAGGGTGTCTGACGTGATGGCTAGCAGGGCAGGGCCATTTGATGTGATAGGTTTGTCTGACTTTGTTAGATCGACAGGATATCGCTCGATCTCATAGTGTTAAACCTATTTTAACCAGTCAATAGGCTCTTTGTGTTCTTGAGCCTACAGTTAGTCCTGAACTATAATAAAGCCTATGACTTGGGCCTAAGTATGATAATAGTGGATATTATCATTTATCCCCCTTGACGTTCCAATTGGCCAAGCGGATCGGAGGATAGAAGGGGCTTAAGCAACTGGTGCTTGGGATTTCAAAAACGGTGGCAGTTTCATGAAGTATGTTTTTTCAATTTATTACCCACAACGTTCCGATTGGCTTGAAAGATTGGAGGAAAGGGGCTTTAGGCAATTAATGCCTAGTTACCCACAATGTTTCGATTGGCCTGAAGGATCGGAGGAAAGGCGCCTTAGGCAATTAATGCCTGGGACTTGTGATAGCTTCTTAATATTCCAGACACTTTGAAATTTGGAATACTTTATTTAATGCAGCATCATTTTATGTCAAACGTTGTTTCAATTATCGGAGCATGTTATGATGGTGTGGCCACGTAATGTCCTCTGATTAGATGTCAGTTTGAATTTTAAAAATCATCTATTGCCTATAAATAAGTGATTTTCTTCTTCCTCTGGTTTCCTTTTAAGCTTCAAAATTTTTCTCAGTAGTTTATTTTTGGAATTTCCTCATTCTTCTCTGAGATTCTTCAAACTTTTGAGCTTTCATCTTTCTTAGGTTTTAACTCGACCCTTTTATTCCTCCAGTAAGCTTCCAATTTTGAACTTCTTCTCTTCTTTATTTTTTTAATTCAGGGTCGAAATTGTCGAATCTATGGCTTTCATGTACCACGGTATGGATTTGTGTTTTTTGTTGGAGTGGCAGCAAAAACCCGCAATTATAGATCATACTAGGCTTTCTGAGGATGAAGCTAAATCCTTTAGGAAAAAATATTATTTTTCTTCTAGATATTAAGCTTATCCTTGCCCCTTTCGATGTTCTATGGAAATGACCTTTTGTCGATGGGAAATTTTTTATCCTTTATAGCATGAGTCTAGAATCTGGGTTGAGATTCCCCTTTGATGGGTTTGATAGGGCTTTATTGGAAGCTTACAGAATAGCACCCTGTCAATTAAATCCTAATGCTTGGAATGCGATAGCATGCTTTAAGGCTATGTGTAGGAACTGTCAACTTCACATAGCTCCAATTATAGAATTGTTCAGTCATTTCTTTTTTATTTCCAATACAGTAGACCTCAAGGTTTTTTTAATTTCACCAGTAGGAGGGATAGGAAACTCATCCAATTTCCTACATCCTTGAAGGGTTTCAAGGACAAATTCTTATTGGTGGGGGTGAAAGAGAGCTTTGGAGTTAGCCTTGTAACACCCCCATCGGACACCCCCGTTGGAAGGGCGCCGGCGGGCGCGCTACCCGACGTTCACTCACATACATACATGCATGCACTAAACGAAAGCATACAGTCATACTTAACATACATACAAAAATACAGCGGAAATTAAAACTTTAAAGAAACAAAAGCTGAACATACATTAACTCACACACACGCAGGCTCTAAGCAGAAACATAAACACATGCATACATAAGATCACTCAGCAGAAGCATAAAGTGAACGATAAAACAAAGGGCTCACTTAACTGAAAACTTAATTACAATAAGATCCTTACAAATACAAACACATAAGCAAGAGGCTACAAAATTACAGAATCTGAAATACACGAGCTGAACAAAATACAAAACTTCTAACTTCTACGTGGTCGACCCTGCAAATGCGCGACTTAATCCGAACACAACCTGCTACCTGCACGGGAAGAGAGCCCATGCTAAGCGATAACGCTTAGTGGGGAGAACACACCAGAAAATGGACGGCCATTCACAATGGTTGCCAAGGCATAACACATTCAAATGGCAAAGGCGGATATTCAAAACACATATATAATCAGACTTGCATAGTAAAGACATTCATATCCATATACTTATGTCAAAATAAGCCAAGGCAAAAGCAATACCATACATAATACAAATATCATCATGTAGAACTACATACAATATCACATGCATTATACTTACTGGTTTCGTCGAGGTATCAGATAGCAACACTACACCATGCATAATCTCTTGAAAAAATATTATACATGCAAATATCATACCAAGGTACCCTTACCTTAACGGAACCCGTTCACATGCAACACAAATACCAAGCAATACTACACCCAACCATCATGCACCATTAAGAGGTACTAAATCATACGTTTACCATGTCACAAGACGCATATACTAAATAAAAACCTAGTATATAGCATCAAACCACCACACTTCCACTGCGCAACTCTAATCCATACAATATCATGCCATGAATTGCAAACACACAACAACGTACCAAAAACACTGCGATAACTGAGTTCAAAGGGACATAAAACATATCATTACATTATGGCACATGCACTTACCGGACGTCGATCCACATGCATGGCATCACAATAGGACATTTACTCGTTCACACATTTAACCACAGTATTCAGAGTTGCAAGCCAGTGTACTTATACATATTAATTCGCATGCTTACCTTCCCAACTGATCAATTAAATCCATTCACAATACAATATAGGCGGAAAAGCATATACAAATACATACTTGAGTCACATTCAAACCACTCAAACTTTCATGATCACATTCAGAACAATAGCTGATTCACATTACTGACATCTTACTTAAACAGTTATCATATTTTCATATTCATATCAGACAAAGCGAACAGAATACCTGCTGACTCAAAATAGTGGATAACGAGTTTACTATCACCACCTTACGGGTGCGAATCGAATACTATCACCACCTTACGGGTGCGAATCGAATACTATCATATAATTTTTCTCAAAACATTTTCTAAAGGGGATCTTAAACAAGATCCAAACACATTAAAAAGGATCGCGAGGATCCGAACACATAAAGTGTTCGCGATGAACCAAACGGGGACCTGATCAGGGTCCAAACATTCATAGGTGTTGCAGCTAAGAGACTCTATTAGGCATGCCTAACTATCCACTAGACTGACTCTCGCAGGTCATGCATAATACAAATCATATCTCACATCATGACACATAATTAACATATTACATTCATATAATTCATAACATTATCCATACATAATTCATCCAATTATATCAATATACTTCATAAAATAGTCCAAGTATAAACCTAAAGGCATCACAAGTTCGAAATTCACACCTTGGCATCACAAAAGAAAACTCAATTTGGAAAACAGGGAGTGTCGCAATCGCGACGGATGTTGCGCTCGTGACAAAGGCGACTTGCCCCAGGTCGCGATCACGGCAACCTTCGCGATCTCGCGAGGGAACCAGGGCATCTCGTTGTCGCGCTCGCGACATACATCGTGCTCGCGACAGTGAGCTGCCAACCCAAACAATTCGACAACCGAGCTCGACAGAGGCTCAGCTGCACGGCTCGGCGGAGAGCTCAGACGCATGCGAGGGCTGCTTTCACCGGGCTCTGTCGCGACCTCGCGACGATGTCGCGCTTGCGACAGAGTCGGGAATTTCAACCCTTGCCCAGAAATCTGCAGAAAATTCCCTCTTCACAACACCCAAATCTCAAACCAACATCAAATCATCAACTTACCTCACCTCCAGCCAGCCACACATCATTGACAACATAAACACAACATCCACACCAAGAATTCCAAATAAATCATGCCACAAACAATATCCATTTACACAATCTATAATGTCAACACTATTTGCCATTCATCACAATCGCACCCATGTTTATATGCATTCATACATATGGTACATCATGCTTAGGTTACTCATGAGATCAACACATATTAGTACTCATCCAAAAACCAACCTTCACGGGGTTATCTCTATTGTTATTTACTAGCTAGATCACCAATCTTAATCATACTCATAAGTTTTCCCAAAGACAACTACTTATATAGTCATTATATTACCCTAAACATTCATAATAAGCTGAGGGGAAGGGTAGGGAATTAATCCGGGTCAACCGAGGGCTCAAAAATAAAGAAGAAAAGGCTTTTACAAGATTTTATGTCGCGATCGCGACAGAGGCACACCTCAGGTACCAACAAAAACTGCTTTACACCCCAGACTTGTGTTGCCTAAACCAACCTCTAAACCTCATTTTTAGCCAAAAATTCCTTCTTAACAAATGTTCCTTAGGATGTTAACATTCAAATGAAACAATTTTAGATCAAAATGACATCTATAACTCCAGATATTCTCTCCACAACCCATACTGGTCAAACAACCCGACACAAAAAGTGACACTATGATTTTATCCAAATTTCAAGGTCTTAGAGCAAGAATTTGCCCAAGGCTATTTCTAAGACTTTTAAAGAATGGAAGTCACGATTCTAATGGCTCAAGAATCACACGATTCAGAGATCTATAACTATACTTATGACAAAAACATTAGGAAGAGGTCAGATGAAAACTTAACAGAGTTTACCCAATCATGCGTCTTCACTCTCAATTCTCACATACCTTCAATTTAATCCTTATCATGCATTACTAACACATTCATCAAAACAAATACATTCATATACACATGCCAAGACACTCAATTTCTAGAATTTAAACAACGCAAACACTTCCACAACCTAAGTGAGAATTAAGGCAAAGACAACCTAAGAACTCAAATGCAGAAATCAAGCTCCCAAACCTCTTTGAAGCACAACCCAGCTGATCTTCACTCTTCAATCTTCTCTTTGCCTTTATTCTTCTTCTCGCCACCCAAAGCTTGCACAAACAAACCCAGAAAATCCTTAATCCAAACCCCCATTCACAATCAATCAAAACTAAAAGAAGAAAGAGAACCATAAACCCAAACACATACCTCTTAATCTTGCTCCAACCTCAATTAAAATCACCCAAGCATGTACAAATCCCAGCCAAACAAAAGAGATGAAGCAGAAAATGAGCAAGGAAGAAGAGCAAAGGAAAACCAAGAGAAGGAGAGAGGAGAGAACGGGAAAGGCAAGGCAAAAAATCTGCCCTTTCCTCTCTCTTCTATTTTCCCTTTTTCCTTTTTCTTTGCATTTAATGCTCACCAACCAACATCCACATGGCAATCTTCTATAGGCCCAACAAAACCCACTTTTGACTTATTCCTCCTTGCACCATACACAATACACACACTAACACTTCTTACAATAATATCTTCATTGCACCATACCCAACTCACACCAAAACATTTCTTAAAAACCCACTTACATCCTACTTCCATACACCACAAGCACACCATAAAATTCCTCCACTATACTTATTTAATTATTCCCTTTGCAATTAAATCCTTATTATCCAATCTTCCTCAAGCATAAATTACTGAAATACCCTTAAATTTTTGACTTAGCATACAAATTCTAACCAGGCCTATTTTGGGTTGTTACAAGCCTAGACCGAGCAGACAAGTCGATCAATATTGAGGACCTGGTTAGTGGTAAACGCAGGTTTGAAGACTACATAAAGAGTTTGAACAATTTGGTTACGGATAATGGAGGGCCATTGGACTTCGATTTATTATTGAGTGCGTTGCCTGAACCCTCCATTACTGGAGAAAAGAGAGAATGTGAGCGATTCCTGTTCCTTCTCTCTCTTCTTCTAGGGTAGATCATTTTATTTTATCATCCTTTTCTATGGATTGAATCTGATCTGACCTTTTTTATGACTTTGTTTGCAAGAAAGATGGCTAGTAAGGAGGTGAAGAGAAAATTGGCTGAGGTAGCTGCCAAAAAAGCAAAGGAATTGAAGAATAAGACCAAAGTCCAACGCCTTCGCCGATTGAAGAGAAAGGGCAAAGTTGAGAGTGAAGGGCAGCCTTTAACTATGAGGCAGCAAACTGAGGACACCTCGACCTTGACTGGAGCTAGAAAAGAAAGAGAGGATGTGGTTGCTCCTGCAGATTTGACTATTACAAGGCCATCCTCGATCGTCATCATTGATGATCAACCTCCCACTTGAATTGCCAATGTAGAGGCATTACCGCTGGCAGCTTCAAAGGGAGATCAGCCAGCTAGAGATGAACAACGAAGGGGCAAAGAGAAAATTGGCAGAGATCTTTTGTCGATCCCTGGCGATTAGCCTTATCTGCTAACTCTTACAAGCTGACCTCTACTTCGCTTGTCTTGTGACGACCCTTCCTCCGAAAGTCGATGGGTGCCTTTCTAGGGATCCCTCTCAGTCAAATCCTCAATAACCACTAAAGGGATCAAGCCACTATGAAGAACCCACGTCTAGTGAAGTATGTGACTGAAGGTGTGCTTCTGGAAAAGGACTCGACCCATCAATAATTTCCTACCTCTTTGGAGTAAATGGGGACAAATCTCTGTATGTTGTCGTTGATGGTAAGTATTGAGTCGCTTTGTTTTTTTCACACAAGTTGGTTTGGTGCTAAATGACTAGGTTTAATCCAAGTTATGTGGTTGTATGCTTTAGGTTGCTTGGTTCGGCGCATATCTAGCAAGTACCTACATTTGGAGTAAACTAGGGATCGGTGCAGTACAATCTGTAGAAGGCCGAGGCTACCCTCTTCGCAAAGAGGGAGAAAATAGAGTACGAGTGCCAAGTCTCCTTCGATGAGATCGCCAGAAAGCATGAAAGGGCTTTGATGAGTCTCAAGCAAGCACATGACTGTAGCCTATCTTCAATCCGAAATAGACAAGCTAAAGCAGGAGAATAACAAGCTGAAGGGAATGGAATCGAAGGTTGTGGAATTTTAACTCAAGAATGCCAAGTTGAAGATCAGGGAGGCAAAGTTGGAAACTACAAAGGCCAACCTGGAGAAAAAGATCGACTCTCTAGAGTCAATTCAGGTGGATCTCACAGCGAAGGTCACTTCCTGAAGTCAACCCAGGCGGACCTCCATTCCCAATACCAGAAGTAGATTGAGGATGAGAATAACAACCTGCTGAAGGAGTTGGGTGGTTGTGTTCAAGGGGAGATGATTGAGCGGATCAGGATGGCCTGCGAAGAGAGGTTTCCTAGGTTTCGATCTATCATTCCTTGCTGATCCTAAAGCCCTCCCCAAACTCCATAAAGGTGATAAGGAGGAGGAGGAGGATGAGGCGAAATTCGTGCCCGATCTTAGTGGCCATGCAGATTAGAAACTTGTCTCTATTTTGTTGTTATTTTTTTTTTTTTAATTGACAATGTAAATATTGTGATGTAAACATTTCCTGATAATTTAATGGACAATGTAAACATTTCAGCGTGCGATTTCTAATAAAGGCTTGATCAATTTGTAAAGAATCGTGTATGTATAACAACTCTTTGTAAATTGTAAGCACTCGACCATCACCGATCGACAATCACAGGTATCTTGCAACTCGACTAATTTATGAGCTGAGGGACTCTTAAATTAGGAGAAAACTTGTAAAGAGCATGTCTTTGTAAGTTTTGATCTCATCCAGCATAGACATTTCATTTATGAAAATAAGGAGCGAACATTTACCCGATTGACATGATATTCATTGTCTAATCGAATTACCAAGAACTTGCACTACAAGTGATATTTCTTTAGAGCTTACGTGTTCCACATTCTGGGAACATCTTGCCCATCCATGCTTCGTAGCTTGTAAGTGCTGGGGCAGACAATTTTCACCACTTCTATTGGACCTTCCCAATTGGGCATTAGTTTGCCTACACCTGAGTTTCCTTTTTGGATCTCCGCCTTTCGCAGCACTAGGTCCCCAAGCTAGAAATACCTGGGCCTGACCTGAGTGTTATGGTATTGGGGCAAACTTCTATTTGTACACTACAATTTTGACGTTGCTATCCTTGTGCCTCTCTTCAATAAGATCGAGCTCCATTTGCCTTTCATAGAGATTTTAATCTTCAATGAAAGACTCAATTCTGAGTGAGGGCATACCTAAAGACTCAATTCTGAGTGAGGGCATACCTATCTCTACTGGGATTATGGCTTCCTATCCATAAATAAGTGAGAAAGGGCTTTGGCATGTACATGCTCTGGGGGATGTTATGTAGGACCAGAGTACGCTATTGAGCTAGTCTATCCAATTCCCTTTTGCATCGCCTAGCCTCTTTTTTAACCTTCAAGTATAGTCTTATTAGAGACTTTCGTCATTCCGTTAGTTTGGGGATGTGCTATTGAAGTGAATCTCAAACTGATATTTAAATCGATGCAGAAGCCTCTAAACACAACGCTGTCAAACTGCTTGCCATTGTCAGTGATCAAAACTTTTGGCAGGCTGAACCTGCAGATAATCTCCTTCCAAGCAAAGTTTTCGATCTTTGCAGTAGTGATGGTGGATAAGGGTTCAGCCTCGATCCACTTTGAGAAATGATCGACCATGACGATAAGGAACTTCATTTGTCATTTCCCAAGTGGAAAGGGTCCAAAGATATCCATTCCCCATCGGTCAAAAGGCCATGATATCCCGATCGGCTGCTGCTCACTCGCTAGTGTCCTGATGATCCTCGCATAGATTTGGCATTGTGGGCAGCGCCTTATAATCTCCTGTGCATTTTTGAAAATGGATGGCCAGAAGTACCCCATTTGTAACATTTTTTTGCACATGGCTCTAGATGCCTCACACGTTCCACAGAGCCCTTTATGAATCTCTCTAAGTATGCAGTCTCCCTCTTCCTCAGATACGCAATTCAACCAGGGATTGCTAAAGGCCTTTTTGTATAGGAAACCATCAGTCATTAAATAGTTTAGAGATTTCCTGGCGATTTTCCTTGCTTCTGCTTCATTTGCAGGAAGGGTACCTGTTTGTAAATATCTTGCTATGGGTATCATCCAAGTTTTTGCCTCATCAATCTAAATTATTTCAACCTCAAGAAAGAAAGTTCTTCTACCATGACATTTTCATCAACGAAAATTTGATCAGTCGAGGCGATTTTGGCTACTAAGTTGGCTTGTATTGTGAAATCTCTGGGGACTTTTTCAATGATTATCCTTGTCCTGCTAGACTCTAGTCCCTGGATTTTGGCTCTAACCATAGCCAGATAGTTCCTCATAATAGTCTTTTTTTCTTTGAATGTGCCAAGGACTTAACTGGTGATTAATTGTGAGTCACTTTTTACATTGAGATGTTCTGCTAGGACGGACTTGACCAATCTCAGGCCCCGCCGAAGTTCTTCATACTCAGGAACATTGTTAGAAGCTAGGAAGTTTAGTCTTACTGCATATAACATATTAATGTTGAGGGGAAGATTAGGATGATTCCTACTCCTCCTCTCTGCTCGTTCAAAGTGTAATACCCCAATCTATTCCTTAGTAGTTTTAAGTGTAACTTGATAATACATGCATGGAGGACTTTATTGAATAGAAAGGAGAATTCAATTGCATTAGGCTATTTAATTTAGTATGCCAATACATGAATAACATAAATCAAGAGATAAATGCATGAGATTAGAAAAGATAGGGACTAATTAGCAAAGAAGGGACACATATACCAATAGGAAAGACCCAAGTGTTGTATCTAGAGGGAAGAGGAGAAATCTTCATGGCTTTATAAGCCATGAAGGTCGGCTGATTTTGGGTTTAGAAAACCAAGCCAAGAGCTATTCATTCTCTTCTCTTCTTCATCCATTCTTGCACCCTAAAATCAAACCAAAGTATTCCCAAGGTTAAGTACAAGTAGGAGAGTAATTCTAAAGTAGTTTTGAAGATATAAAGGTAAAATTTACTCTCTATTCATCTTCTTCTTGCTTATTAGGATGCAAGTAGTGATATATATATGTGTATATATGTATTGATGAAATTAACAAGATTTTATTATTTGAACTTGAAGAAGAAGCAGCTGAAAGTGAAAGAAAAGAGAAGGAATAAGGAATAAAGTGAAAGAGTTAAAAGAATGAGTAACTATTGAGGTTTGGGAATTCTTCATCTTTTATGTTATAGTTATGGTTAAATCTAATTTTTGTGATGATGAAGTGTTTATTCATGTTTATAAATGTTATTGGAAGTTTTGAGGAGTTAGTTGTGTATAAGAAATGATGTTTGATATATGATTTGTATGGAAGAATTATGTTGATGATGTTTGGAGAATAAAAAAATGAAAAAATAAAGCATGTGAATTTTTAGATTTGCACAGCTGTGCTTTCGAAATACAACCTTGTTTTTTGAACAACAGCTGTGCTTCAGTGTAAAATTAGGAAGTTGTGTTAAGTTACACGGTAGTAAGGAATATCCTTACGACCGTGTGATGGTGTTAAGTTACAAAAGTATGGCGGTTCGTAGACCTACACGGCGGGCAGGCCAGCCCTTACCGCTGTGTGAATGCATTTTGTTCAACTTTTTAAAATGTGAGGTAATTCACACGGCGGTCAAGACTTCCTGACCACCATGTGACATACCATACACGGCGGTCAGGAATACTCTTACCACTGTGTAAAAGCATTCTGCTCGAAAATTTCAAATCTCAGCATTTTACACGGCGGGTTATTTTTCTGAAAACTATTCAAGTTTTTGTGCATTCAAAACGAACTCTGATTTAAATCAAATTTCATAAGATGACCAATTAGCAATAATAAATGACATCTAATCAGGTTCTGTGATATTTTGTGAATGGCTCTGAAAATATCTGTCACTCTGAAGATAAGTATTCCTAGAACAATATCAAATGACATGCTAAAAGTAAAGGAATAAAATATTTTAATGCCTGCTCTGGAGTGGGTGGTAGTTGATATATAGGCATGCTTATAGGGACTTTGTTTGCTATAGCCTCTGTTCAATTCTGGAGACCCATTTTTATCCTTATTTGGCTCATAAATTAATAAGATAATTAAAATGAAATGTACCTTCGGGTACTCCTGTTACTGTACCCTCAGGTACCTCTATTCAGTATTTTCCGTTATTCACTTCCTTAGGGTATTGCAGGCTTAATTAAAATTAAATACTTGTATTTCATCTATAGTTTTCTCTTGATTGTTATTATATGCATTTGTGTGTATGCATAGCTTGATGACTATTGTGAGTAATCGTCTTTTTCATATTAATTCCCCACTAAGCTATATGCTTAGCATGGGTTTTTTATCCATGTAGGTACTGAAGGTGAGGAAAACGCCAAAGACGACCCTCAAGCATCAAAGCCAACACATCTATAGAAGACTTACTTGTAGGGTTTGAACTTTTGTTATAACTTATATTTTTATAATGTTCTTTTGTTCAAACTTTATATAAACAGAACATTACAGCATGTATAAGTACTATGCAACTTTTTTTTATTAACTCTTCTTGATTGTAAAAAAAAAAAAAAAGAGTTTAGTGAAGTAATATAAGTTAATACTTCTGTTTCGCATTATTTATGTCTCGTTCCTGTACACTCTTTTATCCTCCTAGGGGTATAAGGGGTGTTACATAAAGCACCATTTACAATCGTTTCCCAAGCTACTACTTCATATCTCAGGCTCTGTTACACCTTACTAGTGAATTCAGCCATGAAGTCTGCTAACACCTGGGCTTTGATGGCCGATTTGGGCTCATACCTGATGTTAAAAGACAGTAATTTCAAAGCCCGTTCAATGAGTTTTCCATTGAACTCTGGCCTCGAGAGAAACTTTTTGAGTGGCTAGTCCGATATGACTACGATAGTATGAGCCTCGAAATATCGCCTGAGCTTTACAATGCAAATCATCAAAGCTATGATCAACTGCTCAGCTGGAGTCTTCTCCACTTCTGATCCTCTTAGGACCTGGCTAACATAGTAGATAGGCTTATGCCGGTTCTCTTCTTCCTTGACCAGAACAACATCTATTACTTCCCCATAAGTTGACAGGTAGAGGTATAGCTTTAACCTAGCACAGGTCGGCTCAGAAGAGGAGGTTCAGATAAGAATTTCTTTAGTTCCTCGAATGCTTTTTGACAATCCTTTCCCCAACCAAAATTTTCACCTTTCCTCAGCCGCTTAAATAATGGAATACAATGCTTGGTTGAAGAGGAGATGAATCTACCCAGGGCAAGGAGCCGTCCATTCAACTTCTGGACTTCCTTGACATTCCTTGACAGTTGCATATCTAAGATGGCCTGGATTTTCTCGAGGTTTGCCTCAATTCCTGTTATGACACTATAAAGCCAAAAAACTTGCCGATGGATATCTTAAACGTACACTTCTCAAGATTAAGCTTCATTTTGAATTCATTGAGGGTGGCAAATACCTTGGCTAAATCTGTTGCATAGTCAGATCGGCTCTTGCTCTTGACGATCATGTCATCCACATAAACTTTAACATTATGGCTGATCTAATCCTTGAATATTTTGTTCATTAGCAGTTGGTATGTAGGACCTGCATTCTTCAGTCCAAAAGGCATTACATTGTAGCACTACGTGCCTTCATTAGTGATGAAGCTGGTCTTCTCTTGATCTAGAATCCACATCAATATTTGGTGGTATCCTGCGTAAGCATCAATGAGGGAATAAATCTCGTGGCAAGCTGTTGAATCGACAAGCTGATCAATGTTGGGCAAAGGATAACTGTCCTTAGGGAACTCTCAATTTAAATATGTAAAATCCATGCACATTCTCAGCTTGCCATTCTTTTTCTTCACCAACTCTATGTTTGCCAGGCAGTCAGGATATTGCCCCTCTTAAATGACTCCGATTTTGAGGAGTCGATCTACTTCTTCACTAATAAACCGGTTCTTGTCAGGTGTGTGCCTCCTCAGTTTTTGCTTAACTAGTGGAAATGTCAGATCCACATTATGTAACACCCCAATACCCCCTGGAAGGATAAGTGTTACGGACACAACTTCTTAAAATAAATCATAATCATATATACTAATATAAAGTGAACTTAAAACAACTCATATCAAAAATTATCATTAACATTATTTAATTAATAAAACTTAAAGTGAACACTAGATACCAAACGGCATCAACACTAGCAGTTGTGAAGAATAACCCTTATATGCATGCCTACCTATCCATGACTCGATTTGCAGGCTAAACTATTAATCCACTTAATGTTCATATAAATAAATACATTTATCAAAACCATACGCATAGTCATTCATAGACCAATACCATTATTCACACAAAATAGGATAATTAGAAAATATTTATAACTTTGAACTCCGTCGAGCTCGCAACATGCCTTGACAAATCCTTTTGTCGTGCTCGCGGCACAAGTCATGCACATAACAGAACAAACAAAATGCTTCTGTCACGCTCGTACGAAGTCTCGTGCTTGCAACAGCATACAAACTGGCAAACTCTGCCCTACGGACTGTCGAGCTCGCGACCCTTATCGCACTCGCGACAGAGCTTGAACTTCATGTTCAAACTCCAACTTCACATAGCTCTTTTCAAGCACTTTATTATAATCACATTCATGACTTCTAAAAATCAACCACAACACATTTCCAGCCAAAACTGCCTTAATCGAATAATCACATATGGGATGTCATTCTCATTGCACAAATCATAACTAACACACTAACATCATACAAACAATCAAAACATGGTATATCTAAATAGGATTTCATCAACTCATCAATACTATCCCAAATACAATTTAACAACTAGAAGAGTTATTGAACTCCTCAAAATCTATAATTAATCCAATCTCGCCAATCATGCATCTAATTTAAGAGTTAAGAATATAATCCCAAACCTTTGAATGCTAGCTCCTTCAACTTCACAAATCAAGTAACCTTCTCTTTACCCTTTGCTTTCCTACTTTATTTTCTAGCTTCAAACCAACATATACTTGAATAAGAGGAAGAACAAAGGAAAGAAAACGAGCAAACTAACCCTTTGAAGAAATCAAACTAAAGAAAAAGGAAAAAAAGAACTAAGCAAACTTACCTTTAGCTTACAACAACACAAAGATTACTTGTCTAACCTGAATTTTACTTAAGCAACACCTTAGGAAGGTTTTAAGTGAGCTAGGAAGATAGAAAAGTAGAAAGGAAATACAGAGTTATCCCATAGGTTGGCCAGCCAAGATAGGTAGAATAATCCAAATTCCACTTCGCCCTCATTTATATATGCATGTCATTCTTAGGTGTCTAACTCACAATAAGCCACTTGTAATGCACTAGGGTTGATTAAGCTTAATTAATTAATCTTTACTTAATTAATCCTCACTTAACACTGATCATGAAAAATTACTCTTTAGTCACTAATCTATTTTATTTTCATGCAATTAGGTCCTTAATTCTCAATTAAATTTTAGTCCGAAAATTATAAACCCTAAATCAAACTCATCTAATCACCGTAATCATGCACAATGCTACTAAGGTGGTTTTTGCGTCATTACAACTCTCTCTCCCTTAAAGAATTTCGTCCTCGAAATTCCTTCTAATATGCATGTTATGACCTAACCATTCAAAATATCATGCAAGGAAACACATTCAATCAAACATAAACAAGAACTTTAAGTAACATACTAGGTAAAACATCTTGATCTTTCTTATCCTCTTCCACAGTTATGGAATACACTCTACCAAAAGGTTGTTGGGTTTCAACGGAATTAAATCACATTAAACGCAGCGGAAAATGCGAAACCCGAAACAGGATCCAAGTATTTTCGATTGATTCAAAAAGAAAAGATAAAGATTAACTGACCTTTTGAACGAAATAACTCTTTAGATCGGACTGAAGACGCTGCCTTTACACGAACGTCCTCTATCGGTATCCACACGCACGAACAAATGAGCAGGAATCGCAGGGGTGCTAGCTCCCTTGAATGCGAATGGATTTCTTTTTACTTTCTTTCTCAAGGAAGAAAGCTGGCTCTGTTTTCTTTTCTTTTGTTTTACAAGGAAAAACGATTGCAGCCACACTAATCCTTGTTATTCTTAATAACGTGATTAGTGTTTTATTTAGGGTTAAACTCTTTTTATTTAAGAGTTATATCTCATATATAACTGTATGTATATTTTCAAATCCTTTTCCTCTTAGGAAAAGATAAATGAGGATATTATTTCTTAATTCAAAATTAAGATATAATATATATATATATATATATATATACATATATTTATATATATATATATTTATTTATTTATTTATTATTCTAAATAATAAGAAATAATTTATTAATACATATTATTATCTCATATTCAAAATAAGAGATATTTATATGCATAAATATATATATATATAAATATGTAATTTCGAAATTAAATATAAATACCTATATTTATATTATATTCCGAAATAACCCAATAAAATCCATTCTGTTCATTTTGCTCTTGGTGTGTGACCCAATAGGTTTATATTATGTTGGCAGTGGGCCTAATCCCATAAAAGCCCACAAGTCATAATTGGTCTCTAGCAAGACATTATGACTACCCAAATAATATAAGTATCGTTAGTCCGATTTTAACCTTGCAATAGAACATGTTATTATCCTTTTGTCACACGATATCTTGTTTGAACATAAGTCATGGTCCATGTCAAACTTAAATTGTTCAAACATATAATTTCTCGATCACCAAGTAGACTGATAAATTCAAATGACATTGATCACACTATCAATTCATTTGAGCACGGCCATGCATTTTACATTCCTACTTATCGAGGGGCCCAATAGATATCTCTCTCATAAGAGAGGGACAAATTCCATCTTGATTATTTACTTTCCTCCGCATAATTCTCATTATGTCCGATCATAAACTTTATAATTATCCGATTAAAGATAACGTTTGATTATGTCAAAACATAATGATCCTTATGTAGGAAACTATGATAACCTCAGGTCAAAGGATTCAATAATATATCTATTATAAGATCACTTATGACATTAACCCATGAAGTGATCTTATAGTGGGTCTATCCAGTACTTTGTTCTCTAGCAAGTACATATAGATTTGATTTATATCAACATATATAATCATCCCATGATTATCAATGCAAATCTATACTAGTCTTAATTTATCTTTATGCCCTTTATTGATAAATGACTAGGGACAACATGAATAACATTGTTATTCATAAACATTACAATAATGTAACATGCCAATAATATCAATGCGAAGAAAACCATTATATAAATGAAAAAGTAATGATTACATCAAGGTCCAAATGCTTGGCCTAGGGCATAACCACTAACAAAGGTATGTAAGGTCCATCTAACATTTCAGAAATAACACCCGATCGCTGTCCTACTTGATCGGTTCCACTTCTAGTCCTTCCTCTTCTATCCCCTCCAGAGATTGGTGCGTTTTCTCGTCTTGATTGATTAATCGAGTTTTCATGAACTTGAGGAAACTTTGCCACTAAATAGTCAGTACCACCACACTTAAAACAAGCTCCAGTGAGCTTCGTACATACACCCCAATGGGTTTTCCCACAGTGTTCACATACCGCCGGGGCACTCCCTCTATTTGATGGGGCTGGCACTCCAACTTCATAAACTAATGTTATCCTACTGGAATTCTCATGACCCAACAGTTTCTGTGGTGTACTAAACTTACCTTGACTATCTTTAGTCTCACGAGTTCTCTTGCCAAAAACAAATCCAGTCCCACTATCCTGTGACTTCCTCTTTTGATTCTTTCTTTTAATTACCTCAGACTTTTCCACCTTTAAAGCAGCTAACACCAACTGATAATAACTCATTGATTGCAAAGAGGTCATTGCAGCTATTAATCCCTTAATTATTTCATTTAAACCCTCCTCAAACTGTCGATATTTAAACTTTTCAGTCATTAAAGCATCATGTACATACTTACTAAGTCGGCTAAATTCTTTTTCATAATTAGCCACAGTTAAATTTCCATGCTTAAGACTCACAAATTCTCTCCACTTAGCCTCTTCATAAGCCTTAATAACATATCTCTTTTCAAACTGCTATACAAAGAAATCCCTGGTCATATTAACAGGTTGTTGAGGATTTCTTAACACTAACTTCCACCAATCATATGATGGACCTTGTAACAACGATACTGCATATGACACTCGCTGTTCCTGTGGATAATTTATTTCTTGCAATATTCTCTCTGTTTTTCTATCTAGAATTCTACTATATCAGACTCATCTACATAAGTTCCTTTAAACTCCTCTGCTCCTCATTTCCTAATTACATCTGAAGGAGCTGTAGGGGTAGTCAATCTATCTATCATTTGCATTTATCCTTACACTAACATTGGATTTTCTGGAACTAAGTGTGGATTTCTTGCTGGTGGAGGCTCAGGTACTTGTGGATTAACATAAGCTGGGTTAACACTTCTAGTACTTTCACCTATATCTTCACTAGAATCTAATTCCATTATCACTCTACAAAACAAGGAAAACAATATCTGCATTATGGCCACACTCTAAACAGACTCATATCAATTATATTCATTATAAATCCTATAGTCCAGAATAGCCTAAACATATATGTGATGCGCACCGGACCCCGCGGCCGCCCCTCTGACCGCCCGCTTGAGGGCGATCGGGCAATTGAGGATCCGTTGGCAACTTGTAAAGATATTTACAAGTGCGTCTATTTTGGGCAACTAGGAGGTGTCATGGAGTCGCCACCCAATAGAACATTGGGAAAGTTTCTCTCGCCTCGGAGAGCCTAAGACTGCGCTTAGTATCCATTTTGGGCCAACCAGAGGGGTCTTGGAGGGTAAACCTCTCGCCCTAAGGAGCCTAGGATTAACGTCAAAGTCTCGTGACACAAGAGGTGTCTTGGAGGGTGAACCTCTTGCCTCTTTGAGCCCAAAGACCAGAGATAGGTTCGGGACTTCTCATTTATTCATACTTTGAATAATTTTACAATTATGTTTTGAATTTATTATTTCACCATCTTTCCATACGATGCAATCAATTAAAGGCACAATCATTCATTTAAAAGCAGAAATAAAATGGCATTAAAGCATAAATAAAATTACAATAAAACTAAGGGCAGAATACAACCCTCATTGCAAAAAGTGCAAATCATGCATAAATCGGGATATTCATTTAGATGGGAACGTTGGTTCCGGACTACTTATTATTAAAAAGATATAAGATTATTGAATAAATTTAAATCTTTGTTTGAGATGAAAATCAGGACATTGGTCCAGTTTTATCAACCAATATTTTATTTGGTAGAAAATATTTGTGTGGTGGTTCTTTTTAAGAGCGGTCGAAAATCGTTTTATTAGTACAGACCACAAATACATAAAATAAAATAAAATAGTGATTACATATTTCTCGAATAAATAAATAAATTCTAAATGAATAAAATTAGAAGAATTAATGGATGCAAAATATGATGACAATTATAATAATCAAATATAAATAATGATGCTTACGATAATATCATAAAATAATAATAAAACAAATAGTATTTGATAATAATAATAATAATAGCAATAATGCAAATAATAATAATAATATCAATATATAAAATATAACAACAATCACAATAATAATTATAATTAATCATAACAAATAAAGAATAAAATAATAGCAATAAAATAAATAATATATAACAATATATATAAAAACAGGAAATAATAATAAGTGAATAAATATAACAATTAATTAATAGCACCCAAATAATAATAATAATAATAATGATAATAATAAAATAGGGGGAAGTGGAGTTTACCTCACCGGAGCCTCGCCAGAGGGGAGGTGGTCGACACCACCGTCGCCGAAAGGGAGATCGGACCGCTGGGATCCCGCCGGAGTGGGTCACGCGCCGGAATGCCAGCTGAGCTGGCCGAAAACGCTGTCGAAAGCTGCGGATCCTCTTCACGCCGGTGTGCTTCCCGTCGGCGAGTGGGAGGAGGAGATAGCCGCCGGTCTAATCGTCCGGCCACGACGAACGCAGCGCCACCGTGCGTGGCCTCTTCCGGCGTCGGGGGTAGCGCCGGCGGCCCCCTTTCTTTCTTCCTCTTTTCTTTTTCTTCTTGGCGTCGTGGGTCTGTGTGTTTTCCGTTGGCCCTCCCTCTCTTTTGCTCTTATTCTTTCTATTTCCCTTGCCTTTTCTTTCTTTGGCTTTCTTTTTCCCTTTCTTTTTCTTTTCTTTCTTTGGCTTGTTCTTGCTCTCTCTGTGCTCAGCTCTCTCTCTCTCTTTTCTTTTCTTTTTCTTCTTCTTTTTTTGGTCTTCCCTCTCTGTGTTTTTCTTTGCCCAGCCGAGAGAGTCCTCTTTTGCTCTCTCTTTCTTTTCTTTTTCTTTTGTTCTTCAACCCCCACTAAATTTTCCTCATCTTATTCTACTTATACCCCTAAATTAGGGCTAAGGGTCATCCAAGTAATTTCCTCCATTTTTCTATTTCTTAATTAAACTAACTTAATTCAAATTAATACACACATACTAATTAATTAAACATGCACATATTAATTAAACACTACATTTTAATCTATTTAATCTATTTAATCTATCACATATATAATTTATCTAATTTAATTAAACATTACACTAATTACTAATTACTCATTGCATATATTACATCTTAATATAATTATCACATATATTATTTATTTAATTAAACACTCTACATACTGACCAATTAATTAACTAATTAATCCTTAATTTTACATGCATTTTAATTAATACAATAATATTAACTAATTAATTAACTAACAATATTTACTAATTAATTACCTAATTTTACACACACACATATTTATATATTTATTACATATATATATATATATGTATTTTTTGGAGGAAATTATCAAGGATCCAAAATTACCATTGCCATTTTTATGCTAGACTCGGGACCCGGTGTCTACAGTTGCCCCCAATTTTGGCAAATCTAGTGGTAGACACCTAGGTGAGCCAAAATTCAAAGAGGAGGAGAGAGGGGATTACATACCTGTGGCAGAGTCCTTGCCTTCTTGCCGAGAGTCGGATAAAGAGATGCCTCCTCAGAGGGCTTCGAGATTTGCCTCCTCAAAGGACTTTGGGATTTTGCCTCCTCAGAGGGCTTTGGGGTTTGCCTCCTCAAAGGACTTCAAGATTTGCCTCCTCAAAGGACTTCAAGATTTGCCTCCTCAGAGGTCTTCGGTCTTCAAGATTTGCCTCCTCAAAGGACTTCAAGATTTGCCTCCTCAGAGGTCTTCGGGATTTGCCTCCTCAGAGGTCTTTGGAATTTGCCTCCTCAGAGGACTTCGAGATTTTGCCTCCTCATAGGACTTTGAGAATTTGGCTCCTCAGAGTACTTCAAGATTTGCCTCCTCAAAGGACTTCAAAATTTGCCTCCTCAAAGGACTTCAAGATTTGCCTCCTCAGAGGTCTTCAAGATTTGCCTCCTCAAAGGACTTCAGGATTTTGATAACTGCCGCCTGAGAGGTCTTGGGATGAGAACTGCCCCCTGAGAGGTCTTGGGTTGATTGTCTGCCCCCTGAGAGGTCTTTGGTTGAGATCTGCCCCCTGAGAGGTCTTGGGTTTGATTGTCTTGATTGATGGATGGAATGATGTCGTCACTCGGTTTCTGCCGGTGTCCGCATCGAGTCTTTTTTTCTGTAAGACTTAGAAAGGCAAATATGCAGAAAAAATTGTGAGCATGCACGTGAGATGCGTATGTATGCAGCAATGCAGTATAAAAATTCCTCTAATTGGATTTGGAGGCGACAGCCGATTTGATTGCAATTTGCAGTAAGATCAGTGCCTTCTGGAATTGCCTTTGAATTTTATGCTTTTTGGGGATCATGAGGTTCTCATCTGAAACCTGTAGTCATTATTTTAATGTAGTGCATCCCTTGTGGATTTTCACACTAGCTTTTCTTGGCGGGAAATGCGTCCTTTCGGATTTTCACATGACCCTGTGCCTTATTTTTGCCTGTAAGGGACCCAACCCAATCCAGCGGCTTTTCTTCTTTTTTTTTATTATTTTTTAGGACAGACTGCCTGTTTCCAGGTTTTCACCCTGCCCTTTGGCCTAACTTTTGCTTAGAGCGCCAATTACGGTTTTCATCTCTAACGGCCTTTTTTCTTTTTTTTTTGTTTTTGTTTTTCTTTTTTTTTTTTTTTTTGTAGAGAAGCTGAAATTGTTACCAAAGATCTTTCGGGTGTGACTGTCATGTGCTTGTGCCTCAAATCACAGTTGCACAGGCTTGATTCCTGTCATGAAGCACAACTGTAGACACTAGCTTCACAGTTGACAACATGATGAGTTCATTGGCGTGCTTGAATGATGAGAGCAGCAACGGATATACAGTAGCTTTGAGTATACAAGATGAACTGCTCTGGTTACATCAATATCATTGTATAAATGCACGTATTTTAATTTGATTTCATGACACATGATCATTATTTGGCATTAATCTCAAGATACAAAACCTCATCTAATCTCAGGATGGATCTTGAAAGCATCAAACACCTGTTATCAATCAGTACTCTTTTGATTTTCACAATTGAATATTTTCTCTCTGCTCTTATTTTATTCTTTGAACGTGGATTCTAAATGCAATGTTGGAGGCAAGAATGCACTCGTGGCTCCTTGCTTGAAGCTCAAGAAACATCATAGGCCTCTTCTTACGTACCAAACCTTTTTAGAAGGTCGTCTCCGCTAATTGGATAAGACTGAACCCAGAATCAAGAGGTCTTACTTTGGTTGTAATGTCAGGCTTAGGTAGATAGCTGTCAAAGAAAGATCAGGTCACTAGAGAAAATATGGCCGCAATATTTACTCGACTAATGGATGAACCGTTCTCAGCTCAGTTGCATATACAAAGGATTTTTTGAATTTGGGCTCGGTAACATTTTAGCTCCTTGAGATCAGAATAAAAAAAGGGTAATCATTGAAACTAGTCAATTGGTTACTATTTTGAGCTCTCTTTTTTTCTTCTCTTCTTCTTTTTTTTTTTTGAATTTTTTTTTTGTTTTTTTTTTTGCTTTTCTTTTTTTTTTGATTTTTTTTTGAGCTCATGCCTTTTATGCACGACTAAACCCTTTTTACAAAGTGTAAACTCGCCCTTACCAAGGCAATTTTTGATAGCCCAAAGAATTGTTCAAACGTACATCCATCCTTTTTAGAGCGGCCACTCTTCTAAGGGGAAGCCAAAATCATTTCAGGCGAGGGGATAGTTTTAATGTGTGTAACAACAAAATTGGCACGCATTCAGTATACCTCTATAAAGGCTCAACGGGCTAGCAAGCAATTGCAGAATAAGGGTAGAAAATAATCATTTAGAGAGCTATGCAAAGAAAAGATTGCCTAAATCATTTTCCAGGTTCTGTCTTATCCAGAGATCGCTTCGACGGGTAATCAGAAAGGTTCTAGTGCTCTTAGTGAGTTTTCATCCAATCTCCTAATTGCAACTAGTTTTTTCTTTCTTATTTTTATTTTCTCTCTGAATTTTTCTCTCTACAAGAGTTATATCAGATGCTATAAAATTTTCCTTGGATTTTCCAAAGTTCCAAGATTAAATGCAATAGTATTAATTGAATTAATGTCAAAATGAATGAACGTATCATGATCATAAGAAATGAAATCATTAGAAATAATATACAAGCAAGCAACAATATAATTAAAATGACCAATATTGCATATGCCATTATTTGAAAAGCTCAAATATAAAGACATCTCCTAGCAAAGCAAGCACTGCAACCCATGTCGTTCATCTGTCATCAGCTTTTATTTCCCCTTCTTCTCTGGGTCAATAATTTCTTTATTGTTGATAAGATCTTGAATTCGATCCCTCAGAATTTAACATTGATCTGTTAACTGGCCAGCTTTGGTGGAAAGCACAAAATTGATCCGTGCTATGAACAGCTTTCCCTTGGTTTACGGCACGTCTAGCTAACAATGGTTGTAATTTTCCCTTTTTAAAGCCTCATCTTCTATGTGGGGTTCTCTACCCCTCACAGCTTGATAGACTATTGGCTCTTCTTTCTCCTCCATCATAAATCATCATTGGGATTGGGAATCTTTTCCCTTCTTGGCTTAATAGGTGCCGCAGCTCCATGCTCATTGACAGGTTAACAGTAGCATTGCCACTAAAAAGAGCCTCTCCACCAGTAGGTGGTTCGGCTTGCCCTCCAGCATGGACTATTTGTTATTGCGGGTCAACAAGTAGTTATGGAGCAAAAGGATGAGCAATCCTTTCGGTGATGTCACCCATCGTGTTCTAACATTCTTCGCTCGAAATCTTCCAGTCTCTTGGAAAGGTCTTGAGTGGTTAGAGCTCCGGTCTCTTCTGCCATCAAGGATGAGGTACTAGATGTCGAGAGTGGCTCAGGATCCCAATCAAGCACTAATTCGAGCAATCCAAAGGCCGAGTGTGTCCTTACTAATCGACCGTCGGGACCTCTAATCCACTTGGAAGAATCTATGATGGCTGAAAATTTAAATTATTAGAATGATGCGTGTATGACAATATACAATGCATGATCGTGAATTGTGCGGATAGAGTGAAAAAATCAATAAATTGCAATTATGCGATGCAATGCATGAAAATAAATATACACGTGATGGTATATGTATGTGAAAAATAATATGCAGGCAAAAGGATATATACATAAAATGAAATGCGTTTTCTCTTTTTTATTATTATTTTCGAATTTTTTTTTTACATGAATGACGTGTGATGTATATGCATGTTGTGCAGCATTCACAGCCACATGCAAGCAGGTAGATCCTTCCAACCTTATTTCTCCCACACACGAGGTCGTGCGGTCTCTTTCCTAAGTGGGCTTTATCCAAGGGTTAACAGGGAACCCAATGGACGCGTATAGTGCGCGGTGAAAAACCGGCAGCATAACAACTCTTACTTTAAAGCACATGCACATGGATGTTTGGCCATTATATATTTAAACAATTCGATTAAATCAAGATGGGCCCATCGGGGCATGAAAGCCTTTAATGAAAACCATTTAATTTGATTGATTTTGTTCAATATATGACAGCCCAAATAGTAAGCACGATATTATGGTACATGTCACCTGATGGAAGTTTCTATTGCCATTACATGGGCTTCAGTCATGGGTGGTGTTATTTTAGGGCTACCCAAGCATGGTCCCTGCCAACAGGCCTAGCTCATCACGAGCGTAACGATCGATCGGGTCACCATTTGATATACCTTGATGGTACGAGACTTGGGCTGGTGATTATCCTTAACACTTCCCTAAATTGAGTGAAAATAGGGTCGTGCTTCGGGAACGCACCGGGGCTAATAAAGGGACCAAACTAGCATAGTTCTAAGGCTCTAATGAGATGTAATGCAATTTTGAGAGAAGAGCGAAATTTATAAACTAAAACTTAATTGTAAATTCTAATCAAAGTACTTTTGAATCGAAGTCTCAAATATCTCCCAAGCGGAGTCGCCACTGTGACGCGCGCCGGACCCCGCGGGCGCCCCTCTGACCGCCCGCTTGAGGGCGATCGGGCAATTGAGGATCCGTTGGCAACTTGTAAAGATATTTACAACTGCGTCTATTTTGGGCAACTAGGAGGTGTCATGGAGTCGCCACCCAATAGAACATTAGGAAAGTTTCTCTCGCCTCGGAGAGCCTAAGACTGCGCTTAGTAGCCATTTTGGGCCAACCAGAGGGGTCTTGGAGGGTAAACCTCTCGCCCTAAGGAGCCTAGGATTAACGTCAAAGTCTCGTGACACAAGAGGTGTCTTGGAGGGTGAACCTCTCGCCTCTTTGAGCCCAAAGACAAGAGATAGGTTCGGGACTTCTCATTTATTCGTACTTTGAATAATTTTACAATTATGTTTTGAATTTATTATTTCACCATCTTTCCATACGATGCAATCAATTAAAGGCGCAATCATTCATTTAAAAGCGAAAATAAAATGGCATTAAAGCATAAATAAAATTACAATAATACTAAGGGCAGAATACAACCCTCATTGCAAAAAGTGCAAATCATGCATAAATCGGGATATTCATTTAGATGGGAACGTTGGTTCCGGACTACTTATTATTAAAAAGATATAAGATTATTGAATAAATTTAAATCTTTGTTTGAGATGAAAATCAGGACATTGGTCCAGTTTTATCAACCAATATTTTATTTGGTAGAAAACATTTGTGTGGTGGTTCTTTTTAAGAGCGGTCGAAAATCATTTTATTAGTACAGACCACAAATACATAAAATAAAATAAAATAGTGATTACATATTTCTCGAATAAATAAATAAATTCTAAATGAATAAAATTAGAAGAATTAATGGATGCAAAATATGATGACAATTATAATAATCAAATATAAATAATGATGCTTACGATAATATCATAAAATAATAATAAAACAAATAGTATTTGATAATAATAATAATAATAATAGCAATAATGCAAATAATAATAATAATATCAATATATAAAATATAACAACAATCACAATAATAATTATAATTAATCATAACAAATAAAGAATAAAATAATAGCAATAAAATAAATAATATATAACAATATATATAAAAACAGGAAATAATAATAAGTGAATAAATATAACAATTAATTAATAGCACCCAAATAATAATAATAATAATAATAATAATAATAATAAAATAGGGGGAAGTGGAGTTTACCTCACCGGAGCCTCGCCAAAGGGGAGGTGGTCGACACCACCGTCGCCGAAAGGGAGATCGGACCGCCGGGATCCCGCCGGAGTGGGTCACGCGCCGGAATGCCGGCTAAGCTGGCCGGAAACGCTGTCGAAAGCTGCGGATCCTCTTCACGCCGGTGTGCTTCCCGCCGGCGAGTGGGAGGAGGAGATAGCCGCCGGTCTGATCGTCCGGCCACGACGAACGCAGCGCCACCGCGCGTGGCCTCTTCCGGCGTCGGGGGTAGCGCCGGCGGCCCCCTTTCTTTCTTCCTCTTTTCTTTTTCTTCTTGGCGTCGTGGGTCTGTGTGTTTTCCGTTGGCCCTCCCTCTCTTTTGCTCTTATTCTTTCTATTTCCCTTGCCTTTTCTTTCTTTGGCTTTCTTTTTCTTTTCTTTCTTTGGCTTGTTCTTGCTCTCTCTGTGCTCAGCTCTCTCTCTCTCTCTTTTCTTTTCTTTTTCTTCTTCTTTTTTTGGTCTTCCCTCTCTGTGTTTTTCTTTGCCCAGCCGAGAGAGTCCTCTCTTGCTCTCTCTTTATTTTCTTTTTCTTTTGTTCTTCAACCCCCACTAAATTTTCCTCATCTTATTCTACTTATACCCCTAAATTAGGGCTAAGGGTCATCCAAGTAATTTCCTCCATTTTTCTATTTCTTAATTAAACTAACTTAATTCAAATTAATACACACATACTAATTAATTAAACATGCACATATTAATTAAACACTACATTTTAATTACATTTTAATCTATTTAATCTATTTAATATATCACATATATAATTTATCTAATTTAATTAAACATTACACTAATTACTAATTACTCATTACATATATTACATCTTAATATAATTATCACATATATTATCTATTTAATTAAACACTCTACATACTAACTAATTAATTAACTAATTAATCCTTAATTTTTCATGCATTTTAATTAATACAATAATATTAACTAATTAATTAACTAACAACATTAACTAATTAATTACCTAATTTTACACACACACATATTTATATATTTATTACATATATATATATATATATATATATATATATATATATTGGAGGAAATTATCAAGGATCCAAAATTACCATTGCCATTTTTATGCTGGACTCGGGGACCGGTGTCTACAATATGCTCTGATACCTCAACTTGTAACACCCCAATGCCCCCTAGAAGGATAAGGGAGTGCTATGGACACAACTTCTTAAAATAAATCATAATCATACGTACTAATATAACGTGAACTTAAAACAACTCATATCAAAAATTATCATTAACATTACTTAATTAAAACTTACATCTTTCAAGTACACAATTATACAATATACCATTACATATCTTTGATATACAAAAATGATACAAATTCTATACAATACAAAATATTTAACCTAACTAGAAGACTTAATGACTTCTCCTAGTGGCCAGCAGATGCTTCTCTCAAAAACTTAAGCTTCCGAACTATGAACCTACACGGGCGATAAACACTCTTGCTGAGCTATGGCTTAGTGGGGATACATACATATAAAACAAATAGACTACTACAGGAAACCAAGAATTTAACATATAATAGCAAAACATACTTTAGATAATTAATAAGTCAATGTTCAATAATACATACTTTACATCGTTAATATCATGACAATTATCACATATAACACAAAACTATATTCAGTCAATAAAATAACAATCTTAGTATAGCCTGAATCAATATAGTAGTGGATAATGGGAACACTGGATACCACTCGGGTATCAATCACTACATATTGGGGAAGAATAATATCAACACTAGAGATATTTAAATCTCGATTCATTAGATACCAAACGACATCAATACTAGCAGCTTGGAACAATAACCCTTATAGGCATGCCTACCTATCAACGACTCGATTTGCAAGCTAAACTATTAATCCACTTAATGTTCATATAAATAAATACATTTATCAATACCATGCACATAGTCATTTATAGACCAATACCATTATTCACACAAAATAGGACAATTAGCAAATATTTATAACTTTGAACTCCATTGCGCTCGCAACATCTGTTGTGCTCGCGACATACTTCGACAAATCCTTCTGTCGCACTCGCAGCACAAGTCACGCACACGATAGAACATGCAAAATGCTTCTATCGCACTTGCGCTAAGTCTTGAGCTCATGACAGCACACAAACTGGTAGACTCTGCCCTACGGAGCCCTCTGTCGAGCTCATGACCCTTGTCGTGCTCGCAACAAAGCCTGAACTACATGTTCAAACTCCAACTTCACATCGCTCTTTTCAAGCACTTTACTATAATCACATTCATGACTTCTAAAAATCAACCACAACACATTTCCAGCCAAAATGACCTTAATCAACTAATCACATATAGGATGTCATTCTCATTGCACAAATCATAACTAACCCACTAACATCATGCAAATAATCAATTCATGGTACATCTAAACAAGACTTCATCAACTCATCAATACTATCCCAAGTACAATTTAACAACTAGAAGAGTTATTGAACTCCTCAAAACCCATAATTAACCCAATCTCACAAATCATGCATCTAATTTAAGAGTTAAGAATATAATCCCAAACCTTTGAATGCTAGCTCCTTCAACTTCACAAATCAAGTAACTGTCTCTTTACCTTTGCTCTCCTACTTGATTCTCCAACTTCAAACCAACATATACTTGGATGAGAAGAAGAACACAGGAAAGAAAACGAGCAAACTAACCCTTTGAAGAAATCAAACTAAAGAAAAAGGAAAAGAATAACTAAGCAAACTTACCTTGAGCTTACAACAACACAAAGATTACTTGTCTAACGTGAATTTTACTTAAGCAACACCTTAAGAAGGTTTTGAGTGAGCTAAGAAGATAGAAAAGTAAAAAGGAAATACAGACTTATCCCGTAGGTTGGCCGGCCAAGATAGGTAGACTAATGCAAATTCCACCTCTCCCTCACTTGTATATGCATGTCATTTTTAGGTGTCTAACTCACAACAAGCCACTTGTAGTCCACTAGGGGTTGATTAAGCTTAATTAATTAATCTTTACTTAATTAATCCTAACTTAACATTAGTCATGCAAAATTACTCTTTAGTCACTAAACTATTTTATTTTCATGCAATTGGGTCCTTAATTCTCAATTATAATTTAGTGCAAAAATTATAAACCCTAAATCAAACTCATCTAATAACTCTAATCATGCACAATGCTACTTGGAGACACCATGTCACGAGACAGTCCAGATCAGGGTTACCCAGTGATGAAATTAAGTGCCTGTTCACTGGCATAAAGATTGGAAGTGATAGTTTTCTTGTCAAAATTGCTTTTTAAAAATAAATATTAAAATATTAAAAAAAAAGGTTGTAAGTGATAGTGTTTTTGTTAATTTTTTTTTTAAAAAAAAGAAGAAATATAAAAAAAATATATTTTTAGAGGCTTGCAGCCGCCGGCGCGCGAGAGTAGGCGCCCCTCGCACGCAGGCAGGCCTAGAGCGCGCCCAGTGTGAGGCCTAAGCGCGCAGAGACCGCGCCTCACTTACGCGGAGCGCGCGCTCTGAGAGGCGGCCTGCCCGCCCCTCGGGAGTTGCCCGCGCCTCCCCTGCGCGGCTGCCCCTCCCCAGCCCAGCTCGCCCCTCTCCTGCCAGCGCCTGGTTGTCGTTTTTGGCCGAAATGCATTTTTTGTCGTTTTTCTTTTTAATTTTTAATCCATTTTTCAGGGATTTTAAAGATTTTTTTCATTTTTTCCGTTTCAAAATTAAAAGTTTAAATTAATTGAATTTATTATAAGAAAAAAATGGGTTTTTTAAGAGGAAAATAATGGATTTTTTTGGGGTTTGTTTTTTAGGGAGAGAAAAAAGAGAGGAAACTAAAGGATTTTTTCTATTTTTTTTATCCGATTTTTGTCAATCTTGACAACGAATCAATTCACATTCTTGCTTTTCAGATTGAATAATTTTGAGGGTAACGAATTCCGGGCTCAATCGCAATTTTGTGTTGGATATTTGAAGGAAATTGGTGGTTTTTTTTTCTCACCTGTGTGCCTGCAAGCGAGGGGCAGGAAGAAGGTGAGGGGTAGCCTGCCCGCCCCTTGTGGCTAGGCCGCCCCTCACTCTTTTTTTTTCTTTCATTTTGTTTTGTTTTCTTTTTTTAATTCATTTTACTTCGTTTTTCATGCTTCTCAACTCATAATTTGTGTGGTATATTATTTTGTTTAATTTTAATTTTATTATTATCATGGTTATTTTATTTTTTTAATTATTTTATGTGATAATATTTATTTTTATTATTTTGTTGATTAATTATTTTTCTTTAGATTTATTTGCTAACATTTTTTTTTTTTTTATTGTCTATAATTCTTATTTTTTGTGTGAGCATTCTCAATGGCAAATGGGGATCCATGGAGATTTGGAGACACTTTTTTATTTGATATTTTAATATTTTTATTATTTTTCATTATTTTAACTTTATTCATTTTACTATGTAATTTATAATAAATTTATTTACTTTATGCATGTATAAAAGAGAAAATCACAAAAAATATTTTTTATTAATAAATTGGGATTTTTTCTAATAAAATGGGACTAATGTCCTAATTTTTAACCAATAAAATATCATTTTTAAAAAGAAGAGTTATTTTTTCCTCAAAATGGGATCACTCATCCTGATTTTTCTTAAAAATAACTCTTCAATTTTTTTTATTGTGCATGAAGGAAACAATATTCCTACTTTTAAATAATACCCCGCTTTATGCATGAGTTTTATTTATGTTACTTTAGTTTTATTTTGGGGGATTGTATTTTTGTCTCAAATTTTAATTTTTTTCATTTTGGGGGATTGTATTTTTGTCCCAATTTTATCTTATATTTTTATTTTGTAATTTACTTTATCTTTTTTTTTATGCTTGATATGTGCGTTAATTTTAATGCACCTCGTGTGAGAGAGAGATGGAAATTTAATATCAAAAATCCATTTATAATTAACCAAGGGATTAATAAGAGTAAAGTTCTGAATCTTTCTCTGGTTTAGATCCCGAGATTAGACGAATTTTCCCAACTTCTTATAAATTGGGCAGCGACTCAAAAATACCTCAAAGGTGCCTATACGTTTCATGGAATTAGATGAACTTCCCCAATGTTCTATTGGGAAGAGATTCCAAAATATCTCATGTTATCCAAAAACTAAAGATGCGAACCCTCTCGGGCCCTAAAAGCGGGCCTCCCGAAAAATGATCAGGTTTGGTGCGCGTCACAGTGGCAACTCCACTGGGCACTTTGAATCTTTGCTTCAAAAGTGTCTTGTTTAATAATATAATTGGGTTTTTATAAATTAAAATTCAATCTCTTTTCGAAAATTTGCATTGCATACATGCTGGAGCCTTAGAACTATGTTAGATGGTCCCTTATTTTACCCCGGTCCGTTCCCGAAGCGCGACCCTACTTTCACTAAATGTGGAAAAGTGTTAAAGATAATCACCAGCTGAAACCTAGTACCTTTTGGTATATCAAATGGAGACCCGATCGGTTGTTATTCTCGTGATAAGTTAGACCCGTTGGCAAGGACCATGCTTAGGTAGTTCTAAAGTATCATCACCTTTGACCAAAGCTAATATAATGGCAATAGATACTTCCACTAGGTGAAATGTACCAGAATACTGTGCTTGCTATGTGGGTTGTCATATATTGGACAAAATCAGTTAAACTAAATGGTCTTTTATCAAAGGCTTTCATGCCTCGGTAAGCCCATCTTAATTTGATTGAAGTGTTTAAATACATGATGGCAAAAACCCATATGTATGTACTTTAGATACGAGATGTTATGCTGCCGATTTTCCACCGCGCATCATCCCGTCCAATGGGTTCCTCTGTAATGTCCCGTTTTTACCCTAGTAGTTTGAGCCTGGTGTGTGTGTGACTGTGTGTGTGTTCAAATTGGGCATGTGTTATTTTGTGTATGTGTATGGTTAAAAATTTAAGTATTATGTAATTATGGGGTTTTGCTTGGGTGTGAGTGTGTGTAAGGGACTAGTGTGTGAGTATGTGAGGTTGGCTTTGGGTGTAGGTAAGTGGATGGTTGTTGGGTGTGCCTTGGGGTAGTCTTCCTATAGGAGATTGCCATGTGGCAAGTGGGGGAGTATTTATAGTGAGGAGAGAGGAGAGAAAATCAGCTTTTCCCTTTTCTTTTTCCCGTTTCCTCCCTTCTTTCCCGTTTTTCCTCTTCTTCTTCTTTGCTTCCTTCTTTTCTTGTAATTATTCCCCTCTAGTTGCAATTGTGGTGAGTCTTGGGTAATCTTAAGTTGATCTAGGTGAGTAATAGCTTATTTTTCTTCCTTATTCTCTTATTTCCTTCGAATTTGGTTAATTTGAGTATTTGGGTATTTTTTGGGGGGTATGATTTTAAAGCTTGTGTAATGGATGTTTTTGCTCAGAGATTCCTCCTAGGAGCCCAAAGGCAAGGAAATAGCAAGTGGAAGCGGAGCCCGTGATTAGAGTTCAAGTATTCGAGGTTTGGGAATGTTTATGGTTTTGATGTGTTTTTGTGTGATTTTGTGTTTTGTGGTTATGGTTGAAATTGATGGGGTATATTATGGGTATTTGTATTTAATTGATATGGGTATCGATTATTTTGGGTTATGATGCATAATTATTGAAGAATTGAACTATAGTATGAGTTTGTATGAAATTCTATGAGAAATTGCTGGTTTGATAAATTCTGGAAATTTATCTTGTAAATTGTATGATTTGATGATGATAATTGGTTTATAAGTTGAGTTTTAGGTGGTTTAAGGTGTTGCGAATGATCTATTTGTATGGGGTTATGTTTTGAAGCCAATTGGAGGTTTGGGTGAATGTTGGAAGTTGAATTCTGCAGGTTTTTCACATAAGGGCTGGAAATCGCGACCCTATTGCGATCACGATAGAGCTCGGTGATTGCAGCTTTCGCGCGCGCCGAGCTGCTGCAACGAGAGCTCTCTGTCGCGAGCACGACAGAGCGCTCGGCTGCCGAGTGGTTTTGGACAGTCTCCTATCGCGAGCATGCGCCTGCGCGCAAGTGCGACAGCTTATGCTGGCTAACGACCGTCGCGAGCGCGATAGTGAGGTATGTTTCTATCCCTGCGCATGCGCGAGGACTGTCGCGACCTCGACCTGGGGCAGATCTTCGCCTCTGTCATGAGTGCAACACCTCCTGGCTTCAAAATTAAGTTTTTTTTATTCTTTCAATGTTTAATTTTCAACCTTGTGATGTTTTTATAGTTATACATAGACAATTTTATGAATTATATGAATGTAAATTGAATGAATTATGCTTGACTTGTGAAAGTCAATAAGTTGATAAATAGGCATGCCTATAGAGTTCAGTTAGCTGCAGCCATGCGTATGCATTCTGGACCCTTATCAGGTCCCTGTTCGGGTCCTCGCGATCCCTTTTAAACTTGAATCTTGTTTAAGATTCCATGCGAAAATGTTTGAAACAAAAAGAAAAGAATAATTTAGATACCCTCGGGTATCCATGCGTTTTGAATGACTATGCGTTACTCGCTATCCACTCTTTTGAATCAGCAGGTTTATTGAAATGATGTGTTATAATTTAGTTCAGTATAAGTGTTTGTGTGATGAAAATATTATTATGTTGAATATGATGAACTGTTTTAAGTATTGATTCAGTATGTGCCCTATGTATGTGATTTGTTTTAACGTCCACTGTGAGTGGTCGTTTTCGTTGAGTTTTTCCCACTAAGCGTATTCGCTTAGCACGGATGTTTCATCTGTGCAGGTGTGGAAGATGTTGAAGTTCTGGGCAGGGTGATCCGTCTCAGCAGGGCCAACACAACTAGGAGAGAGATTTTGTAGTGCAGGATTGTACTTTTGTATATGTATTAGTTTAATGTTTTTCTGTAATGATGACTTGTGATGTAAACGCTACTTTTGTAATTTGTTTGAATATCAGATTTGTGTATGATCTTGTGCTACGGCACTTTTGTATTTTGATATGAAAAAAAAACTATTATGTAAATTAATAATATTGTACTTTTGTTTTCAGCCCTTGTCTATTGTTTTAAGAATTTATTTTACCGCTTTGAATGTATATTTTGCACCTTTATTCGATTTGTTTGAGTTTTCGTGTGACAACCCTCATCTATCGGGGTCCTTCTTCCTCCTCGGGGGATGAAGCTCTCTACGTATAGGTAAGGGGTGTTACAACCTCGTTAACTCTCTAATAAAGCCCACCTAGGAAAGAGACCGCATGATCTCATGTGTGGGAGTGATGAGGTTGGAAGCATCTATTTTCTCGCATCTATTTGTCTATGCTGCATCAGCATGGCCATGCATTGCATTTTGATCATGCATCATCCTAACAAGGTATATTCTGCAGCCATCATAGATTTGTCTAGGTGGTTTAGAGGTCCCGATAGTCAGCTAAGAAGGATTACACTCTTCGGATTATTGGAACTTCGGGGTTCAAATTTGCTTTCAGACAGCAGTGAAATATTTTCTTCTGAATCATCAGCAGAAACAAGTATGGCTAACCCATCAGGACAATCTGATGCAACCCATGCAATGATTGCTAAAGAAGTGGGAAGGAGAATAGAAGAATTTGAGGCTAGAATGATGGCAATAATAGGAAATCTTACTGCCACTTTAGCTCCGCTTGTTGGGCAATAACCCGTTGCTCTGATTAGAGGCCAAGATGAACAAGGGCCAGTTAGAGAGGTTCCCCCTACGGCAATGGACCCACCTGCCATAGCACCTAGAGTGCCAGTACATGTAGAGCACAGAGAAGCTCCTGGAGGAAGAGGAACAAGAGGAGCCAGAGGTTATAAAGGGGAAGTCGCCCAAGCTGGAGGAGGCAATATGGAGAAAAATGGAGGAGAAGTTTAAGGCCATGTCAAGGATGCTAACTGTGGGAAGGGGAATGAACCTTGAAGACCTGGACTTAGATGGCGACGATCTAATCCCCAAAAACTTCAAAATGCCTGACATCCCTAAGTTTGATGGCACTTCTGACCATGTGGCATACATCAAACAATACTCATTGGTAATTAAGGGGACAACCCTAACTAGGAAGTAGAAAATAGAATACTTATGCCTGAGTCTTACAGGGGCTGCGATTGACTGTTACCACGGGTTGGACAGAAGGTCCAAGAACTTATTGACTAAAGAGTTCCTAAGGCAATATGATTACAGCACGAGGATGGAGGTCACACTGAAAGACCTAGAGCTGCTTCAACAGAAAGTGGGAGAATCATTCCATGATTACCTTACCAGATGGAGAAATCAGGCCATGGAAATGAAAAGAAAACTTGATACTCCTGATTAGATAAGGTTGTTCATTAGGAATGCTAGCCTATACTTGAGAGAGGTGTTAAAGATGAAGGGGCTAAAGGGCTGGGAGTCCCTGAAAGACATAGCTATAGAAGCTGAAGGAGAATATCTAGCAAGGAAGGCCAGCAATGACAATTATACCAGGAGAAATTATGGCAATCAGGGGGCAGAAAAGCCAGCAGGGCCCGATAATGGAAATCGAACTGGAAACATGTTAGATGTAGCGGTTACCGAAGCAGACCAAAGGCATTTTTCCAACCTAGGCAAATCATTATCTTGGGTACTTAAAAGGTTGATGAAGGAAGGTAAGTTACAACCAATGCCTGCTAAGTCCGCCAGAAGGCAGAGGCATACCGATCATCGAGCAGATCAGTATTGTACCTACCATCAGCATTCAGGACCTCATTGATAGCAAATAGATTGCTAATCGAGAGCATCGAAAGAAGAAAGCGTGAGTTATAAGGGGAATTCAGGATGCTAATAAAGGGTCTTAGAAGGTGGCTACAGCACTGCAAGAAGTAGGAGAGGAAACCTTTTAGTAGATGTGCTTTTTATATTTGAACTTTTCAATCTTAATATATATAATGTTTTTTATGACTTTTTGTTTATGTTTCTCATGATTTCATTATGTATGATCACAACCACAAGTCATTTACATTTGATATTAACTTAACGAATACTGCCTCATTTAATTTCGAGATCCTGTTGGCATCTGATATCACTCCTGAGGTGAGATAAACTTGAGAAAAAAAAAAAAGATGAAAGGAAAAAATGCCTTTGCCTAGACCTGGAATGACAAGCTAAACCTGCATCAATTTTCCAACCTAACAGCAATTGAAGTTTCAAAAGCCATTCCCTTACCTCCTTGACATCTAGGATGTATACAATGCGGCCAAATAAAGCCAAGCTCTAATCAATGAGGGGTTGCCTCAAAAGCTAAATTATCAAATTCAAGACGAACGAAGCTTTAGGCCTTCACGAAATAAAACAAAAGAAAAGAAAAGAAAAAGAAAAGGAAAAAAAAGAGGAAAAGAAAAAAAAGGAAAAAAGAAAAAAAAAACCCACAATTTTAACCTAAGCCATCTGAGGCCAACTTACAACCCAATGTCAATCATAGAGAGCTACCTCGGAAATTAAGTGGCCAAAATAAAAAAAATAAAAAAAAAACAAAATGCGAGCTTTCACAGTTAATTTCCAAAAGGAGAGCTGATTGACCCAGCTAGTTTGCACAGAGGTTAAGATTAAGCCTTTTGTGCTGAAAAGCCACTATCGGAGGAGGCAACCATCCCGGCTAAAACAATGATGAAGGATTCAAGAAATCCAGCAATGCCGAAAGACTAAAGAAGATGCCATGGCAAAGGCAAAGGCAAAAAAAAAATAAAAAACAAAAAAAAATATAAATGTCTCGCGGGTCGAAAACCTAAAAAAAGGCGACCTTCCTAAAATTGGGAACCCCGTCAAGGTGAAAATCGAAAAAAGGCATCTTAGGCAAAAATTCGGGGCAAAGAGAAAATGTTCAATTATGAAAACCTGAGAGGGCTGATTGATAACGAGAGTTTGATGTTTTCAGGATCCATCTTGAGATTAGATAGGGTTTTGTATTTTTGAGATTAATGCCAAATGATGATCATGTGTGATGAAATTAGACTGGAACATACATATTTACGTAATAATATATTAATATAAGCAGAGCATTTCATCTCGCATACTCAAAATGGTTTAAGTTCCAGCATAAAAAGTAGCGCATTATTTTTTCTTCGCATATGCACAATTTACTATATATGGCCTCCATTGCTATCATCATCCTGACGCTTCAGCAGACTCGCCCCGTTATCGGCTTTGAGCTAGTGCAAAATCCATACAGCCACTATTCAAAAAGGCAAAGGAATTTTAGCCGCTCCAGGCCAAAAATAAACGGCCATTAGAGATGAAAACCATAACTGGTTCTATAAGCAAAAGTTAGGCCAAAGGGCAGGGTGAAAACCTGAAAATAGGCAGTCTGTCCTACAAGAAAAAATGAGATGAATAAAAGCCGCTAGAGTGGGTTGGGTCCATTCCAGGCAAAAATAAGGCACAGGGTTATTTGCAAATCCCTAAAAGGATGCATTTCCTACAAAGAAAAGCTAGTATGAAAATTCACAAGGGACGTACTACCATTAATGAATGACAACCAGTACATAGAGCGATAAGACAGTCCGAATAATCTCCCTTCAGGCAGATAATTTATAATTCAGGACATGAGTCAGAATCCTGGGGGCAAAATATTGTACAGCTCAAAGCAAAGGGCGCATGCTCATTGATCGGGAGGGAGGGGGCAAAAATGCACACCGGATGATTCTCTCTGAAAAGATTATGGGTAAGAGTTCTTAAACCAAGATGACACTTTTCTAGATCCTTGCGGGCATCAAACAATGTGAACAGCCAAGTTGTATCCTCAACGGACCCTTAACCACCCAGGATATGATCTATCCATTTTTGCATGCATTTCATGTCATACAATTCTTTTGCAAACATCTGCATATAACTTTTTACACATGCATACACAATCTCTTTTACATGTTCTTGTGCATATAACCTTGTAGGAAATGTCTAAATAAACCTCACATGCAAAAGTGGGCCAAGGGACAACTTCAGCTCAACATCGGCGCTCATCCACACTGAACAATCAGATCAAGATAAAGTCCCCACAGAAAAGGAATCCCGTAAATCCTTGCCAAAAAGAACATCTAAAAGAGCAAGCCTATTCATGCACACCTTGCCGGGGGCAATCAGAAGGCTCAAAGTCTAAGTCTCTCAGTGAGCGTTTAAGCCTCTCAGTGAGCATAAATTTTCAAAGTCTCCATGCAAGCATAAAGCCCTCTTAAGAGGCATATAGGTCTTTTCAACAAGAAGGCAGTGCCAGATAGCTCTTCATCAACTCAATCAACGTAAGCCTAGAAACGAATCGGTGCCATTTTAGAGGATGATACCCTTACTTTGTAAGTCTGAGATGACTCGGTGCAATCTAGGATGATGCCTGCATTTTGTAAGTCTGAGATGACTCGGTGCAATCCAAGAGGATGATGCCTGCATTTTGTAAGTCTAAGATGACTCGGTGCAATCCAAGAGGATGACGTCTGCATTTTGTAAGTCTGAGATGACTCTGTGCAATCCAAGAGGATGACGTCTGCATTTTATAAGTCTGAGATGACTCGGTCCAATCGAAGAGGATGACGTCTGCATTTTGTAAGTCTGAGATGACTCAGTACAACCGAAGAGGATGATGTGTGCATTTTGTAAGTCTGAAATGACTCAGTGTAATCCAAGAGGATAACAATCACTGTATGATTGGGATAACGGCTCAGTGAAATTCAAGAATGATCGCACTTCGCAGTCTTGTCAGCGACTCGGTGAAATCCAAGAGGATAATATTCACGATACATATCATAAAACTATTCTCTAGGGAGCAACTAGCTCTTCAGGGACCATCTATCTGGCATCAGCCTAACAGGAATGTAACACGCCAACAAGGCGACGTCAATTAGCCACCAAGAGCGTGGCTTAACACATTAACAAACTAGCATTAGTCAAACCCACCACAACTCTACCAACACAGCAGGAAGGTGGAAGCCTCAGGTACGCGCTCTTTTCCTTTCCTCTGAATTTTGGCTCACATAGGCACCCATGCACGAGCCTCCCCAAAATTGGGGGCAATTGTAGACACCGGATCCCGAGACAGCCCAAATTAGGATTACCTAATGATAAAATTTAGTGCCTGTCCACAGGCAAAAACGTTGAAAGTGATAGTTTTCTTGTCAAAATTGCTTTTTAAAAATAAATATAAAAATATTAAACAAAAGGTTGTAAGTTATAGTATTCTTGTTAATTTTTTTTAAAGAAAAAAAAAGAAATTTTTTAAAAAAAGAAATATTTTTAGGCCGCCGGCGCGCAAGGGCAGATGCCCCTCACACGTAGGCAGGCCGAGCAAGCGAGGTGAGTGGCGGCCTGCCCGCCCCTTGTGCAGCACTTACGCCTCTCGTGCCCCACCCGCCCATCGCCTGTAAATGACCCCTGGGTGCCATTTTTGGTTGAAATGCGTTTTTTGAATTTTTTTTATTTTTAATCCATTTTTTCGAGGATTTTATTGGTTTTTTCCGTTTTTTTTTTCATTTTAAAATTAAAAGCTTGAATTAATTGAATTTAATATCTAGAAAACATGGGTTTTTTAAGAGGAAAAAATGGATTTTTTTGGGGTTTTTTTTTTTAGGGAGAGAAAAAAGAGAGAGGAAACTAAATGATTTTTCCTATTTTTTTTATCCGACTTTTGTGAATCTTGACAACGAATCAATTCACATTCTTGCTTTTTAGATTGAATAATTCTGAGGGTAAAGAATTTCGGGTTCAATCGCAATTTTGTGCTGGATTTTTGGAGGAAATTAGTGGGTTTGTTTTTCTCACCTGTGTTCCTACGTGCAAGGGCAGGAAGAAGGTGAGGGGCGGCCTGCCCACCCCTTGTGGCTAGGCCGCCCCTCACTCTTTTTTTTCTTTCATTTTGGTTTGTTTTCTTTTTTAATTCATTTTACTTCGTTTTTCATGCTTTCAACCCATAATTTGCGTGGTATTTTTTTGTGTGATTTTAATTTTATTATTATCATGTTTATTTTATTTTTTTAATTATTTTATATGATAATGTTTATTTTTATTATTTTGTTGATTAATTATTTTTCTTTAGATTTATTTGCTAGCTTTTATTTTATTTTCTACAATTGGGGATCCATGGAAATCACTATAAGAAATTTGAGTTTTAACGACTAAAATTTAGCGAAGGGCCAAAATCCGATCGTAAAAAGATACAAATAACGAAGGAAATTAAATCCAGTCATTAGAACTCAAATTTTAACGAGAGGTTTAAATCCGGCTGCTAAAAGGCTCAAAATCCGGTCGTTGAAAGGTTAAAACAAAATGGTTGGACTTCCAAACCATTCACCTGCAAATATAACCTAAAATTACAAAACCCATTTTCCCATCTGCCTCTTTTGCATTGCCTCCTTCATCGTGCCTCCCCTCCCTTGCCAGCCTCCAGGCGCAAGATCCGGCGTTGCCCTCCACCCTGCCGCCGCTCGCTCCCTCACCGCCGTTCACCCCCACCCCGCCATCGTAGGTCAAGTCTCGTCGTTGTTGCTGCCTCTAGAGCCATCTCCCTCGCATGCTATCAGATCGCTGATATCGCCCATCGTAGCTCACCTCTCATCACCATCGCCACTCGCCCTCATCGCCGTCGCCACTCGGCCTCGTCGCCGTTCTTTCATCGTCTATTGCTCACCGGCGACTATGCCCTGTTCTTAACGTTCTTGTTCTTTTCTTTCAACATTTTTCATTTTGGTTTTCAATCTTCATCGACGGTCACCTGTGACCAATACCGAACCGACGTATTTGAGCCACCTCCGGTCACCAGCAACCACTTTTAAGGTTAGTTTTATTCCCTAATTGCTTCAAAATTATACTATTTATTGTGAATTTCAATCCTGTGTATATGGTTAATTGATTGTGATTTCAATCATCTGATTCCTTTCTCACTTCATATATGTCTAATTGCGGATGTGTATTAAGGTATATATATGTATTTTGCTCTAACCATTCACTGGTGGCATCAGTCGGACATTACATCGCATTAGTGCCATCAGAAATAGGAAGCGTCATCGGACATTGCAATTGAATTTCTTCCTAAGAATGTGCCCAGTGACATTTTTCTATTTTCAATTGAATTTTGTGTTGCTGTTGGAGTAAATTATGATTGCTTTAATGGGTTTAGTTCCACAGGAAAAAAGTTTATATTTGGATGTGAATTCTATTTATGCACTGTAATAGACTAATTGCATACCACCAGGAACATGAACAATGGCATGAGCTTTTGTACTTTCTTTTTGTAAATATGCAGTACTTGTAGAACCTTTCTGCTCCTTGTTTGATTATGCTCTCACAATTCATTACACATATATGGCATTTCATGGGCTCAACTTCTTATTTTTGACTTTTATTAGATAGGATCATTTTTTCTCTGTAGAGATCTTACAGTTTTGCTAATCTGTAGAATTATCATTTTGTAATAACATCGTTTGAGAACATAGATTATAATCATACTTTAAAGTAGTTGATAAATGGATTAGCACTACATAAGATGTTGGACATGGGATTTGAGCCTCAGATAAGGAAAATTGTGTCTCAAGTAAGATTCTAGCATATAATTTCCTCTTCTAATGGTGGCTTGAATTGCAAAATTTTGCCTACTATTTTAAGTTTTAAATAGACCATCGTCTTTGTTTCTATCCCAAATTAGTACTTAGTTACTGCACTAATTTTACTGTTGGCTTTTATCTAGCAAGATAGCTATGTCAATGTCTTTGTCCTTCCTGTTCCCAGCTTGTCATACATACCATATAATTTATTGATTTTATGTGTAACCACACTTTAGTTTGTTTGGTAACTCTTAACAAAATATAACTTTAACCTTGAAATCGATGTCGCTTGTTGCTTGAGTCTTCAATTGCTTTCTTATCATGGATGCAGTATATCTTTCCTTATTAAAATAAATGATGCATTGCAGGAGACGGTTTTGTTATTTATTGTATTGTATTATTAGGTTATTTGGATTGTTTTGGCATGTACATCTGTCCATATTGGTTGCATATGATTTACTTATTCCACATGCTGTTATTGTATTGGAATTTCATTGATGACTAGGAGCTTTTGATCTCAATTTAGAAGGTTACTCTTCTTTCAAATTCGTCCAGATAGACAGACACTATATTGGAGTGCCACATGGCCAAGGGAGGTGGAAATTTTAGCTAGGCAATTTCTGCATAATCCATACAAGGTCCTTATCAGAGTTATCCCTCAATATATTTGATATGCATCCTTTTTCTTAAAATTCTGGCATCATTAGTTTTGAAATTTTTGTGACCTTTAGGTAATTTAGAATGTATTCTGTAACAGTAAATAAAACATCTTGCTTTCACAATGGCATGGTTAGTGATTATATATCCCTAAACCATTCAAAATAGGTGCACCATATCTATATTTCTTTTTCTTCTTCTTCCTTTTATTTTTATTTTTCATTTTATTTTGTTTTTGGATTCAATTACTGATTTTGGTGGATGCTAGTATTGGAGAATTCTTGAACTTCACATCATAAAGTTATGTTAATTTTCTTAATGTAGCAAACTATTGAACTTTGTAAATTTCATGTCATTGATTTTCGTATCTGTCCCATTAACATGAATAAAGAGAATTGAGTATTTTTTTTTTCAAATATAATTTTGTAATTGAGAAAGAAAACTTTGTGTTGTTAATAAATCAAAAATAGATTAAATAATATTATGTGACATATAGTTTAATTAGCCTACTTATGTTGGATTAGCATTACCAATTAGAAGCTGTTGTTGGATAATTAGTCGGTAGAGCATGTTAGAGAATGCTGAGCTAGACCAATAAATGTTAATCAAGTTTGTTAGTCTCTTTTGTATATAAAGACCAGATATTCATTTTTAGTTGTTCTGTTTAAGCTTTCGGTACCTGTTTATTTTCAATGAGTTATTGTATTTTTCTAATTAAAACTATTATTCTATTTTTTTTCTTTTTTAGTAAATGCTAAATAAATCGTTTCCAGCATTTAGATTGTATAATATCTAATCTTTTAACATAATCACTTGTCAACTTTATGGCCACTATGGCACTTCGAAGGTCATTATTTGCTCATACTTTTTATTATTTATATTTTTATGTGATATTTTTTATTTTTGCTTGTGAATATTAATTTTAGCTTTTGTTATATATTTTGCAAGTCTTCAAAATTTTGGACAGTAAAATTAGGATGTTTATTTTTCGCATTTTTCTCAAAAATCTTTTGAATAGAAATTAGTATAGAAAAGAGTTGTTTTCTTGAACTTACATGTCATTGATAGTTTTTATTTTATTTGGAGTTGTGACAAATAGAATGCTATTTAATTTGTAAATTTGACTATACTTTGTAACTTTTCTTTTTAATATATGAAAAGAATTTATTATATTTTAGTATAAAATATATGTGAATGATATGTACCTACATGTAATATTATAAAATAGTTTATATTTTAAAATATCTTTTGATATCTATGTAATATTACATGTAATATCAGTGAAGGGAAATTTTGGTTGCTAAAAGGAATTTTTAACCACTGGAATTTCTTTCATTGAAAGTGAGCACAATCAGCGAAGGGAAAATCTGGTCGTTAAAATGTATTTTCAACGACCGAAATTCCCTTCGTTGAAAGTGAACACAATCAGTGAAGGGAAAATCTGGTCGTTAAAAGGTATTTTCAACAACCGGAATTCCCTTCGTTAAAACTGAACATAATCAGCGAAGGGAAAATCCGGTCGTTAAAAATCAGTATTTAACGACCGGAAACGTTCAGGTCGTTAAAGGCATTAACGACCGGATCCAAAATCTGGTCGTCTATACCTTTAACGAATGGGATTTTACCGACCGGATTTCTCGGTCATTATTGTTTTTTAAAGACCGGATTTCAATTTTTAACGACCGGATTTCCCTTCGTTAAAGGCCATTTTTCTTGTAGTGAATTTGGAGACACCTTATGGTTTCATGTTTTTAGCATTTTTATTATTTTTTATTATTTTAACTTTAATCATTTTACTATATAATTTGTAATAAATTTATTTACTTTATTCACATAAAAAAGAGAAAATCACAAAAAAATATTTTTTTATTAATAAATTGGCATTTTTTCTAATAAAATGGGACCAATGTCCTAATTTTTAACCAATAAAATATTATTTTCAAATATAAGTGTTATTTTTTCCTCAAAATAGGATCACTTATCACGATTTTTCTTAAAAATAACTCTTCAATTTTTTTTAATGTGCATGAAAGAACCAATGCTCCTATTTTTAAATAATACCCCGCTTTATGCATAACCTTTATTTATGTTGCTTTAGTTTTATTTTGGGGGATTGTATTTTTGTCCCAATTTTATCTTTTATTTTTATTTTGTAATTTACTTTATTTTTTATGCTTGATATGTGCGTTAATTTTAATGCACCTCGTGTGAGAGAGAGATGGAAATTTAATATCAAAAACCCATTTATAATTAACCAAGACATTAATAAGAGTAAAATTCTGAATCTTTCTCTAGTTTAGACTCCGAGGTTAGACGAACTTTTTCAATTTCTTGTAAATTAGGTAGTGACTCCAAAATATCTCAAAGGTACCTATAGGTTTCATGGGATTAGATGAACTTTCTCAATGTTGTATTGGGAAGAGATTTCAAAATATCTCATGTTATCCAAGATCTAAAGACGCGAACCATCTTGGGCCCTAAAAGCGGGCCTCCCGAGAAACAATTGGGTTCGGCGCACGTCACACTACTAAGGTGGTTTTTGGGTCATTACACGTTAAGCTTGTAAATGATGACGTCTGGGTCGATTCCAAGGATATCTTCTAGTGACCACGCAAAGGAGGCTTGATTGATCATCAACACCTGAGAGATGTCTATTCTGGTTTTCTCATCCAACCCAGATCTTATCGCCACCCTCTTCCCTGGATCTAGTTCATACCTGGTCACGTCTTCATTAGCATGCATCTTTGCCTTTCCCTTGTCTTTTGCTTCTCTAGGCTCTACGATATATGAAGCTATGCTCTCTTTTAACATAGCAACATAGGCCTTTCTGGTATTGTTTTGGTTACCTCTCAATATAGCTACCCATTCCTCCATGGGAACTTTCATCACTATGTATCTGATGCTTATAACAACACCGGTTTGGAAGAGTAAAGGCCTGCCAAAGATGGCCTTGTAGGTGAAAGGCATATTAATAACCATAAAAGTAGACTTACAGGAATGGATGACAGCTTCATCTCCAACGTCCACAAAAAGATTAATAGGGCCCACAATAAGGATGGTAGCGCGTTACCAAGGCCAATGAGGGGAACACAATCCGATTAGAGTTCATTGATCAGCAGTTTCATTTTCTTGTCGGCGTCTAAGATGAGTACGTTGATAGCGGTTCCATTGTCTACTAAGATCCTTTTCACATCAAAATTATGGATTCCCGCTTATACTACCAAGGCATCTTCGTAGGGGAATTTGAGGTCTCTTACATCTTGCAGGGATATGGTGATAGAAGGTAGCTTCTCACCCTGGGCGGAGAAGTATATCCCTTTTTATACCTTTATCCGCTTTCCAATGTCCTCGCCATAAGACGATCCCCCAGCAATAATGTTGATAATACTGGCAAGTTGCCTTCGTCGATCTACATCTATGGGCTTCCTTCTTTCTTCGTCTTTATCATCAGACTTCTCCTTGATCTCAATGGATTAGCACGGGCTTTTTGGTGGGCTCCGTGGCTTTTGAGCAATAAACCTCTTTAGCGGACCCCTCTGGATCAACCTCTTGATTTCTTCTTTGAGCGCTTTACACTCATTAGTGGTATGGCCGATGTCCTTATGAAATTTACAATATCTAATTTATCCCTTTGTGTATACAATCAATCGAACATCTTCTTTGGCCAATTTTCCTTGTTGTGGTAACTTTTGATCCACAACAGTACTTTCAATGGCTTAGTATTGAGGGGAGTAAAAGCCTTCACTAGGGCACTTCTTTGGCGCTTAGAGTGGGAGCATTCAAACTCTTTTATCCTGCCCTTATTTTTTGAGGCTTCACCTCTCTTAGGGCTTTGAGGCGCCTGATTTCCCTAGCCAACTAGATTATATTCATTGCAAGCTAGTGGATCAAATCTCAGAGCATCATCCAATTGTATAAATTGTTTAGCTGTATCCATCAAATCACTGAAGACAGTAGGGGGATGAGTCATCAATGACTAAAACAGTGGTGGATTTCTGATGCTCTTGGCGAGGGCTATGGTAGCTATCTTAGGATAGAGATTAATGATTTCTGAAGCCAACACTTGGAACTTGTCAACAAGGCTTTCATCTCTTCTTTGCTTTAAATTTATTAAATCATTCAAGGTTTTTGGTGTCTTCACTTGGACGATGAATCTCGTAATGAACAATTTTTTGATATGTGCAAAACTAGAGATGGAGCAAGGAGGGAGACTGTGAAACCAGTCAAGAGCATCTCCTTTTAACATTATAGGGAAAACTCTACAAAATACTCTGTCATCATAAGAGTACATATGTATTTAAGTCAAATACTCTGATATGTGGCTTTTGGGATCTATTTTATCGATATATCTTGGCATTTTCAGTTCAGTAAACTAGTGTGGAAGCTCGACTTCTCTGATCTCCTGACATAAGGGAGAAATTATATTTCCATCAAAAGCTGGCTTTTTAGGGTGGCTTAACCTAAACTTCCTGATAGTCTATAGGAATCATCTTTTATCTCTATTGACCATGGTTTTGTCTTTCCCGCTCTTATGCCTCTTAGGGGTACATATGAATTATACATTATCGTGTACTGAGTGGCGACTAGAATGAGAGGAGAAATAATCATCGTCCTCTAAGTCGCTACTATCATCGTGGGTTCGAGCGTCAGAGGGATTCATCTTCCCTTTGCCCTTACCCTCGTAGCGGTGCTCTTTCATACTAGAACGAGTTCTGGAACGATTTCTTTCTTCATCAATCACCACGACCTTTGCCTTTCTACGAGGTTGGGTTCTGCCTCCATGCCTTGGTCTGCTCTTAACCTTATTATCTTCATCAAGTGTTGGAGGCCTCTTCCCTTTTTGTACTGAATGCAATAGCTTATATTGCAGCTTACCACCAAAGCCTTTTAGGAAAGCTTTGAAGTCCTTAGCAGTGATGGGAGTGGCGTCATCAAGTCAGTTAACAGTGTCGAAGAGCTCATCATCATCGAAAGCAGGTGAAAGGTTTTGGGGCATAATGTCTGTTCAAGCAGTTGATCTTTCTCCTCTGGCTTTCTCTTGTCTATTTGATTTATCGTTTTAACTTGGAGATTTATCCATCTTCACTCTCAATGAAAGCACCAAATGATAAGTTTTGAAATATCAGAACCAATAACGAAATGGTTGGGAGGCAAAACAAGTGGTATCCAATTTGCAGTAAGCAATGGCCGATCCATGGTAAGCAAGGGCCGATCTATAAGACAGACAAAGACTAACCCCTAGCGTGCAAGGGATTAGCACTCCAATGTTTAAGTCAGAGATAGTTTAGAAAGAGAAAGTAACGAGAGAGTTGGGAGAATGCGTGGTAACTTGCATTGGAGGTTTCTCTATGCTTATACAGTGCCTAGGCATTTAGTGCCTATGAGGCTAAGGTACTTGAGTATCAAATCTCTCGTATCTGCAGTGAGCAGGCTTAGGGTGTCTAATGTGATGGCTAACAGCGCAGGGTTGTCTGATATGATAGGTTTTTCTGACTTTGGTAGATCGGCGACATGACCACTCAATCTCGTAGTGTCGATAGGCTCTTTGAGTTTTCTAGGCCTGTGGTTGGGCCTGAACTGTAATGAAGCCTGTAACTTGGGCCCGAGTATAATAATAGTGGATATTATCAATATCCATTCCAAATCCATTTAAATTTATTTTTCTATTATCTATATCCATTTTAAATCCATTTATTAATATTCATGGGTACTCGTACTTATATATCTATCCATTTAACTTACATGAATTTAGATAAAAAAAATATAAATTTTATTAAAATTGAAATAAAAAATAAAAAATTATAATTTAGTAAATTTTTAAATCAATATTTAAGTAAGAATCTACCAAAATAATTTATAAATTAAAAGTTATAGATAAATGTCACATTAATATAGTGTGATCACAAAAAATGATATTTTGATTGTTTAAAGTAATGGTTTAATTTTCCATTTACACTTATAATTTTAGATTATTTTTTAAAAAAAATGAGATTAAATGAGGCAAATATTTATGGATATTTGTTATCTATAACAAAATACACAAAATGATTTTATTAGCAAATACACGAGATATAAAATATTTATCCGATCTAAACTTGTGACACATTTTATATTTAATACTCAAGTTCGTTACAAATTCATTTACAATTATTCAAACTTTTTAATAAATGGAGCATATTAAATACCCTAAAAAAAAACTGAACTGGTGCCATCCCCACTGCAAGACAATAAACCTCATAACCTTATCTCGGATTATCTAAGATTCCAACTCCAATACTTAAGTAAGCTAGTGGCAATTTTCAATTGAATTTAAGATAACAACTATTGGCAGTAAATTAATACATGGCAAAAGGTCCAATTTTGCCCCCAACGTTTCAGCTAAAGGGAAGATTACACCCTATAGTTTGTAATGGGGCAAATAAGCTCCCAACGTTATGCAAATAGTACAATTTAACACTGACCGTCATCTGCTATTAATTTTGACCATAGGGACGTCAGTTGATCTTTGATGTGGCAAAAAGGAACATGTGGCAAGAATCTGTTGGCCAATGTGGAGCCTAGGTGAAACCCATGCGAAAGGTAACAATTTTTCACCTTTTAAGAGCAAACCACGCGCTGTAATTTTGCAACCCATCTCATCTCTCATCTCTCGCCTGGTCTGCCTATGGTGTCTTCTATGCCTCTCACCTCAGATCGTCACTCATTACAGTTGCTATCTCGCCTTCCCTGCTCTCATTGCGCACCTCCTATCTGCCCCTGATCCTTTACACCATAGCAATCGATTTATTCCCTTTGTTGCCAATTCAAATTAGGGTTTTTTATGAAGATGTATTAATTTAGGGTACTCAGCCTCGATCGCAAGCTTACTCTTTCTGTTTGTGTGTGTTTACAAAGGCAAGTTAAACATATAGATCTACCAAACAAGCCAAATGTTAAGCGATAACTCTGAAGAAGTGGAAGATACTTTCAGGTAAGTCGAAATTAGGCTTTTTATTGGTGTGCCTTTTTTTGGTTTTTCCTTGAAATGTGAGTTGTATGTTAATGAACGAAAGTGGAAAATAGAGTAAGACGTGGCTATATCTCACCTTTTTGTTGAACTTTTCAAAGTCTTGTTGAAAACATTAATCTGTGGTCCCATTTGCATGTGCCTTTATTATTTTTACAATATCTACATGTGCGTGTGCATTATTTGAGGTGTCTTTTTTCATTATTTTTTAGGATGAGTTGTAGGAGTACTATAAATGTAT